>QPKB01000003.1:49786951-49816951 GCA_003546025.1 Camphora micrantha | reverse complement strand
TAACCAACTAGCAGAAGAATAGGACTTAGCAGAATAATAGGACTTCAACTGAAAGAAAGACTTTAACACCAACAGACTTCTTCTCCAGGCGTTGCAGCTCATGACTCAGTCCAAATATTTCTGATTTGGCCGAGAAACACGTTGAGATCGTCGTGGTTTATCATTAACCCACTTCCCGAGGGAGTTTTTGAATGAAATTTGGGGTTTTCGAAGTTTATGAACTTCAAATTTGCTATTTTTCGATATGAAACAATCGCGTTTACCTCATTTTTAACTCGCGCACTTTTCCAACACAGTCGGTCAAATCTGCTGAAACCTACCCCTGTTTAGTGCACTAGTTAACCCACTTCCCGAGGGAGCTTTTGGATGAAATTTGGGGTTTTTGAAGTACATATTATGAACTTTAAATCTGCTATTTTTGGGTATGAAACAATCGCGTTTGCTTCGTTTTTAACTAGCGCACTTTTCCAGCACAGTCGGTCATATCAGCTGAAACCTTGCCGAGTACCCTTGTTTAGGGCACTGGTTAACACACTTCACGGAGGAGTTTTTGGATGAAATTTGGGGTTTTTGAAGTCCATATTATGAACTTCAAATTTGCTATTTTTGGGTATGAAACAATCGCATTTGCCTCGTTTTCAACTCGCTCACTTTTCCAACAGTCAGTCAAATCTGTTGAAATCTTGCTGAGTACCCCTGTTTAGGCCACTGATTAACCCACTTACTGAGGGAGTTTTTGGATGAAATTTGGGGTTTTCGAAATCCATATTATGAATTTCGAATCTGCTATTTTTCGGTATGAAACAATCGCGTTTGCCTCGTTTTCAACTCGCGCACTTTTCCAATATAGTTGATCAAATCTGCTGAAACCTTGATGAGTACCACTGTTTAGGGCACTGGTTAACCCATTTCCCGATGGAGTTTTTTTTATGTAACTTGGGGTTTTTGAAATCCATATTATGAGCTTTAAATCTCGTTTGCCTCGTTTTTAACTCACGCACTTTTCCAATACAATCGGTCAAATCTGCTGAAACCTTGCCGAGTACCCTGGGCATAAATTTTCAAGCAATTCCATCTATCAAAACTTGAGAGTGTGTATTGAGTTGAAGTCCCACTTGAGGTTTCAGATACTAATTCTTGCCAACTGTAGCATATCGGATATTCTATTTCTATGAATAGATAAGAGCCCACATTACTATGAAATGTTGCTGTACATTTAAGTTGTAAGGGCTCACTTTTACACCGCTGGAGGGTTAGTATTATGATCTCTTTTTAAGATATAAGAACCTTCTGTATATTCAAAATGTAAGTGCCACTGTATTGCATCGGGTGTAAGAATCAATTGTTCTCCAGAATTGTAGAAGTGGAGTTCGTTTCTGACAGCCTGAACTACTCATATGGCAGAATCCAGAATTCTAGAAGTGGAGTCTGAACTACTCATATCTTCACTCAACATCTACTCAAATTCAAATTAAAGACTGATATGAAATTCAACATTCAACACCTGCATTCAACTCGGCAAGGTTTCAGCAGATTTGACCGACTGTGTTGGAAAAGTGCGCGAGTTGAAAAAGAGGCAAACGCGATTATTTCATACCGAAAAATAGCAGATTTGAAGTTCATAATATGGACTTCGAAAACCCCAATTTTCATCCAAAAACTCCCTCGGGAAGTGGGTTAACCACTGTCCTAAAAAGTGGTACTCGGCAAGGTTTCAGCAAATTTGACCGACTGCGTTGGATAAGTGTGCGAGTTGAAAACGAAACAAACGCAATTGTTTCATACCAAAATATAACATATTTGAAGTTCATAATATGGACTTCGAAAACCCCAAATTTCATCCAAAAAATCCCTCGGGAAGTGGGTTAACCAGTGCCCTAAACAGTGGTACTCAGTAAGATTTCAGCAGATTTGACTGACTGTGTTGGAAAAGTGCGCGAGTTGAAAAAGAGCAAACACGATTGTTTAATACCAAAAAAATAGCATATTTGAAGTTCCTAATACGGACTTCGAAAACCCAAAATTTCATCCAAAAACTCCCTCGGGAAGTGGGTTAACCAGTCCCCTAAACAGGGGTATTCAACAAGGTTTCAAAAGATTTGACCGACTGTGTTGGAAAAGTGCGCGAGTTAAAAACAAGGCAAACACGATTGTTTCGTATCGAAAAATAGCAAGTTTGAAGTTCATAATATGGACTTCGAAAACCCCAAATTTCATTCAAAAATTCCCTCGGGAAGTGGGTTAACCAGTGCCCTAAACAAGGGTATCAGCTTGGATTTTTTTGGTCCTCAAATTGGATTTTTTGGTTTATTTCGAATTGGGTGTATGCCAATTGTATAGTCCTCTGTGCATGCAATGGCTAGCCCCATACCGAAAATGGTTATCCATCCATTCAAAGTCTAGAATAAGTTGAGGGCTTGGAGAGGTGAAGTGGGCCCCACTGATTTGTCGCCAGCTTGATATAGCAGTTGACTGATTCAATTTTTTTATTTTTTTATTTTTTGCTCTGTTACAGTTTCTAAACAAATTTGAATTTACTAGACAAATTTGCCTGATTTGTCGCCATTCCATCCAATCCATATATTCCATAATTTGCATTTACTAGACAAATTTGCCTGATTTGTTGCCATTCCATCCAATCCATATATTCCATAATTTGCATTTACTAGACAAATTCCATCCATTCCATATATTCCATAATTTGCATATACTAGACAAATTCCATCCATTCCATAATTTACATATGCAAACACTCAAGAAATAATTTACACTCATAAGACAACGGAAAAACATTACTAGACAAATTCCATCCATTCAAAATGGCTAACCCCATAATAAAATGGTTATCCAACCATTCAAAGTCTACAAACACAGGGTTCAAGCATCATAAACTGTCACACACCATTCTGCACATAACTGAACCCAATTTCTGCACATAACTGAACCCAACATTCTGCACGTAACTGAACCCAACATTCTGCACATAACTGTCCCAACATTCTGCACTAATAACTCAACCCAATTTATGTACATAACAGAACCCAATTTCTTTAAATAATACTGAACCCAACATTCTGCACTAATAACTGAACCCAATTTCTTTAAATAATACTGAACCCAACATTCTGCACATAACGGAACCCAATTTCTGCACTATCTGACAAAAAAAAAAAACATGCATGAAAGCAGGCTTTCAGCATCCCTTTTTATTGGTTGGTTGCAACAAAGCGGAGAGACGACGCGATGCAAAAAAATCCATCCATTCATGCCTATGACTAAAAATAATGATGCAATAAAATCCGTTCATTCATACTGTTCGGCCACATAATGATGTGCACCTACTTACATAAGTCTTGATCAATCTCAAACATATTAAACTACAAGAACAAAAGGTGGGCTTCAATGTGATTCTTCACCAAAACTACAGGAACAAAAGGTGGGCATATCAAAAGTCATGATGGCAGTCTTGATGTCTTCTTCTTTGCATAAAGTCTTGATGGCTTCTTCTCTGCATAGAGAGGTCGCGCAGCAGCGAGATTGAGATGGCAAAGAGCAGCAGCGAGAGCGAGATGGGAGAGAGCAGCAGCAAGAGACAGAGATCTCAGTAGAGAGGGAGAGGGCGAGATCGAGATGGGAGAGAGCAGCAGCGAGAGACAGAGATCGCAGTAGAGATGAAGAAAGCGAGATCGAGATGGGAGAGAGCAATAGTGAGAGCGAGATGGGAGAGAGCAGGAGCGAGAGAGAGAGATCGCAAGAGAGAGAGAGTGAGCAGCAGCAGTGAGTTTGATTAGGTCTGCAGAAGATGAAAGGGGGAAATGGGAAAGCGCGGGGCCTAGTGAAAATTTCAATTGCAAATGCAACTGTTGTTCCGCCCACACGACAGACTCGCACACTCCCGCTGACATTGCTCTCAACTGCAGCTCAGGAGAGCCACTCTATATATATATATATGTATCTGTATAGGTGCTCCTATGAGAGCAGCACCCACTCTATCTCTCATAGCAAGGTGAGAGATGCTCTCATAGGAGCATCTCCCATATATATATATATATATATATGTATCTCCAAGATATACTTAATGTCCAATCATTACAGGAAATCAAGGAAGTTAAATATATAAATATTGGAAAATATTCTAGCCCTTAAATCAGGGTGATGGGTGTTACATGTGCACATCCATTACAATGTTAATTCATCTATGAAGTGAACCATGCAAATATAAAAATTCTGGTTGGAGCCATTAATTGTTCAAACTAGTATAGGGAGGTCTGGAAATTTCTCTTATGAATGTAGATTTTCAAAATTGTTACCTTTAATTTCTTTCATGTTGTTGGTAGATGCTCAAACTGCAATACGGAATTTTGATCTAATGATTCTTGAACATTAATATAAGATGTAAAGATTTGTTGGGTCTGAAAATCCATGAAAATTTGAAGTGAACTTTTCTACAAGTTCTGGTTAACCTTTAGTTTTCAGGTGCCCCAAGGGCCATCGTGCCATTTGAGGTTGCACAAGTTTATGATAGTAGTTGCCACCATGGAGCCCAAGAGAGAAGCAACACACTCTTCCACGCACGTGCACTTACACCAGAAAGAACATGATAATAATTAAAAGTCCTGTTTGAATTGTAGACTAGTTAAATGGTTGTGCGGCCTTGTTATGGCTTTTCAAGATAAGAATGATGAAAAGATAAATTAAGAAGGTTTTTCAGAAGGTTGGTTGGTGTCGAGGCTCTTATAAAGTGGATGTACGGGCTTTAAAAGAAGATAGTGGGATTCTTACAGGATCTTTTTCTTTCCCTCCAATAGTATGAGGAAGCTAGACACTAATAAATGTCCATTGTAAATGAGTGTCTTGTGAAAATATCTTTCGTACTAAATGGGATCTTGAGTCTTGAACCTTCCATAAAAAGGTCAACAAATGTAATTTGAATGGTTCTTATAGCTAATGTTGGCATGTTAAGTCCCATTCTCAATCTTTATTATTGGTTTAATGCTCCCTTGATTGAAGTCTCATGGTATCATGTCACTACATCCATCTTGGGTTATTTTGGCTCTCACTGTGTTCTTTGGAAACATGAGTTTCTTGTTTGAAAATGTTAGTTAAATTCTTTATCACTGCTGAAATTGTATGGACTTCATTCTTTGTTGATGTTAGGGAGGACTTCCCATGTACGTTGCCACTCGTGGCTTGTACAGTATGAAACCCCCAACTATTATTGTGCCAGTAGCTATCAAGGAAAATGTGGAAAAAGCTATTTGAGGTGCACAGAGCAATGGATCAATCTGAATTGAAGCATAATCTTATTGGCCTGAATGTGGGTAAAGTCCTCTCCTCTCTGTTAGTGAGAAATACCTATTTGCAATCATATTTCAATTTGGTTTTAAAGTACTTTAAATTTTTGCCTCTGTAGGAGAAGAATTTCATCTAAAAAAAGACCTTAAAGTGAAGGCATTTAGAACTTACCATGGCATCCCAAGCCAGGTAATGCTGATTAGAAATTGTGGGACTATAATGTTACAAACTTTCAAGGAAAGTTCCCTTGTAAAAGGATTCCTTGTCATTTCAGGGTTCTTATGAACATGGCTTTCAATGTTGTGGCAGGGGTATATCATATATTCCATAAGGCATAAACTAAAGAAGGAGTACATTGGCCTTTCAGGAAATGAGATCAAGTCCTTGAAGTTATCAGGTGTGGAGGTCTGTTTTAGTCGACACTTTGATAAGGCTGCAAAACATAAATGCACCTTACCGGTTGAGGATATCCATTTTAAACTGTTAGTTCTGAATGATTGCTGATTTTTCCCCATGTCAAATAAAATTGCTCTTCCTATTTGCAGATTACTTATTCTGTGGTATCACCTGAGATAGCTTTCACAGGAGACACCATGTCGGATTTCATAGTTGATTCAAACAATTCTGATGTGCTAAGAGCACGGGTTCTTGTAATGGAGGTGCTCATATCTTTTCTTGATACATTAGTATTTTCTGTTTGTTTTTTCTTGCAACATAGATCCTGTCACTCATCAGTTTAGTTTCCTTCTTTTGTTGAGACCCATAAGTCAGCTATGTTAGAATTTAGATTGTTGGCACTCTTTTATTATAATAACATGATCGGAATATATTTTGTAGCTTCTTCACAGACAGATGCCATTTTTGTGCCTGTCAATTCAAACTTGCCTCAAACGGTTATTTTCTTTATGATGGGTCTGTATTTTATTGTGTTTAACAAGAAAATAAGGTTTAGGGCTATTTTTAGGTTATCAAACCCTTTATTGCAGAAAATGCAGGTTTTTTAGGCCGAATATTTTAATGCCAAGCATTCTGTACACATGGAACCATCTCATCTAGCAAATAAGAGAGTTTATCTTTTGGGACCCATCATGGCAGGATATGCAGCGAATAGGATCCCAATACTTTATTTATCTTGAGCATTGGAATATGGGTGCCGCATGTACAAACTGTTTCGTCCAAACGAATTGTTGATTCTCTCAGGGATTAATGATCTTTTATATGATGGCTGAGATTCATCTTCTCCTTTTTCCAATTTCCTTACCAGGTCTTACAGTTGATGAAAAAAGTATTCATAAGGTGCATTCTTCCCGTAATGCTTTAAGAGACATGTTAAACTTCAGTAAAACTCTAAACTAGGAAGTGGCCAAATTATATTGGAAAAGGCTGAGTTTCTGTAACTTGCAGAAGAATCCATCTATTAGTACAGTTGGAACTCATATATATATATATATATATATATATAATTGGGAGATGTTACATGGGGCTTGAAGATGGATCGTGGAAACTGCCATCTGTACTTCTGCTGATAGCTCCTATGTAACTTTGGCATTGGTTCATGTATTAGCACTTCGAAAGCGCCTGATATGTTGAAATGTCCAGACAAGTGTTTTTTTTTTTTTTTTTTTTTTTTTGTAACAGTAAAATTTTATTTCACCAAAAAAAGGAGCAAAGCACAACGAGAGAAAAACATCAAACAAAGAAGAAAAGATAACTAAACATCAAAAGACAAGGTAGAGCTAAAAACTCCTTCACGAGCAAGACTATCCGCCATGGCATTAGCTCCCCTGAGAATATGATTGAAGGTGGCTCCCAATTTCCTTGAGATATCATGCACCTCCTCCACCCAATATGCTAATCTCCAAGGATAAGAAGAACTATACCTGAACACCACTAAATTACCGAGAAAGAATTTCCCTCTAGAATAGCACCATAGCCAGCCATCTGTAGCAACTCTTGGCAATCAATAAGAATAGCAAACAACTCAGTTTCATTACCATCCGAAGAGTCAATCGGCCAGAGAAGCTCCTTACCATCAGTCCATTCCAATCCCTTATAACTCCAACAATCCCACCCTTTCTCAAAGAACGCACAAAGCTACCATCAAAATTCAACTTCAGAACACCAGCACGAGGATTCATCCATGCAACTCTAACTCTGGACTTAACTTGCCAACCACCTTTAACGCAGGAAGACCAAGATCTATAAAGATCTTTCACTGAAAGGCCATTAAACTCCTTACACGTACTCACCCATTCGGATACAGATCAAAGAAACTCTACAACCTCCAGCACAGAGTTAGACTTATTCCGGAAAACTCTATTATTACTTTCCAACCAAAGCTTCCAACAAGTAGCATACAGTATTAACCTCCATAAGATCTTACCCTAAATAAATTTACAACGCCAATGCCATTGAACAAATAAATCTTCAATTGTCCTAGGCATAACCTATTCCATACCAAACATTTCAAACAAAGCAGACCACACTCTATGAGCAAAAGGACAATGCATCAGCAAATGATGCATCGTTTCCTCATCTTCTAAGCATGTTGGATGCCCATTAATGATAATATGACTCCTTCGCCTCAACTTGTCTATGGTCAAACTTTTTTGAAGTCTCGCTATCCAACAGAAAACCAACACCCTTGGCGGAACTGTAGGAGTCCAAAAATTGTGCCAGCCCTCCACTCTTCCTGAAGAATCAGCCAAAGCATTATAAAAAGACTTCACTGAAAACCGGCCCTTCACATCTAATTTTCATACTCTGACATCTGAATTTCCCCCTGATAAAAACACTTTACTTAGTAAGCCAAGCAAAGAAGCAAAATCAGAAATCTCACATTCCAAAAGATTCCTTCGGAAGGAGAAATCCCAAACAACTCCTCCCCCAAAATATAGGAAAACATATCTTTCACAAAAGCATTTTGCCTGTTATCCACCATAATCTGATCCTCCTCCCATTTTGAGCTCTATAACGAATTAAACGAACAAAATTATCTTTAACAGAAAGAATAGACTTCCAAATACCTAAAGCCTTATAATCATGACCTGATACCCACCACCCATCATATCATGACCTGATACCCACCACCCATCATTTTCCAAATGATATATTTTTTTTGTTAGATCTTCCTCCACAATCCTTGATCAGGCTCGCCCACCCTCCATAACCACTTACCCAAAAGAGCTTTATTTACCTTCTCAATGGAACGAATACCCAGACCACCTTTATTTATAGGTTGACACATTGTTTCCCATCTAACCAAGTGATGTTTTTTTTGTCAACAGAATCATTCCACAAAAAGTCACGTTGTACTTTTTCAGTTCTTCGCAAAACACTCTTACATCTGAAGTAGGAAAGAAAATAGATTGGAATACTTGACAGAACTAACTTAATAAAAGTAAGTCTACCTCTCATTGATAAATATCTTCCCTTCCAAGAGTTTAATTTTCTTTCAACTCGCTCCACCATGGAATCCCAAAGAGATTTCTTTGGCAATCCCAAATACAAAGGCATTCCCAAGTATTTAGAGGGAATCCTTCCAACTTTACACCCAAACACCTTTGATAACTAATCAACATGACTTTTTTCCGCCCTGATGCCAATCAATTCACATCTGCCATAATTGATTTTGAGACCCGATAAAAATTCAAACGAGTGTAAAAGAAGTTTCACCGTATGTACCTAATTCAGAGAAGCATCACAAAAGATGATGGTATTATCCGCAAACTGTAAATGAGTTACCGCATAGGAACTATTATCAATTGCAAATCCAGATACTAATTGCATGTGATTAGCTTTCTCCATTAAAGCATGCAAGGCTTCTGCTACAATAACAAACAACATAGGGGACAGAGGATCTCCTTGCCGAATACCTCTCAAACTTTTGAAGTAGCCTTTAGGAGAACCATTTACCAACACAAAAAAATGAGCAGACGAGACGCAAGCATGAATCCAATCTCGCCACTTCTTCCCAAACCCCATTCTTTCCAACATATATTGAAGAAAACCCCAATTAACCATATCATATACCTTTTCAAAATCAAGCTTGCAGATTATACCTGGACGTCTTTGACGGTTCCTCGAATCAAGATACACTCATGAGCAATAAGAACACTGTCTAAAATTTGAT
This sequence comes from Camphora micrantha, assembly GCA_003546025.1. Classification (NCBI taxonomy): domain Eukaryota; kingdom Viridiplantae; phylum Streptophyta; class Magnoliopsida; order Laurales; family Lauraceae; genus Camphora; species Camphora micrantha. The sequence continues at coordinate 49,807,524 of QPKB01000003.1, read as the reverse complement.
GCCCATCCACAAAAGCCCCTTGACTGTCAGAAATAATCAACGGAAGAACCTTTCGTAATCGGGTAGCAAGAACTTTAGCCAAGTTCTTATAAAGACTACCGATTAAGCCAATGGGTCTGTAATCCCTAATGGAAATGGCACCATATTTCTTGGGAAATAAAGCAATGAAAGAAGCACCCAATTCACTTGTAATAACACTATTAACATGGAACTCATTGAAGAAAACTAGGTCATCTTCAAGAAGATCCCAAAAATGTTGGTAGAACACAATAGGAAACCCATCTGGACCAGGTGCGCGATCACCTCCTAACTCAAAGACAGCCTGCTTAATCTCTTCCTTCGTGAACTGATCTTCTAGTGGAGATGCCCTCTCTTGGAAAAGCCTTCTAAGTGGAATCCCATCCATCTGAGGCCTAGACCGGCTGACACCTGTATAATGTTGAGACTGAAAAAATGAACAATTTCTCTCTATATCTTCTCTTCTTTCCCACAATCTACCCCCAGCAGAAATAGTATTAATTCGATTTATCCGACACCGGGCACTGGCAATCACATGAAAGAATTCAGTATACGATCCCCTGCATACAACCATTTATTTCTTGATCGTTGCTTCCACTTAAGCCCTTCTTGGAAAATTACTCTCTGAAACTGCTCTTTAAGAATAGATCGACCCAGATCCTCCTCTGAAAGGTCCCCCATTTCTTCATTCTCATCAATACAACGAATATCAAATAACAGTTGATTCTTCTTCTCAGTTAAATTACCAAAAACTTCCTTCCTCCAGACCTTTATTTTACTCTTAATCTAACTGGTGTCCCATCCATCCACGTGTAGAAACAGAATACCACCAATCTCTAACACAATCAGAAAACCCCTTCTCAAAAAGCCTCATAATTTCAAAACGAAAAGGGGGAGGGCCCCAATCTTCCAAACCAGTCTCTAACACCAACGGGCAATGATCCGAAATTGGCCGAGCCACTGCTCTTTGAGAACAATCAGGGAAAATGTCCAACCAATCTGTAGATACGAGGCAACCAATCTGTAGATACGAGGAACTGATCCAACCTACTCATCACTGGCTCAGTCTGCATATTTGACCAAGTGAAATCTGCTCCTCTCAATGGCAAGTCAACTAGATCATGAAATTGAATCCAATCATTAAAACCCCTCATAGCCGGACAAAAAGCTTCCTCACTTCTCATTCGGAAATCTAGTGACATTGAAGTCTCCAACAAGCAACCGAGGATACTTCCACAAACCAACCACTTGACTAAGCTCAGCCCAAAAAGCAGCCCTATCACTAGCAGTATTTGGCCCATAAACTGAAGTAGCCACCCACACTTCATCACATCGAAAATCTTTGAGTAAAACCGACACTGAGAACCTCCCCACAAATTCATCCAATTTTGCCAAAGAGAAGCATTCCACAATAATAAAATTCCTCCTGAAGCACCAGTAGGACACATTGCAAACTGATAATCTGGCCAAGAACAAATCGATCTAATAACCTGTGTGTCGATGGTCTCCATTTTTGTTTCTTTAATAATCATGCATTCCCCTTTAAAAGCATTAAACACACCCTTCATCAATACTCTCTTCGAGGCTGAATTCATTCCACGAACATTCCAGGAGATGAGCTTCATATTTCCAACATTTTCACACCAATTTTCTTGTCAGCCGCCTGTCGATCATAATTGACAAAAAAAGCCAACTTTTCCAACTCCCTTTGAGTTTTAGATTTCTTCCTACTTTGATTCCAATCTTATTTCAACCCGTCTCCTCTTTCACCATTTCCTCAATGAAAGTTCTCAATTCCCCTAATCGACTATCCACATAAATATCCATAATCCTGGCTATTTCAATCATTGTTTCTTCAACCTTTAGAACTGCTTCCGCTTCTCCATTGTCAGAGAAATAATGGTCCACAGCAAGTGCCTCTACATTGTTGACTTGCTCCACCACAACCAACGCTTTATCATTGGATTTAACCAATTCGTCAACATCTGTATTGATCCGATTATCTTCCTCAGACTGAACATTTTCCAAGGACCAATCGTCTTCCTCAGACTGATCATCTCCAACAGAGCTACAGTCTCCCCATCTCTTATTGCCATTATTTGATTTAAATTCCAACTGTCCTTCAGACCTAGAATTTGAACCATTCTGAAATGATTTGGCGTCCTTCCACCAGTTTCAAGACCCACTAAATTATCCACATGTCCACTTAACATAATATGATCATCTGGAATAGGCATACGTGCCATATGAAAGTCCCCAGACCCATTATTAAAATTCTGATGGACTCCACCATCGCCAGGTCCCACTTGGTGTGCTGCATGTACTCTAAGAGTTGAGGAAGATGTATTCCTCTCCCCAGACGCCTGAGACAATTGCTGCTGGGCTATTAAGGAAATATGACTAACTCCAGGGGGGGCAGCAAGGTCATTTTTCAGTTTTCCAAAAATCTCTTTAATAGTTGGACGGCTATTGGATCCCCTTTTCTTGCCAGGAGTACGTTGAAAAGTCTCATTCGTCAACTTCTTGCCTTGATTTGCTCTCAGAGATCTTGGTGACACAATAAATCCATTCTTTGATACATGGAAACCCTCAATCAAAGGAAGAGATCCCTTACCTCTAGCAATGATTCCTCCTTGATGTGATTTTTGAGATTCAAACCCCAACAGCCCTAAAATCTCGCCAGCAGCCTCCAGATTTTCCTCCTGATTTAGATCTCTCCTTATGTCATCCGCAGCAACTTTCCAATGACCAGGCACCGGTGATTTCATCTCCCTTTCTTCTTCAATGACAGGGATAGAGAAATGGACCTCATCCACCTCCAAAGCAATATACTTCAGTAATCGTCGTTGTGGATCCCTTAAGATAAGCAGACGAACCTTATCAAGTGTTATCTTCTTTGTAGCTTCATCATCAATATCCATCAACACCCCAAGACATTCACCTAGACTCTGGAAAATCCTTTCATCCCAGGCATGCAAAGGAATAACCTCCAACTGAACCCATGTCGGCCTTAGCACAGGACCCAACACTTCCATATATCGATCCAGACTTCGGATAAAAGTTCCCTTCAATGAGAAATCAGTTTCGACCAATCTCAAAAAATCACAATGAGAAACAGGCTTAATCTAGAACTGATACAAATTAGGTCTCTTCACTTCAGCTTGAATTCCAATCTCCAGAGATGGCCAATTTAGAATATCACTATCAGTAACATTCAGATGACACAGAGTTTCCACAAAGGAATTACATCCTCTTTTTTCAGAGAAGAAACCAGAGTAGCCCCCACCTTGACAACCTTAGAATCTCCATCTCCTTCTATCCAAACCAGATCTTCATTTGATTTAGTCACACCAGCATTAGGAATTGAGAAAATTGTATTTTTACTGCGAACATTAGCATATGCAAGGTTTTTGACTGGTTTTTTAGGAGATCTGTCCGTAACTTTTGCCTTTTAGACCCCTATTTTTCTTCCATTCAGTACTCTTCCATGTAGTCTTTGAATTGCTCGATTTGCATCCCATTCTGTCTTGAAGCAGACAAACCCAAAACCTCTACCTTTCCCTGTAATTCTGTCTTTTGGCAAGAATACGTCAAAAACAGGACCTGCCTCTCGGAAAACGTCAAAAAGGACCTTCGTAGTTATAGCTGGAGCAAGATTAGTCACAAACAAACTCCAACAATCTCTAATCCAAGCTAGATTCGATCCCATCCTTACCTCACCATCATAAACTGTCACAGATCAAGAGTCCGCTTGGGGCATCAATCAGCCCAATGCTACAATGATCTCACTTCTGCCGCAAGTTAATATTGAAGCCATACTCCACATTCTTTCATTGAGTTGAAATCTTGGATGCGATTAATGAGATGAAGTGTAGTTAAATATTAAAAATTTATGAGTGTATTTAAATATTTATAAATTTACTTGTATAGTTTGAAGTTTTCTAGCAAAACAGTTTTTGTTCTTGCTGTATCTAAATGATGCAGCATTCATAGCCTTGTTACATGTTTCGACATTGACATATTGTCTGAATGTTGGCCACATCTTATGGATGCTTAAATGGTTTTGTGAGCTTTGTATAAACCATTACCTTTTTTATTTATTTACCCATATCTGTCCATGCAGAGCACCTTTGTTGACAACAGGATAACAGTAGAGCATGCAAGAGATTATGGGCATACCCATTTGTCTGAGGTTAGTCACTCTCTACCCATTTGTAGGCGTCTTTAAGGTATCATTCCTTGTTTGTGGTTTAGTCATACAGACCAATGGTCTCCCCATGCACCTGTGTGCATCTTTTATAGTATCCTGATGCAATTATTTCCTTTAGTGGTGGAGCTCGCATTTCATTGGTTCAGTCTGATAGTCTGATGTGGGCTTCTTCCCTGTAGGATGCTGTCGAAATCTTCCAGATTCGAATTCACTCCATGTACTGGTTTATGTCAGTGTGCAACAACAATTCACAATTGGACCTATGGATACATTAAACTACAAAAGAGCATGGCCACTAACCAGCGCTTGATAAATTTAATGGTCCAAAAAATACTATTCATCCAAATTTGGTTTTTAAAATTGTGTACTCTGTTCATCCATACTTTCTGTTTAAAAATGGAGTGTTGCTGTCAGATTAATGGTCTAGACCTCCAAAGCATGGGCCTTGTATGTGGTGTATGCATCAGGATACTCTACCCATCCAAAGAAAATATGGCCTAGGGCTGTCGACAGAAGACAGTTTAGTCCAGTCTGGAATTCAACTGGTTGTGCTTCGATATATGTATTGATTAAAAAAAAATTATTTTCCTCCGCTCTGGAGCAACTCTCTTCTGCTTATCTTTTATATCCTTCTCTGCTTCTAATTATCTGCCATTGTTGTTTTATGGATCTATCTGTACAGATAGTAAGTTATGCGGACAGATTTGAGAACAAAGCAATTCTTCTAATCCATTTTTCAGCTCGTTACCAGATAGATGTAAGTGTGGAAGTTTTAAGTATGATCTGTTTTCCTTATGGTTTTATATGGATATTATTCAAATTAATACTCTGGTCTTGATCCTGTTTACTACCAGGAAATTGTGGCAGCACTTTCTGCATTGCCTCAACCTTTGGCACATCGAGTTTTTGCACTCACGGAGGGTTTCTGATGAAAGAGTTCAGCTTTTTAACTAAAACAAGTGATTCAAGAAAATGTCACTTTTTGTAAGATTTATTACAATCCATGGAGAAATTGAAGTTTCAAATGTTGGCTATGTTTCTCCTTTTGCCATCTTCCACAGCTTTGTAAGAGTGATTGGATTCAGATGCCATTTGCTTTTCGGAAGCTTTTATGTTTTCCTTGTTAAAATTATTGGGCTTAAGTGTGGCCCAATGACTACACGCCCATGTGGGTCCCCCACTTTAGAAGACCAACTCACATAAAGGCTTATATAATAGCATAATAACCCGTGCTGAGCACATGTAGGTCCAAATATTACAAACTAAATATTTGTGTATAAAATGACTAATTAATTACCAAAAAAAAAAAAAAAAAAAACAAATTGAAATAAAAAGGGACATAAAAATAAAATAAAATTCACTCATAGATTCGTTACCTTAAAACGAAAACCTCCAAATAACCATTACCTGCGAATCTTATTCCTAAATTTTAAAAAGAAAATAAAAGGCTAAAAGTAAACGTTTGCATACCAAGAGAGCTAAGTGGTATTGAATGAGAATTGGGGAAGAAAGATAATAGAAGTGTGGGTAGAAAGAGAGTTATTAAAAACGAAGAAGTAGAACTTTCAAAAGTGGAGAGTGGACGTGAGGTTTCATGAGATAAAGAATAGGTAGTGGGGAGAGAATGTGGAGTATTTGAAAAAAAGGGGACAACTTCCCATCAAAATTGCAACTGAATATCAAAGTTAAATTCAAAACCTTCCAGCTTAATATATTATAACTGGCCCAATAACCTGTACTCAGTACGGCATTTCCGTGCACTGCAAAATAAATAATCACATATTAAAAAAAAAATCTCTTTCCATAGGGCAAGTGGGATAAAATAGAAATAAAGAAATTGGAGCAAAAATGGTATAGTTATATAAGAACAGCTGAAACATGAGTGGGTAGTTGCATGAGTAGTTACATAACCATCAGACAAAATTATAACCGTCAGTCAAAATCTAATCCTTAACCTCCTAGCTTAATATATTATAATTAGTAAGTCTCCTTAATGGAGATGTTTTTGGTATTTATGGAAAGTTCCTAACATGATAGAGTTTCATATCCTAAGAGAATCTAAGTTTTCTTGGAAAACCTAGGCGGTTCAAATCAGGCAAACGCGATGGAGACAGGTATGCGTTTAATTTCAGATTTATGTTGTGGTATTCAAATCAATCCTATATTTATGTAGATCTGATTAAAGTTATGTTAGTCCCAAACTAACATGGGGTATGAGAGCATTCGGTTCATCAGGATTTGATTTGGATAATCACTGATTGTCACTATCCGTTTAATCGCATAATTTTATGCATGATTACAGTTTAATAGTTTATGCGTATTACTTATTCTTGGGATGAGTATATCTATCTGTTTGTTGGGATGAATACGGTATTCATGTGATTAAGAGATGATGGGTTCAATGTTGGTTGTTTAATGGCTGTGATCATGTCAGAACCACTTTAAAAGGTCTCGATTTACACGCGCACATAACCCTATTCATGCCTTTACACAAAACATGCAGGCAAAATGGTTGCTTGCACATGAAAAATATCTGAGTCTCTTCACTTCACAGCCATATGCAGTGTTATATTATTATTATAAAATTTCTGGGATTCGTATGCTTGTTTTCTGCACATAACCCATGTGGCCATATGCGTATTCTTGGAAGAGGGATGCTACATGTCCCGGGACAGAACCCGGGACAAGGAGACTTTTCCTTCTTGTAAGTATCACTGACCCTTCCGCTGACAATCATTGATTTGACCATTAACAAAATAAGCGAATTTCAGTTCCTAAGTTCCTACTTATATTTTGAATCATAATATGCCCTGATTGTTTTGAATCAATGGATGGATTAAAGAAAAATTATGGTATATTGGTTTTATCATATGTTGGTTTCATTGATTAGATTTAGAATCAAAGGCCCAATCAACGTTAATTTGGACCTAATGATTCTTTTGAAGGACTAATCTCCATATGTGTAGTGTGATCTATTTAGGTTATATATGTCAATGGATGTCAAATGAAGGCATTTTGAATTATAATGAAGCTTAATTATCAATGCACATTATAATGTGATGTGCCATAACCGTTGATGAACCTATAAGGCTATAAAAACAATGCACTTGACATCATATTAGTGACAATGTAGATCACAACTGGTGTTACTTTATTTATCAAGTTAAAATCCATGATTTTGATTGGCTGTGTAGCCGCCACAGTGGCCGAGTCATGATAAATTGTAGATTTTTTTAATTAAATTAAATTCATCACTTCAATTAATTATAGAATGAATAGTAACACCAGAGTTGTGGGATCCATTTAGGAGATGGAGGATCGGCCCACAGGTACGATCGTCTTTCAATCACTTGGAGACCGGGATAAAGTATCTTTGCGCGTACTTCCTAATTAGACTGTGGTTGTCTTGCCCACAGGTGTCGCCCATCTTTTTACATTGTACGTAGTGTAATAGCCTTATTGTTATGATCAGTTCATCCGAAGTAACCAAGTGAATGTTGCGTTTCGACCCAAAGGAGTTGGATGGTGATACATGGTTACTAAATAAGTCTAATTTAATCTTTCTTCTCATATATGTCTAAATTAGGCTGAATTAGAATTGCGTGATTTAAATTCGAAGCATTTATTATTAATTGTGAGTATGTGTTTATTTCAGTTGCCAATATTCTGTCTTTGCCCTCTCTAATCTATTGTTCATGTCTAATTGGTTTCAAATTTTTCGATTGGAAAGACTCATGGACATTTGTCATAAGCCTTTTAAATTTAGATATTGATATGAAGGAGCCTAAATCACCCAAGCCCACTGATGCTTCCAATACTGTTGCCGAATAGGCAGAATTTGAGAAGTGGGAAAGATCTAATGATATATGCCTGCAGTTGATAAAGAATACGGTTGCCAAGCAGTCTTAAGGCAACTCTCACATCTTACGAATATGCGAAGAGTTGCATGGATGCTTTGGAACAACAATTTAAGGTGTCTGGAAAATCAGTGGTATCATTTATGTGGAGTCGACTTGCTAACCTGATGTATGATAGTTTAAAAGGTGTGAGAGAACATATTATAGAAATGGTTTACCTAGCTGAAATACTTAAGGAGACTAAAATGACCATGTCATGTGAACTTTTGAGCCAAATAGTCCTAAATTCACTTCCATCCTCATTTGACCCCTTCATTATTACATATATTCAAAAGAAAGAGAAGTGATCTATGAATGAAATAATCGTTAAGTGCGATCGATCAAGAGGAGAGGATGATGAGAAAGGAAAGGACTTTGGTTGTTAACCACATCTCTCACAAATCTCGGAAAAACCTCAAGGGTAAAAACAAGGAAGATGACTCGATTAAGAGAGAGGGACAATGAAAAGGAAAGACAGGAAGATGGGTGGAGATCTGAAATGCTTCTTTTGCAACAAGAAAGGGCATCTTAAGAAGGATTGTTTAAAGCTCAAGAATTGGTTTGAAAAGAAGGGTAAGATTTCTAACCTTGTGGTTTGTGAAATAAACCTTATAAGTGTACCTTCTAGTACCTGGTGGATAAATTCAAGAGTCACAATTCGTGTTTATAATTATTTGCAGGGGCTCTTTTGGAGCCGGATTCCAATTGATGGACAGTCGTCTATTGTTTTAGGGAATCGGCAAGAATCTAAGGTCGAAGCTATTAGGACACTGCAACTGATGGACACGAGTTTTCAACCGAGTCTCCTTGTACATTTTATGTTCTTTCAATTTCTTTGTCATGTTTAGACAATACAGGTTTTATCTTTATCTTTGGACATGGAATGTTAAAGATTTATAGAAATGATATTTATGTTGGTTGTGGTTATGATGACTCATATAAGTTAAATTTGGACCCTAGTTTTGCTGAGTCAATATTAAATACAAATTCAAATATGAACATGGGGATTAAAAGAGGAGTCATAAATGAAAACTCATTTATGTTGTGGCAAAAGGTTAGGTCATATCTCAAAAGAAATGATGGATAAACTAGTGAATGATGGAGTTCTTTAGAACCTTGAATTCACTGACTTATGAGTTTGCATTGACTGCATTTAGGGAAAGCAAGTCAAAACAAACGGGAGGGGTGCCATACGGAGTTCAGGACTTTTAAAAATTATCCACACAAATATTTGCAGAAAATTGCATATACTTTGTTTTTCGAAAGAAAAATATTCGATCACATTTATAGATGACTACTCACATTTCGGATATGTCAATCTATTTTGGGAAAACTGATTTGCTGAGTACCTTTAAAGTTTTTGATGTAGAAGTGAAAAATCAGTTAGATAAGAAAGTTAAAGTTGCGAGCTAATTAGATCCAATTTTATAAGCTGTTCTAAAAGGTCTATTCTTAGGGATACTAAGTCCCAATATTAGTTCTAATTAATAGGTTCACATATAATTGAGGAACTCTCCAAATTAATTGATGCCATTTCAGAAATAACAGATAAAATTAGTCGGAAATAAGGAGCCAGCTCGTGTGAAGACAAGTGTTTTATGTCTTGCTAGCCATTTATAATATATCATTTTGAAAGAAACTAAGGCTTATCTCAAGATGTTCCCATTGCTATAGGAGATGATTTAAATAAAGTTCAATGTTCAAAGAATAAAGTTGAGAGTAACAAAATGGATGAGATACCTAATGTTGTTGTTGTTGGTAGTCTTATGTATGCTCAAACATGCACAAGACCTAATATTAGCTTCGCAGTTGTTGGCATATTCGGTCGGTATCAAGGTTATCCAGGACGGGACACTGGAGGGCATTTAAGAAAACTATTCGATATCTCAAAGGCATAATAAATTACATGCTCACATATTGGAGACCGGATGCAGACTTTACTAGTTGTCACAATAAAAGAAAGTCTACTTCTGGATATGTATTCAAATTAGGGGGTGGAGCGATATCGTAAAAAGTGTTATACAAACACTTGGCACTCCGTCTATTTTAATGTTGAATTCGTGGCGTGCTTTGAGGCCACGGGGCATGCATCATGGTTGAGGAATTTCAGGACTTCACATTTTTTATTTTACTTCAAAGCCAATTAAGACAACATCTCAGCCATTCAATTTACCAATAATGACAAAAGTTAAGGTAGTTCCAAATATTTGAAAGTAAAGAATCTTGTTGTGAAAGAAAATACACGAAATTGTCTAGTGTCGATTAAGGGGGATCTCCACAAATCTCATGATTACAGATCCTTTAATCAAGGCAATGGCATCAAAAGCATTTAAGAAACAAGTTATTGACATGAGGGTTGTAAATTTGTCGTGATAAGGATTTTTTTTTTTTTTTTTACACTGTTTGGGATTTGATCAAATTTCAGTTGACATTAATTTAATTTTATTTTATTGATGATTTTATCTTCTTGTTTTATTTTATCTGCTTTATGCACATGTGATGATGGTTAATAAAGCAAGAAATGTGAGACATGACAATTTCAGTGTAGTCAAATTTGAGAATATCTGGTGATCACAATAACCAAAGAATAATGGAGTAGTACTTGTGGTCATGTGGACCAAATGGGAGAATGTTAGAATTATTGGGCTTAAGTGTGGCTAAATGACCACAGGCCCTTGTGGGTCCCCCACTTTAGAAAACCAACTCACATAAAAACTCCTATATTGGTAAGTTTCCTTAATAGAGATGTATTTGGTGTTTATGGAAAGTTGCTAACATGATAGAGTTTCCTATGCTAAGAGGAATATAAATCCTAATTAGATTTGGACTCCATGATGGGAAGGGAGTTGTCTTGGAAAACCTATATACATGGTTTACGGGTTACAACTCCTCTCCACACAATACATTGGATACCCCCCTCGAGATCACGTAGTAAGGTCGTAGTGAAGGAGTGTAGTGAACCCTCAATCAAAGGTTGCGGTTTAGATCATGCAAACGTGATGGAGACAAGTATGTGTTTAATTTCATATTTATGTTGTGTTATTCAAATCAATCCCATATTTATGTAAATCCGATTAAAGTTATGTTAGTCCCGAACTATCATTCCTTGGTATTAAAAAATACCCCATGAATTAATGCCTTTTTTATGTTAAACCCATCATGCATTTTGTTAGATCCTTTTTCTATATGACATAAAGAAATTGTTGATACTATTGATAAAAACCCAAGAAAACAACTGAAACCAACTTGGCTTGTCCTTGGTTCCATATTCTTTGCCCCGCAAAGCGAAATAGGAGGTTTTTTTTTTTTTTTGAATGATACATGATACATTGTGTAGTGTGTGTGTCTGTGTGTGTGTGTATATATATCATTTTCCATCTCTGAAACGAGACATGCAACCAAGAAGGAGCGAAGCCGAAGTCATCAGCCCAAAATGAAAAAAAAAAGATGCCCAACAGCATACCAAGGAAGAGAAAAGAAGGACCTCCATCTTTGGGAGGCACATAGCCAGCCCAAATGGAGGACATAACAATTTACAACACGGGACAGGCCAAAAGCCACCCCCAGCCCAGGTCAAGCCCAAAATATATATATATGGAGAATATTCATGTGCATCCATCCCTCACCATAGGATGAGGGATGCTTCCATAAATGGAGATTTTCAAGTACAAAAGGGAGATTTCAAGTACATAGGGTGAAGTACAAAAGGGGGATTCATGTGCAAAAAATGAAAAGTGCCCTCACCCTATGGTGAGGGATGGATGCACATGAATGTCCCTATATATATATATATATATATATATATATATATTAAAACACCATGACTTCCTTCAGAAAGCCTAACAAGCAAGCCCAACCAAAAAAAAGAGCAGCTACATAGACAGCTTGCCTGGCGAAAAGCAGTGAAGTGAGATCATCACAGGAGCCACAAATTCTACTTTCGTTTCACCTATCTAGCAACTTCATTTAAATACACCCGGTACATTGCTATGCAAGTACAGTAACTATAATTTCCATTAACATCTATTGAAATCAATCAATTGCCTCATCAATATAAAGAAAAAGAAAAAAACAATCACCAATTGAATGGAAGGTCTTCCACTTTTTATTTTTCATGGAGTACACCGTGGCAACAGACGATAAAAGATTAGGGACCGTCTTGGCAATGGTCCATGGTTAGAGATCCTCGTGATTTTCCTCACTCCCGTGGAAAATTCACATTTGATAAAGCTAGGAACATGTTGGAAGAAGTCCTTTCTTCCTTTTTTTTATTATTTCTCAGGTTCAACATCCCTCCGTACTATTTCGGAAGTTTGCATGAATGAAGAAAGGTGGGCGAACAGTGGATGAGTGCCAATTTATTCTCCAATAAGTCTACAAAGACCGACTCCATAGCCCATTTTGGGCCCGATCCCATATGGAGTTCCATGTGGCACTGAGGTGGACCGATAGTGTATTCAACTTTTCATATGCGCGTCAGAATTAAAAAAAAAATGGAAATCGGTCTCTACCCACAGAAATGCCCTAAACGCTCTGGTTCTTCTCCATCCCAAACGTTCCTCCACAACGCTCCTCGCCTCCTTAGATCTCATCTCTCTCTCGCTTGGCGACAACGCGCATCTCTCTCTAGCATCAGCAGTCTCTCTCTCTCTCTCTGCGACAGCGCGCAACACTACTCGCTCGACAGCGCGCCTCCACGCAGCAGCGCCTCTCTCCCTCTCTCTTACCATCGCAATGACTCCCTCCCTCATAGCAGCGCATAGACTGGCTCGGATTGCATCTTTTTGTTGTTTTTGGTGAGGTGCGAGCGGGAAAGTAATAGAGAAGGGGGAAATAGGAGGAAAAAGGAAGGGAGAGGAGGAAAAGGAGCAGTGACTACACTATCAGTCCACCTCAGCGCCACATGGAACTCCATGTGGGATCGATCCCAAAATCGGGCTATGGAGTCGATCTGTGTAGACTTATTGATTTAGAAATCACGGGTTTGGTCTCTGCTAACCTATTTTGTGGGTCCCTTAATAAAGATCCGAACCGTTAATCATCTTTAAAAGACCGAAAATGTTTGGAAGGTCAAATATTAGTCATTGACTTCTCATATCTTGAGATGTTTGCAAACAAAAAAAAACAAAAGTCCAAACCATTGGATCACAATTTTTGGACTTTTGTTGGGCCCTTTTGAAAAATCCAAATCATTAAATCTCCTCAGAAGGCCTAAAATAGTTATGGGGTCAAATTTGGCAACGTGATTCATCATAGATAGTGCGTAAATTATGATAAACAACAATTGATCTTTCATAGTGCAAAAAACGCAATTTTCTAGTGGCCCTCTAAATGGAGGATTCCTTTTTGGTTACCAAACATGCCTAGCTGGTGTGTTATGGTCAATGAAAGCAATGGAATCAGCAAAATAATGAGTTGTTCTTTTTGCAAATGAGTTTTATTCTTGAAATCACTTTGATTGGATGATCACATTGCCCAAATAATGGCCACAAATCAAGCATCCAGACTCGGGATGTAAAATGAGTTGGGCCGCCCAATCCCGGCACGGCCTGGCACACCGGTTGAGCCACGACATGTCCTATGCATGGGCCGCGCTGGGCTAGGGGTGGTGCAGGCGGCAAAAGTAAACCCCACCCCACCTCACATGACAACTATCATAAAACGACAACCCCCCTCCCAAACAGCCAAATATATATATATATATATATATATTTTTATGACTTCATTTCAATATTTGTGACATATATAAATACCCCCTCCCATTTCTCAACACTCATCTTCACTCTCCCTCCCTCTCCCTCTAATAATAATATCCACTAAAGCAGAACATTGGAGGTATGCCTCTGTGGATGGCTCAAGAAAGACGCTAACCTAATAATGAAAGGAAGCAGGGGTTCTCTTAATCCCAAGCGGTGAAAATAAAAAAGGGGCTACCTACATGAGCTCACAACAACAGAGGCAGAGTTAAAAGCGTACCCTTCCTCCACCTGTAGCAAAAACCGGCCTGAATTGCCAGAATGTAACCTATGCGAGGAAAAGCCTATAAAAGGGGCATTGATCCCAAGAAGAAGGACAGAGGAGGAGAAACCGAAGGGGGTAACGAGGATAGAGAGAAGAGAGTTTTTCCCAAGAAGAGTGGAAGTGAGGTCTTACCATAGTCCCCCTCTTACTACTCTTGGAAGGAATACCAACGCTTAGCCCCACCTTGAAGAATAACCTGAATGAACCCTCCCGGACAGTAACCTAAATAAGCCCTCCCAAACTTCATCGAGTCTTCCCTCTCAACATTGAGGCTAAGGTTGTAAATGGGTATCCGATTCTCCAATTACCCAAAAGTTCCGACCCGAAAAAATCGGGTCTAGAACCAATTTTAGGTTTCAATTCATAAACAGGTCCGATTCCAGAACCTAATTTAAGTTGTGATTGACAAACGGGTCTGGTTCTGGGTCCATATAGGTTCCGACCCGAGTCTTTGATATTGCACACTTTACCTCGAAATAAACTTTTTTTTGGATATTTTTATGTATAATACTGAAGCTAGTAGACTTGATGCACTATTATAAGTTGAATGATATACTTATTTTAAGAAAAAATGAAACAATTGAAGAGAAGTTAGAACTAATTTTTGAACTAGATACTATTCTCTTGGTGGAACCAGAGCCATGTATTTTTATCGGAACAGGGTCTAGAACCAACAAAACAGTTTCCAAGTCAAAACTGGATATGGAATCGAAGCCGTTATTTAGAAATGGGTCATAATCCAGGTCCAGTATGGTTCCGACTCGGAACCGTTCTGTTTGCAATCCTAGTTGAGGCCAACAGTAGTCATTTATGATCTCTTTGTAAAAAGGAGTACCGGCAATCACCATTGTTGATAGACTAGAAGCTTAGTGTTAGCCCGGAGGCTTTGGTTATTAAATAAAACCGCCATTACAACCACTCTTTTCTTTTCTGTTTCCACTAGCACTTTTATTTTATTTACAGTGATTTATTAATAGTTTTAGTTTCTACAGTTGCATTTGAGGAGACTTTTAGTTCAAGTGGGTGACCAGTCAATGAAAGGAGGACGGGGTATATAGAAGCAATGCTTGGGACATATAAGTGCCTAAGAGATTGGTTTTTTTTTTATATCAGAGAAGAAGTAGGAATATTTGATGCTAGAAGAAATTAGAAGATGATGTTTCGGCATTTGAAATACCATAGTATTCAAAAATTTGATTTATCATAGTTATAAACTTGTAATTTGTAAAATTTTCAGCATTAGGAATTTTCATATTTGAAACTTGTAAGTTTTCTCCTTTTTTTTTTTTTTTTTCATTTTGTAAATCTTATTTCAAGTTGGAAATTATCATACTCGTAAGTTTTATTTTTCCATTTGTAAATTTTATTTCAAGTTGGAATGATCATCAAAGTTGTAAACTTTACTTGAAGTTGGAAATTATCATATTTGTATTTTTTTTTTTTTTCATTCGTGAAGTTGGAAATTATCACTCACAGTTGTAAACTTTATTTCATATTGAAAATTTATAACAATGCCTTGTGCATTTTATTTTTTTTTTGAAATCCAATGTTGACTTTATTTCAAGTTCAAATGTTCAATGTTATGTGCACTTTTTTAGTTAAATGTTAAATGCATTGTAATTTTTCAAGTTAAAAAAAGACACTTAATTCTTTGTGGGCGTGCCTGTGGTCCATGCTGGGATTAGGTTGTGCCAAACTAGGCACAGCAAGGCATGGCCAGGCCGTAATTTTCTAGCACGACCCATTTTACACCTCTAATCTAGACTATAATATTCTTATGTGAGTTAGTTTGCATAGGCAATTATACATGGTTTAGACTGTGGTTCAGATTCCATTTAATAAATACGTACCCTAACTCGTCGTTACCCTATATGTTGAACCCAAGTACCCAACCCAACCTAACTATTTCTTACTGGTTAGTCCTTTAGATGCACGGTACACAACTTTGCAGGAACCCCTATCTAACATAGTGTCTACGTGTGGCAAGCCGGAACCAACCCAGTGCATTAAAATGACCCGCCTAATCCAGCCCAAGCCAACCTAAAATTATGTTGGTCCGTCGCAAGTCAAGTAAACCTGATTCGGACTGGGTTAGACTTGACCCACCTAACCAAGTAGTGCTTTTTTTTAGATTAAATATGTAAATATCCTACTCCTAAATTAATTAGAATCTTAACTTCCTCTTCTTTTGAGCTATACACTTCTTCCTTTTTCTTTCTTTTTCTTTTGGAATATTTTCTATTTGGTTTTATTGTTTGAGGGGGGTGTTTGAAAATAAGATATTTTTATCTATTTTTGCATTAGATGATTTCTCTTTTAACAATCTCCATTGGATGACTGCATTGTGATAACCAATTTGTAGGGTCTCAAAATGGGTCAATTATTTATATTTATCGTTCCATTTAGGCATAAAATAAGGCAAAATCCTTTTAAAGTGCTAAACACTTCAGTCTAAAGTATGCTACAATTTGTAAATGTTGCCAAACATTACGGTTTGTGCAATATTACAAGTTTGTCATTGAAAGTCTGGAATAGGGTGAACTAATTCTATTCCAATTATAACTATTTTTATTTTTATTTTATTTTTTGCAAATTAAGTCCAAATGATGTTTACAAGATACAAAGGCGGAAGAATTTACCATAAAACACTCACCACAATACAACGATACATAGTGGCTCAGCCAAGATGCCTTCATTCACTCCTGCCTTGTGTCCCCATACTCCACCGTCACTAATTCAATGGATGTTTATGGTCCACCTCAAAACTTACAACCACTAATGTTTTTCTAGGCTAAATAATAACTTTACAATCACATATGTTTTTCAATGCTAAACAATAACCTTTACATCAATGAGTTTTTTCTATCTAAGATGGGTCTAACAATACACTATAAGAGATAAACTTAAATACAAGGATGTGTCTCTAAAATATACTGATTTAAAGTGATTATCCAATTGAAAACAAACACACAAGTGAAGATGCAAAGATTGTAGATCACCAATATGTCACCTCTAAAAGTGAATGTTCATGAAAAGTAAGCCAATCAAGATGACTTTCAAAAGTAATAAATCATGATAATGTGAGAGATAAAACATCAAACACATATTTAAACAAGAAACAAACTCAATGTTTAAAAATGAAAATCAAAGACTCACGACTCTCCAAATGCAGTTTCATGGGTGCCTAATCGGAAGGCGAATCCCTAGAAATTTCAATTCCTCTTCAATGAAATTCGTACTTTATCATCTTCCATAAATGTTGCCTTCTGTTATGAACATATATCAACCAACTCTATGGCAAACATTCTGGCAAAACAAGGGGTTGAGAGAACTACCATATGGGAAGGGATTGCTTTGTAATTGTGATGTGAGTGTAGGGATGTAAATGGGTACCTGATTCTCCGATTACCCAGAGCTTCTGACCCATTAAAAACCTGGTCTAGGTCCTTATTTAGACCCCGATAAGTAAATGGGTCCAGTTCCAATTCCACCTTGATTCGGACCCGTGGACCCGAGAACCGACATATTACCTCAATTTTCAAAAATCTCTCCTAAAAACCATGTTTTTTTTAATATCATTGTCTACCTAAACCCGGACCCAGATTCAAACCCTTCTCATATATGGTTCAGGTTTCGGTTCCAGAGCCAAGAAATCGGTTCCAAAATGGTTCCGAGTCCAGATCCGGTTCCACCTTCTCATTAACGGTTCCGGGTCCACCATGGACCCGAACCGGAATCGACCCGTTTACAACCCTAGGTGAGTGGGGGTACATCTCTCTTGTACATTCTTGCTCTTCTCCTTATTTCTATTTGTATATTTCGTCTCTTTTAATTAAATTTCTTGTTACCATCTCAAAAAAAAAAAAAAAATGAAAATCAAAGACTAGCAAGTTTGAACATATATTGAAAAACAAAGCATGTGTAGAATGACTATTGTTGAATCCATAACAACAAGAAAGTTGAAAGTGGACATCATGTCATGGAAGCAACACTTAAAAAGCTTCCAACCACCATATAAAATATGTTATAAAAGAAAGTCAAAGATTTTGGCCAAGAATGAAAATTTAGGAAAGGAAGAAAAATAGCTAACTTGTCGTGAACCTAAGGTGAAAATCGCTCTAGCTTTCCGTTTCATCTCTAGTCATCCTTAGCTCATTCTGTTTCATTTGCCCTAAAAAAAACCTCTCAAGGCTTGAAATTGACTTTAAATTTATAATAAAAAAAAAAAAAATTTCAAATTTACTGTAGCAATGGTCACTTTAGTAACGTTACTGTAGCAAACACTGTAACAAAAGTGCTGTAATAAAATACTGTAACAAAAATAGTTTTTTTTAAATGATTGTCCAAAAAGGGGCTACTCTAAAGAAATTCACACATCTTAAAATTATCACAATGATAACAATGATTTTTAAATCATATCCTAAGATGCCTAGAAAGATATGAAAATGAAATCATAAAATTGCACGAAAAACTCAAGTTTAAAAATTAAAAAGCATGCATGAAAAATAAGCTTTAAAAAAAATAAGAACACATCCAATCAAACTACAACACACAAAAATCCCTAACAGCCATGTCGTGATAAAATCTGACAATTATTCAAATATGTTGATATTAAGTTCTTAACATATTGAAACACCCATTAATATTATTAACAAATATGAACTGAAGTTGTTAACTATTGATCTATATTAACTATTTATATTTACTTCTAACAAAAACATTAACTTACCTTAGTTAAACAACTTCAAGCCTCACTACTTCCCTATAGTTTTTTTCTATATTTTTACTTTTAAATTTAATTTTATTTCCCACAACATTTTCATTGTAATATCCTAGAAGAATGAAGTTTGAAAATCCTAACATTTATGGGAGATGATAAAATTCTGGAGTGTTGACATATTAGTTCTCTTTAAATTCGGCTTTCCCAATCTCATGACCAAAATTTAGATAATGTCATTAAAGTCGCTTGACTCTGGTCAATATTTTTTTAAAACTTTTTGCACCATATCCCATGATTTCATGAGATAGTCCCATGATATCTTAGGATTTATCAGTTTTAGTATCATACATTTTCTACAACCAACAAGCAAAGTCGTGTTTACACAACACGAAAAATGACATTTTGTGAAAAGTAAATATACATCTGAGCACCATTTCTAAGGTTCTGTCATTCGAAGTTCCCCTAAGATGTTGCATAAAAGCCAGGACATCATAGGACAGTCCCATGATATCATGAGATTTATATATTTCCATGACACACTGTTCCCATGATATTATGGGATATGGGGCGAAAAAGGTTTTAAGAAAATGTCGACCAGAGTCAAAATGACTCTGCTGAAATTATCTGAATTTCAATAATGAAATTAGAAAAACCATATTCAAGGAGGACTAATATGTCAAAACTTCTAAAATTTTTAGAACGAGTTACAGAGAATCTGAAGTATAAACTTCAGTTTTAGTGATTTTGGTTGTGATGTGAGTAGGGCTTTCAATGCGCTTGATTTGAGACGGACCTACTTGGGCCTTAGTCTGGAACAGATAAACATTGAAGAGGTTAAGTCTATGCCAGAATCCAACATGCACAATAGATCCCAAGAACCCACCTGATAAGAAATATAGCTTGTTCGTGTTAAGGCCTAAGAATAATTATGGCCAAGGTTCTAGCCTATTACAAGCCCACTTAACCTATGATATCCAAATACGACATGAATACACTTGGGATACACTATGAACACGGCAAGGATTTTAACATATGAGAAAGTGAAATATGAGATACGATATGACACTATACGTTATCTATTTTGATGTATCCATACATCATAGCTTTTAATCAAGGGAAATTCTAAATGCACCCACTAGAATTGTTGAACACACCCACTTGTTGAGCTCACCACACCCATTCTATTTTTAAAAACATTTTGCTGAGCCCATCCACATATAATACCAAAACTGCCCAGGCGATCGAGAAAGACCAGCTCGTTTCCATTTCCATTTCCATTCCCTCGTCGAGAGCTTTCAAATTTATCTAAAGCAGAAGCGTTGACCTCTTCTCCACTGCACAGCTCACAGCTCTCATCACCATCCTTTCTATAGTGCACCGCTTCTATCTATTATTAGGGACACTCAAACAAGGTGAGCTCTTCTTCTTCTTATTCTTCTTCATAGGTTTATAATTTTCACATATTTTTTTTGTTGTAATTTATGCATTAGGGAGTATAGACGTTTGCAACAAATAGGGAAGTCCCTAATGAATGACATGGATGGGAGTTTCGAACTCTAAACCTTGTCCATTGTTCTTCTTCTTCTTCTTCTTCTTCATACAGTTGTTTGCGATCTGCTCGGCAATCCAGAAACGTGCAGGGACTATAGGCACGGTGCATCGAAGCCATGCATTTACTATATGCACTGCCCATCTAAGCCATGCATTT
>QPKB01000003.1:49604042-49784985 GCA_003546025.1 Camphora micrantha | reverse complement strand
TTCGTTGTTGTATTAAATTTCGAATTATGATTATGTACTGCTTATTTACTTTGTATATTTGTGCATAGGTACCGAGTCCTACTTTCGAGGAGCGGAGGAGGGTCAAACGTTTCAAACATTTGAGCCAACTTGACGAACCCGATGGGATGCCGGAGATGCTTCGGAGCCATCTGAGCCTGCATTAGAGAGATCGCCATCTTAGCAATTCTTTAGATGAACTTTCTTTTAATAATAAACTTTTCGTTAGTAATTATTTAATTTTATTCAGCAACTTTAACTATTAACATTTATTTGATTTTCGTATTGGATCTTATCTATGAACTTTGGATACCAATTGAATCAAGCTTCCGTTGCATTTAATGAAATTTATTTTGACTCACCACAGATTGAAAATTTTTTTGTGGGTCCACTTTTTGGAAGCTTGTGTTGTATTAAACACATGAATTTGAATTTAAATTTCAATTTTTCACGTTTTTCCTAATTCTTATTTTTGGGGACGTAACAGTTGGTATCAGAGCCCATCACGATCTTCGGATATTAAAATGGATAGAAACAATATGACGTGGTGAGGATTACGATTTTCGTTAGACAGACTTTAAAGTGTTAACTGTAAAGTCTATAGAATTGCTTGCTAGCCTGTTTAATTGGATCTAACCCATCGTTATTTCAAGTTGTCGTTGCATTCAGACACTATTGAATTTGTCGGACGAAGGAGACCGATTCCTACATGTCAAATCTCGGCATTGAAGGCAGAAAGATTGTTGAAATCTGGATGTGAAGGATACTTAGTGTTTATCACGGAGGATAAACAGTCTAAAGGGGTGGAGGATATTCCAGTGGTCTGTGAGTTTCCGGATGTTTTCCCCGATTAGATTCCAGGCTTACCTCCAGTCAGTGATGGACCCGATTCCTTCCCTCTCTCCCGCTGCCTCCGCCCCGGGTCTTTCGGGGTGCGGCGGAGGGGAGGAGAAGAAAAAAGGTAAAGGTTTCAACATCTTTTTTTTTTGTACGGGTATGCCAATTTCACTTTTCTACTTGGAATTTAGAAACGGTGATCAGAAGATCCACCTTCACAAGTAGAAAGGGGAAATGAAACTTTTTCTAGTTTTCCATTGCACACATATTTTAAGAAAAGAGACAGGGTTTTTTTTGAATGCCGTGAAAGGCGATTTCATTGTTGCCGTGAAAGGCGATTTTGCCGTAAAAGGCGATTTACAAGTCTCATCCATTATGAAAGACAAGAATTGTGATTTTTGTCTCTAAAAGAAAAATAAAGTACAATAGAAATCAAGAAAGGAATCTGACTTCTCATTCGATTGTGGGACACGTTCAGATCGACGGTCGCGAGTCATGTATGGGCTCCTCCATCGTCCATGCAGATGAGAACACGATGCTTGGATTCTTAGCTCGGCTTTCTAACCTCAGATTTTTAAAGGACAAAGACCAAGAGAAGGTCTTATATCCGATAAAAAGCTAAGTAAACGGCTGAAAAGCCACGTTTTAGCCATGTTGGTAGAAGAAGGGAGGTCCTTGGGGGGTGGCCCCCCAAGGTGCTTCAATCACCTTGTAGTTGCTCTTGCAGCAGAGTTTCTTTTCTTCAAATTGGCAGAGGTTCTTCTGATTTCTCTGGATTTTCCGGGATTTTTCCGAGCAATTTTCTGGGCCCTTCTCCTTGGAAAAGCCCTCCTATTTATAGGCTTTTGGTGGCCATTAGGAGGGTTTATGAGCATTTAATACATTAATGCTCATAATGGAGGAGTTACAAGTTTTAAATGATTTGTTTTGTAACTCCTTTTTCTTTGAATTTGATTGGTCGATGGAGATTAATGAGCCTTTGATTGCATTTTATCTCCATCATGGGAGGAGTTTCGTGGCTTTAATGCCATAAATCATTGGATTTGTAACTCCCATTTGCTTGCTTTTGATTGGGCCGTTCAAAAATAATGAGTTAATGACCGCATTAACTTGTCATAAAATGGGTCATTTATTCTCATTAATTGGCCGCCAAGTCGCTTGAAGAGTCGCGGGCCGCGCAGTGTCTTTTGGAATTCTTCTCGCGATGATCGCCGATGGATCCACACATTGTTTGATGTCGGATGGCGATGAAATTCAGACATTGATTGATCTCAATGTGCCGGCAACATCCGTCCTGTCGATTTCACGATCGGGCGGGCAGAAAGTGTACTTTCTTTGACGATTTCGAGGCGTCGAATGATCATCCAATGATTTTCGGCGGTGAATCCGTGATTTTAATAAAGATTGACGGATTTCATGCACGAAAAATCAGATTTTGGAAAAATCACAGGGGCCAATCAACTCGGATCGCGAAACGGACCCGAAAAAGTGGTTTCCAGCGACTTTTGGGTCGCCGGAAATTCCATGGTCGCCGGCGACCATGGGGCTGGCGACCCATGGGCCTTGGGCCCATTTTTTGGCGCCTTCCGGTCGCCGTATCTTCGCCGTTTTTCGCTCTTTTTTGATGCTTTTTCTTCCTGTATTTTCTTGACATTTCCCCTCATTTATTGGCCTGTTTTCCTTGGAGAAATCCCGTCGAGAAGCCACGGAAATCGGAGCACAAAGTTTCCTATTTTTCTGGAAAGCCGAAGACTTTGTTGTGCGGTTTTGCCGATTTTTTTGTCAAGCGTTGAAACTAGGCCAAACGATGTCAGAATGACCTGAAATTCGACGTGGAGCTTCTTGAGCATTAGATAGGACCAACCATAGGCTTTGGTTTGAGTTTTGAAGCCGTTTGGGGTCCCGCAAATGCTTGCCTTGATTTCGCCATGAGAGAAATGCCGAGCTTTGACTTGTGGTCAACCGATGTCCGATTGACCTGAAATTTGACAGGGAGCCTCCTGAGTAGTAAGTAGGACCAACCATGGGCTTTAGTTTGGGTTTTGAAGCCTTTTGGGTCCCGCAAACGCTCGCCTTGATTTCATCTCGAGGAAAGTGCCGAGCTTCGAAACTAGGTCAAACGATGTCCGTTTGACCTAAAATTTGACAGGGGACCTATTGGAGTCATTTTGAGACGATCCATTAGCTCCAATTTGAATGCCATGATTCCGGGGTGCTCCGCTGCCGATGGGCTTGTTTTTTGCTTCCCGAGAGTTGATGAAGGGTCAAACGTCGTCCGTTTGACTTGAAATTTGGCAGGGGGCCTTTTGGAGGTATTTTGAGACCATCCGTAGGCTCTGATCGAAGTTTTGAAGTCTTCGACATTGTCGCTGCCGGGAGCTCTTGTCTGCCTGTCGGAGGAGTGAAGTTAGGCCAAATGATGTCGAAATGGCCCGAAACTTCATGTGTACCCCTCTTTTGGCTGCTTTGAAGGATCTTGCAGTTTTTGTTTGATTCTGACAAGATCTGGTGCTTGAAGTGGCGCCTTCCTATTTATGGCAGGATGTGGCTCCATGTAGCTTTTGGTGTTGAAGGGACATAGTGACATTTTTTGTGTCAACAGTCAGGGAGATAGATTTTTCAATTGAATTGGTACTAGGGACAGCTGCGATCTCTAGAGCTCTATATAGAATGGCTCCAGCAGAACTCAGAGAGTTGAAAACTTAATTGCAGGATTTGTTGGATAAGGGATTTGTGAGACCAAGTGTATCACCTTGCAGTGCGCCGGTCCTATTTGTGAAAAAGAAGGATGGTTCTATGAGAATGTGCATAGATTATAGACAGCTCAATCAGGTCACAATCAAGAACAAATACCCTCTCCCAAGGATCGATGAATTGTTTGATCAGCTTCAGGGAGCTGAATATTTCTCAAAGATAGACTTGAGATCGAGATATCATCAGCTCCGAGTTCGAGATCAAGATATTCAGAAGACAGCATTCAGAACGAGATATGACCATTACGAATTTTTGGTAATGCCATTTGGGTTAACCAATGCTCCAGGAGTATTTATGGCCTTGATGAATAAGATATTCGCTCCATTTCTCGACCAGTTCATCGTTGTTTTTATAGACGACGTGTTAGTATATTCTCGGTCTCGATAAGATCATGAACAGCATTTGAGGGCAGCATTGCAGACTTTGAGAGAGCATCAACTCTATGCCAAGTTGAGTAAGTGCGAATTTTGGCTTGAACAAGTCATTTTCTTGGGTCACATCATCAGCAAAGAAGGATTGGCAGTAGATCCAGGAAAGATTGAGGCAGTGGTCAAGTGGCAGAGACCCATGTCAATAACAGAGATTCGTAGTTTCTTGGGTTTAGCAGGTTATTACAGGAGATTTGTGAAAGGATTTTCATCCATTGCTGCTCCATTGACCAAATTAACACAAAAAGATGTACCGTTCGTGTGAACTGACGAATGTGAAGCAAGTTTTCAAGAGTTAAAGAATAGGTTAACTACAACTCTAGTGCTCACATTGCCTATAGAGAATGGTAGATTTGTCATTTATACGGATGCTTCAAAAGTTGGTTTGGGTTGTGTGCTTATGCAGGATGGGAAGGTAGTGGCTTATGGTTCTAGACAATTGAAAGAGCATGAGAAAAAATATGCCACTCATGATTTGGAACTTGCAGCAGTGGTCATGGCACTGAAGATGTGGCGTCATTATCTCTACGGTGAGAAGTTTGAAATTCATTCAGACCATAGAAGTCTTCAATATTTGTTTACTCAGCCTGAATTGAACATGAGACAGACCCGGTGGATGGAATATATAAAGGATTTTGACTTTCCGATCAAATATCATCCCGGGAAAGCCAATGTAGTAGCTGATGCACTGAGTCGAAGGGCAGCAACTAATGCATGTTTAAGAGCAGAATGGTCCTGGGCAGAAATTTTCCTCAATTTGGGGAGTGACTTTGCAGCCAATTGATGACAAGATTATGTTGGCTCCATGTTTGTTTGGAAACCAAAGATCTTGAACGGATCAAAAGCAGGCAGTCAGAAGATCCAGAGCTAGCTCGAGTGATTGAAAAGATTGACAGCATACCAAATTTCAGATTGTTGGAGGGTGTGTTGTATTTTCAAGACCGGTTATGTGTGCCAAACATAGAAGAGTTGAAGAATGAGATCATGATAGAGGCGCATCATTCCCGTTAAACTATTCATCCAGGTAGTACAAAGATGTACCAGAACCTGCGCAATCATTACTGGTGGAATAATATGAAGAAGGAAGTAGCAGGATTTACAGCAAGATGCTTGGTGTGCCAGTAAGTAAAGGCACAACGGAAGCAACCCCCAGGACTTTTAAAGCAATTGGAAGTGCCCGATTGGAAATGGGAACACATAACGATGGATTTTATTTCTGAGTTGCCATTGATTCATAACAGAGATAGCATATGGGTGATAGTTGACAGATTGACTAAGGTGACACATTTCTTACCAATGAGCATGAAGACACCTCGAGATGAATTAGCTCGAATGTATATGGAGAAGGTTGTCACAATTCATGGTGTTCCCCTATCGATTGTATCAGACAGAGATCTTAGATTTTTGGGTAAATTCTGGACAGAACTTCAGAAAGCTTTGGACACAACACTGAATTTCAGTACAGCATATCATCCTCAGACCGACGGTCAGACTGAAGGACTAATCAGACACTGGAGGATATGTTGCGAGCTTGCGTCCTTGATTTTGGGAAGGACTGGCAAAAAAGTCTCCCATTGTGTGAGTTTGTATACAATAATAGTTATCACTCCAGTATCGGCATGACCCCATTTGAAGCGTTGTATGGCCGTAGATGCAGAAACCCAATTTGTTGGGAGGAAATAGGTGTCAGAAGTTTTCATGGCCCATCTATTGTTAGTGATACCAGTGAACAAGTGAAGCAAATCCATGATCGGTTGAAAATTGCTAGAAGCCGGCAGAAGAGTTATGCAGACATGAAAAGAAGAGACCTTCAATTCGAGATGGGTGAGCTTGTCTTTCTTAAGGTTTCACCTATGCGAAGAACATTGCGATTTGGGCAAAAAGGAAAGTTATCTCGGAGATATATTGGCCCATTTGAGATCTTGGAAAGAATTGGAGAAGTTGCTTACAGATTGGCCTTACCAGCAGAATTGTCAGCGGTGCATAATGTTTTCCATGTCTCGATGTTGAAAAAGTATATTGCAGACCCATCGCACGTGTTGCTGTATGAGCCATTGGAGTTGCAGCCAAATGTTACTTATGTGGAGCGACCGTCTTAGATTATCGACACGAAGGAGCAAATTCTCAGGACTCGGACAATACATTGGGTGAAAGTTCAGTGGGAGTACCATAGTCCTCGAGAAGCCACTTGGGAACTTCGGGACCAAGTGAAGAAGCTTTACCCTCATCTTCTTCCAGAGGTACTGTTTTTATTTGGAGGACCAAATGTCCTAAGAGGGGGAGAATGTAAGATCCCAGTCCCACTTTTAAATATTTATTAAATTTTTAATTAGATATTATTATTATTTTAATTGAATGTATTTTAGTTATTTAAGTGTTTAGGATTTGGTGGGGCACACGTTAGATTAGATGTGTGGATCGGTGAGTTGGGCTAACGGGTAGGGTAGATGACCTGACCCGCAGTTTTGACCCAATTAAGCCCAGAGAATATTCCCTTTTAACCTAATCCCCTTTATTACGAACACACGTCTTTATCCTTCTCCACTTTCGTCTACAACTCCTCCCGTAACTTCTTCGTCTTCTTCCTCTTTCAACTTCCCAAGCCTCTGCAACTTTAGGATCCAGCCATCAGAATCCAGATCTGAAGACACAATCATTCTTGGTTCAACTTTCTTATCTCAGGTAACCATGTCCTCAAATCATTAGGAGTAAATATGTACTTTTAGGTTATCTTCTTAATCTTTCAAATGTTAGGTTTTGGGTAGGAATACCATAGATATGCTCATCAGAGCATTTTTTTTCCATCTTCTTTGTCAGATTGGTGATAGGATTATCCTCGAGCGCTGTGGGAATCTCGGTTTGGGTATTGGTTAGGATCTGTTGCATTTCAACCCGAGTAAAAAGGCAAGTACCTAAACATAATTTATGAATTTAATGCTTTGTTTCTCATTGATTCTAAGTGTGGATGCATGTAGAAACCCCTTTTTGTTATGCCTTAAAGTTTGATTTTCTCTGCCATCTACTAATTCTAAATTTTTGGGCGTAAGTCACCTTGAAGATATTTTATTTGCATTTAATCTTGATGTGGGGCCCAATAGGACCCACTATCACAACACCCTAGCCGTGCCAGCGTGAAGCCCTATTTGGGAACGGGTTCTGTGAGGGGTTGGACGAGTTCTGTGAAGCCCTCTTGTTGCAGAATGTGAAGGCATCTTGTGAGATGTACTTTTCATTTATTATTAGTGTGGTGGGACCTATTGTTTGATCTGATCAGAGATCAGGTCCCTTTTTGTGGCTTTACTTGTTTGGGCGACACTACTGACGTAGTTGGTCTGAGGGTGGGGCCCACTATTCTAGCATTTTGATACGTCAAGCATGAGGCAATGTTAAAAAAAAAAAAAAAAAAGAGGTTTCTGGTGCATAGGTACCGAGCCCTACTTTACCGAGGAGACGGAGGAGGGTCAAACGTTTCAAACGTTTGAGCCAACTGACGAACCCAAGTGGGATGCCAGAGATGGCTTCGGAGCCGTCTGAGCCTGCATTAGAGAGATCGCCATCTTAGCAATTCTTTAGATGAACTTTCTTTTAATAATAAACTTTTCGTTAGTAATTATTTAATTTATTCAGCAACTTTAACTATTAACGTTTATTTGATTTTCGTATTGGATCTTATCTATGAACTTTGGATACCAATTGAATCAAGCTTCCGTTGCATTCAATGAAATTTATTTTGACTCACCACATATTGAAATTTTTTTTGTGGGTCCACTTTTTGGAAGCTTGTGTTGTATTAAACACATGAATTTGAATTTAAATTTCAATTTTTCACGTTTTTCCCAATTCTTATTTTTGGGGACGTGACAATCTTCTTGGTCTCTCTCTCTCTCTCTCTCTCTCTCTCTCATAACTATTTAGATCAGATTGAGGAGGGTGGCCAACCACTTGATCAGGGTATGAATGATCACAGGTTATTTTTCTTATGCTCTTTTTCTCCGTACAGGTTTTGTGAAGGAGGAGTTGAAGCTTCAAGTAAACGACAATAGAATAAGAATAATAATAGGTGGAGAGAGGAGAGTAAGCGAAAACAAGTACAGCCGATTCAAGCAGGTCTTTAACGCACCGGCAGATTCAAATATACGAAACATTAGTGGGGCATTTGAGAAAGGCCTTCTATTTGTAATCATGCCCAAGGATTCGGAGAATGGTTGTGACGTTTTGGTTATTATATATATTATTTATTATTATTATATAATTGATTGTATTTTAATTAAATATGCGATTAGTCTAAGTGGGGACCACGCTAGACTTAGGTTGGTGAGTTAGGTTTGTTGGATAGGTATCTTAACCTATAGTTAATACGAGCCCAGTTTTGTGGGTATAATCCTTCTTTAATCCAAACCCCTATCTATTCAGAATCCAAACTCTATTCTTTTTAGAATTTATGTTAGACTAGAACTCTTATTCTTATTCCCTATTTATACACCACCACCACACTCTTTTATTTTCACACACAACTCTTTCCCTTCCAACTTTTCTTTGGGTTAGCATTTTGGGTTTTTACAGTAAGAATTCTAGACCGTCTCCCTTAACTGCGGACCTCAAGCAAGTGCCTAAACATAATTTATAAATTTAATGCTTGTGTTTTTCTTTGATTTGTATGTGGATCCATATAGAAACCCGTTTTTATGCCCTTTCATGTAATGATAATTTTATTGGTGATTCAATTGATTTTCTCATTACTGTAATAATATTTCAGTCTTATGTTGACCACCGCCCACTTCTGTTTAGATTTCAAAACCGGACCCTGTAACAAGGAAACATAGGCTAGCATGCTAAAATAGATTTACCAAATATTTAAACAAAGCATAAAAACATATGATAAGAAAAACTAAGCTTACTTAGATGATTTACTCATGTTTCCCAGTTATAGCTTCCTTTTATGACCCTCTAGCCTTCCTTAGCTTATTCCCCTTTGTTTGGCCTTAAAACACCTCAAGGAGTACCTCTTGGTTCCTTAAATTTGGCCTAGGAATGAGCTGTTTATATTGAAAAAGTTGTGTAATGGCTAGTTGGTCAGTTAACCGACTTCAAATTCGGTTAACCGAACTCCCAACGGTAAAAAAAAAAGGCTAGTTTTGACCATTCTGGAACTTGACCTGAAGTGGATTCGGTTAGCCGAAATCTTGAGTTCGATTAACCGACATTACTGTAGCAAAAAAATTGTAGCAAAAGTAATGTAGCAAAAAAAAAAGTTTTGCCTTTTAAAAAAATTAAGCAAAAAGCTACTTCAAAGTATGTTCCTAGTGAGAGTTCTGGGCCATGGAAATCATGCTTAGACTTATGTTTAAATCCATCTAAAATTAGTTTCCAAAACATAAACCTATCATGCCTAAAATGATTTACAAATCTAGGTCAAAAGGCTTGCATGATTCGAAAAATCTTCTTTTCAAAGCTCAATGCATCTAAGTTTAAAATCCAAAATATGCATGTAACGTAATTTCTAAAATTTTTAAAACAATGCATGTGAAAATCAAGATTTCAAGTTTTTCAAAATTAATGCTGATGTGAAAATCGAATGACGCTAAAATGATAATGCATCTATAAAATTGCAAAACACAAAATCTCTAACAAAATAAAACAAGCGTCAACAAGTATTGGTTTTTGGGGCATTTTCTAATGGGATAGGGTATGAAATTTCCTTTATATCCCTATTTTATTACTGCTAAGTGATTGTAACAAGGGCATTTTAGTATCCATTGACACACACACACACACACACACACACACACACACACACATATATATATATATATAAAGTAAGGATCAAGGCCTGGGCTGGGCTGGGCCTAGTACTGTCCAAGCTCGACACTCAAATTTCAGGGCCTGAAAATTTTCTCCAATCCCTACCTTAAGGCTTTTTCTTAGAAATAAAAGCCCTTCTTTTAAGGGCTTTTGAGGGTTAGGTCGAGCCCTGTTGTCTTAGGACCGAATTGACATGTCTACCTATGAAGAAGAGGAAGAGGAAGGCTTTGTTCCATCCCAACAAGGAGATGTAGGCATGAAATGGACGGCCCAAATGCGTCCTTACCTATGTGTATAAGGGTGTTTTCTTTTAAGAATGAAAGAGGTTATTTAAGAGCTTGTTTAGGTACTAAATCAAATGAAGTGACGTGAACAGAGGGGTTAAATTAAAAGAGAATAAAAGAAGAGG
This sequence comes from Camphora micrantha, assembly GCA_003546025.1. Lineage (NCBI taxonomy): Eukaryota > Viridiplantae > Streptophyta > Magnoliopsida > Laurales > Lauraceae > Camphora > Camphora micrantha. The sequence goes on along the minus strand of QPKB01000003.1, from coordinate 49,774,737 downwards.
GGTGGAAAGGTACTAAATGATAAAAAGTAATGTCATGGCCTTTTCTCATTAGTGGCGTGAGAAGGTATATTTTAACTTTTTTTGATAAAAAGAAAGAGGGATTTTTTTGTCATCTTTTTTTTTTTTTCTTGTCATCTAATTGCAAGGAGTAGGTATGCTTTTGACCATTTTCAAAAAATAAATAAAAATAAATAAAAAAAAAAGGAGAAGAAGAAGAAGAAAGTAGTGATTTTTAAAATTATTTTCTCTAGGCTATTTGGATAATTCACTTATTGAGTGGAATGAAGTGAATAGTCAAATCATGAGAAAATAAAAGTAGAGTGGGTCAAATAAAATTGTGTGGCCTTTTGTCATTTAGTGGCTTTTTTTAACTCTTTATCATAAAAAGTAGATAGTTTCTTGTTATTTTGTCATTTAGTGAAATGAGAGAATTGACTTTTTTACTTTTCTTTAAAAAAAAAAAAAAAAGAAGAGCTGGTTTGTGAAATTTAATACTTTTTTTTATATGACCCGTCTTCTTTTTATGCTTCTTAAGTTGAGCATTCACTTCAATTCATTCTACAAGTGAATTAGCCAAACAACCACAATCCTTCACCTCACTTTATATATATTAAAGCAATTGGGGAGGTGGGCTGTGGAGTGGTGTTGCCATGTCATCACTCCAAAAACCGACACGTAAGCTTTCTTTCTTTAAACTTTTCATTTATTATCTCTTCATATTATATTGATTTCCATCCCCTAAGATTTCTCTTTTATACTTATCATATCCACCTAATATTCACTATTACCATAAAGATAACATATAATTGAAATTCAAAATTCAAAAGCCATCTACAATCAGCAATCTCAAATCCTAAAATCTCTCACACGATTTTCCTCTCTCAATATGCATTAAGTCCAGATTAAGCATCTCCAACTAAGCAATAACCAATCATCCCGAAGAATCTCTCTCATTCACTCTAAATTACTGTCAAACCCCAACCCAGGATTAACCCAATAGTGTTTGCTTAGTGTGTGCTTAGTCTTGATTGGATTTAGTTATCGTGGGTTAGAATATGATTAGTTTTAGTCTTGGTTTTTAGCCTTGGGGAGTTCGAGAACGTTTAGTGTTTACTAGGCTCATTCAGGAAGGCCTGGGTGTACGTGCAAGCGTGGGAAGATTGTGTTTGGTTTTGTGTTAATCGTGATTTTCATTTCATTTGATTGGTTTTATGATTATGTGCAACTCTCGTGTTTAGCCCATTTGTGTTTGAAGCTCAGAAACCCAAGTTTTGGCCAAAAAGGGTAAAATAGCCTTTTCACACTCAAATCTAGACACAATTTTCGAGATCCCAAAATCATGTCGAAAATATACTTTTTGGAAACTAGATATTTCGAGGATCGTTTTATCCTTCTTCGTCGACTTCATTTGAGGCCCACACGACCATGTTTTGACTCATGCAAGATTTACACCCAAGGGGCCCACTTGCAAGCACTTAAGTCCTTTCCCTTCTCCCTTTCCCCCATTCCACAACAAAATCTCTGCACTTTCCCTTGACCTAGGGCTGAAAACCATCTTTTTCCCCTCTTCTTCTCTTCATGAATGCAAGAGCTATAAGCCTCCAAATGAAACTCTAAAACCACCATCTTCTTCCTCTCAAGACAAGCTTTCCATCTATATCATTTTCTTGAAGTTTCCTTGTGAGAAAGATCTCCATTTTCTTCCTCATTTCTTGTTTGGGCACCTCTAGGTAAGATCTTCAACCCATCTCTTCAATAGAGTTATTTCTACTTCCAAAGATCTTATTTTTCTAACTTGTAGCACCTATTTTGAAATGGGTTGCTTGGTTGTGTTTTTGGGTGAGTTTTGAATGGATTTCATGGGTCTTTTGTAGTTCTCGGCTTGGACTTTTGATTAGGAGTGCTTGAAGAAGAATCTTGTTTTCATTGACTAAGGCAAGTGATCTATTTAAGTGGTTGTGCATATGTGTTCATGGATTTGTTATTTGATATTAATGCTTTGATTTACTAGGTTTTCAAGTTATGATCTTGTTTTAGAGAATGCAAGCATGCCTAATAGCTTTCCAAACTTTCAGATTTCATATCTTTTAATCAAGTCTTGCTTTTGTTGAAGTTTGGATTTGTTTTGATAAGAAAGGGTTTCAAGGGTTTTGAAATGGGTTGCTATGTTAATGACTTTGTTAAGTATGAAATATATGCCCAATGTGAGCCTTGTTAGCATGTTACATTCATGTATTTAGTTGCTAATTAGGTTTGAAGATTGTAGAAAAGAAAGGAAAGAAAGGAAGGAAAGAAGGACCAGTGCACTGCAGAAATCAGAACTGGGTTCTGATTTCCGCAGTTCACGCGGTCGACCGGCCAAGGGGCGCGGTCGACCGGGGACACAGGATTTGGTCCCAGTTGGATGACCTGCTGCACTGCGGGATTTCCTGTTCCTGCAGTTCACGCGGTCGACCGGCCAGGGGCGCGGTCGACCGGCGACACAGGGTCAGGTTCTCTGGAACCTGACCAAAACACTATTCATTGAATTAAAAGTTACAACTTTGAGTCGACCGGGACTTGGCGGTCGACCGGGCTCACAGTGTACGCGGTCGACCGAGCACACTGGAAATTCCCCTGTTTTTGAGATTTTTGCCCATTTGTATTTTCTTTTAAAATTTGAAAACTAGGTTATATTAAGGACTTTAACTTGACATTGTGTGAATGAAACTCCATGCTATGTACTAACTTCGGGGACACCAATCCTTGTATTTTAAATATAGAGTTCCAATCAACCAATGGTCAATGAATAGCCTAAGCATGTATTTGATAAAATTATCGTGTTTTGAGCATTGATTTAAGATCGCAAGTCATACCGTGTATTCGTTTTGAAATCAAGTTTGCAAGCTCGTTCGAAGATGTGTTTCAAGTATCAAATGGGGATCACTCTTATAAGTTGTGAGCATATATATTATGCATTTTGCTAGTCGTGCCTCGTCTTGTCGTGACAAGTGATTTCCCCCTTTATTTTCGATATGTTTGAATCGTGTTTAGCGTGTTTTGTGCATTCATGAACTCAAGTGAACACCACATAGCTTGGACTGCCCTTTTAGTCTGATCCACTGTCTGGGGGTCCTTAAACATGTGAACTAACTGCAGATTAGTAGTGTATTTATTACACATCGTGCGTGTCCGGTTCCGCGGCCGGAATCCCTTATTTGTGGGAATCGTGTCGTGTTATACTATGTATATTCGTGCTTGTCGTGCGTGCTTACTCTTTTCATTTATAAATGATAGAGAAAGGATGGGCTCTTTGTGGATTTACGATTCATGATATATATGTTATGCATTCATGTTAGTTTGTTTTTGATTTAGAAAAGTGTTTCGTAAGTATTGTTTTACGTTCCGTAAAGTATTTCCTTATGTTCTCGATTAAACATTGTTTTACATGCTTTCACTTAAAATGATTTCTTGCCAAACCGTCGTGTTTGATGCTTGTATTTTGGTGACCAGGTGCAGGAGTCCATCCCTTTGAGGAGGAGTGCCAGGAGGAGGCTGTTGAGCCTACCCTAGTTCGTGAGTGGCAACCCGACGACGTCATCTAGACGTCGGGACGGGTCATGAGAATGGATGGATCATCTCTTTGGGTTTTTATACACTTTTGGAAATTGTATTGGCCTTTGTTGGCCTCTTATTTTGGGAAGTGTAATAACTTAATATACTTTGTTAACTTTACAACTTGAATTTATGGGATTGCCTCGTTATGTTTTCATTCTGATATTTAGTCTTGATGACATTATGTTTATATTCTGTCATGACTTGTTAAGATGTGATTTGCCACGCGCTTCCGCATACTTGATCATGTGAGTTGGTTGTTCTATGTGTGTTTGTTTGGAACCCTCACCGCGGGAACCTGTGGGAGGTTTATTCATCTTATAATTAATTTACTTAACTGCCGCGGCCCCGGTCCGGGGTCGCAACAATTACCATCCATACATGTATCCGAATCGATGGTATTACCAACTTTCATATGCAATCTTCATCATTCATCAATGATTTTATATGACAACTTTCTATTCCTTTTCCACATCCTCATAGACTTAACTCTTAACCTAACAAATCCACAACTAGAACCCTTCATCTCATCTTCCTCACAATCTCTAACATCACCCCCAACCAAATCACCATCGCTTCTCTTCATCTCCATCATCCAAACCCAACAACCCAAGAACCAAACACCCACATATCCATCATCCAAGACTGCACTACAGCACGGCAACTCCATTGACAACCCACCAATTGAACTCATCACACCATCACACCCAAGCCAATCACGTCAACACAACACTCTTCTCTTTCGGTCAACCCCACCTAGCCACCTCTCTCTACATTCTCTCTTGCATACACCCACAATCCCTGTCTCCATTCTCTTTCCATCATCCACCGTCTCTCATTCTCTCTCTTGCACACACCCCCACATATGCCTATGAGCTTTCATCGCGGGACCCACTTCATGACATTAAGGAAAAGAATAAAAAAGGCAAGGTTTTCATGGTTGTCAGATGATCCATTCACTGCATGGATGTAGATTTTGTCAAATAAATCTGAAATGATTCATCTTCCTTGAACCCATGTAAGTATATCTATTTACTTTCATGATCTCCATTGAGCTCATATGGGTGTTGATCCTTTATTTAAAAGGGTGCAATGATCCAATGTGCCCAACTTTGATGCACTATAATCATTTTAGAATTTGATTTTGACAACAAAAAAATAGTAAAAGCTTTGAAGTGAAATCTATGAAAATTAGTTTTGACTTATCATCTTTAACTTGACTACAGTTTTGTATCTTGATTTAATGCAACTACATTTTTCTGTAACTACCATGGGTTCTCTCTGTGTTTTTTTGGTAAGGTTCTAACATGCCTATTTAAATTTTTATGGATGGACCACCATCACCATCAAAGTATTATCCTTTCTTCCAGGGTCAGCTCTTTTATTTTGTGTTTAGAATGTGGTTTGATTAACTAATATTACATGATATGACTAAAATTAACATTTAGTTAATTTACTTCATTTTTCTCCTTTATATCTTGATACATATAATTTTAAGAGTGATAAATAACACATTCTCTCTCTTTTAGATTTCTTTTCTTTCTAATAATATGTCTCCAATTTTTAATATTTTGGACCGAGTTTAGCACAGGTGTTTGTTGCTAGTCACTATACAAGTGAATTACCCAAATAGGCAGGGGTTCTTTGGCTTTTACACATGTCATGGGAAACTAATAAACATGTGCAAATGATGCACATGTGTTTCATTTACATAGAAATTGAGTCTCATGGTTTCATTCTTTGTCGTTTTCACATATGAATTTGAATGGATCCAACAATTTATCGTTTTTCTCAAAATCTATTATGCATTAAGACATGACAATGACTCCCTAGCTGTTTTTAGCCTTCCAAAGAGAATGAACGGGGGGCCACAAAATTAAAAACTATTTTACTAGTTTGGAGTATTTCGCAATTTTCTCAAAATCTCCTATGAATCATTCGAGCAAATTTAACCTCACAACCATTTGTAACCTTCTTAAGAGGATGAACAACCTGGATCATGAAATAGGGGGCCATACCATAATAGTAAAAAATTGAAAAGGACTATCTCAAAACCATGTTGAAAAGGAGCCATTTCCTGTAAAGATTCGTCGTTTTCTCAAATTTCTCAAAATCCATGATAAATAAAAAACTAAGATTTCACCCCGTAGTAGGATTCGGCCTTCCAAAGAGGATGAATGATCGAATCGTGGAATAGGGACCATAGAAGTTCACTTCTGTAGATATAACGATCTTGGGTTTTTTGTAGATTTTATCGTTCTTGGACTTTTGAAGACATCCAACGGTTTAGATCTTCATTTTGGGGCCCATAGAACTAAAATATTCAAAAAAAAAAAAAAAAAAAGATTGCCCAAAATGGTATTGTAGCATTGCTTATGAATAGTAACTTTTGAAATTGTTTTGCACCATGGGAGATGTGAAAATTTTTCCACAAAAATACACCCATGTTCACATATTCATTTACACATCACATTGGTGCAACCAAAGCCAAACAAGTGATGCGTAATTGTTACACATGAACCTAGGGGTGTAAAACGGGCCATGCTAGCATGAAAATCACGGCTCAGCTATGCCTGGGCCTTGCCATGCGCCTAAGCCTGTCAATGGGATGGGTTGGTCTGGGCTTGGGCTGTCCAATCTGATCCCGAATATTAGGCAGGCCTAGTGGGGTCCTCCACTCCCAGCCATAAATTGAACGGGCATATGTCAAATCTCGTCCCTTGCAGGTCCGGGCTAAGCTAGGGCCGACCTAGGGCTTAACCTGATTTTAAATACAACGGGTACACAACATGTACGAATCTATGTTGTAAGCTTTTCAGTAAAAGAACCAATCCAATCATTAAGCTTGATGAGGAATTACTATTGTTGATTATATAAATGCAATTTTTATGAAGATTTTAGCACAACCGAGCATCAAATTGGTCTATTTATTCAGGGAGATTAAAAAATGAAATTTGAGTTGTTGATTTGCATAGTAGACCTTATGTCTGAATTTATCACATTCAAATTCTTTGTTTAATATAGAAGAAAGAAAATAGAGAATAAACATGGGGATTATTAAAAGCTTCAAACCGAATGGCCCACCTAAATTACTTGGTGGACCCCATATTGGAAGATAAAAAGTATCAAAATCTATAAAACAAATGGCTAGGCCAAGCTTACTTGAATCATGAAACGAATTCCCTCTTTTTATGAATATCTTCTCACTTTCCATCCGTGGCCATTATATAAAGCCATCTCCTTGTACTTTCTTTCCTTTTCTCTACATCTAAGGTAGTTCCTTCCAAAGTGCTTTAGATATTGAGAGTGGCTACCTACACACTACAAACCACTCTCTACACACTGCATTTAAATAAAAAATAAAAAAATTCCTAAACTGCCCTCACCCTCTCCTTCCCTCTCTCTCCCTTCTCCTCATTGCATGCTCGCCCGCCCACCCTCTCCTCTTCCTCTCCTTCTCCCCCTCTATTTCCCTCTCTTTCCCTCTCCCTGCTCGTCGCCGCCCACTGCCCACTGCCCGCCCACTCTCCTTCTTCCTCTTCCTCTCCTTCTCCCTCTCTATTTCCCTCTCCCCGCTCGTCGCCGACCGTCGCCCGGTCGCCCTCACTGGGCTGAACAAACTCGATTTGTTTGGCCCTGTGTCACCGAACGAATCAGATTCGCCAATTTCAATGGCAATTTTTTTTTTTTTACATCCAAAGCATTTGCTTCTTCTCCATTTGCTTGTCCATCGTGAGAGGGAGAGAGGAAGGGGAGAGGGTGACCAATGACGGTCAGCAACGAGCGGGGAGAGGGAAATAGAGAGGGAAAAGGAGAGTGGCCGGGCAGTGGGCGACGACGAGTAGGGAAAAGGAAAGAGAGGCAAATAGAGAGGAAGAAGGATAGGAGAGGAAGAGGAGAGGGTGGGCGGGTGGGTGGGCAACGAGGAGAAGGGAGAGAGAGGGAAGGAGAGGGCGACGGTAGTTTAGGAATTTTTTTATTTTGTTTTTTTTTAAATGCAGTGTGTAGAGAGTGGTTTGTAGTGTGTAGGTAGCCACTCCCTTAGATATTTTGTGGATAATCCGAGGTAGGTTCTTTAATATTTCTTGGATTTGAAGTTCAAAATTTGAAAAATTGCCCGAAATTTTGATCCAGGTTTCGTCAAAAATTACAAATAAATGTGTCTCAGTTTGTAGTAAGTTTTCAAGGATTTGAGGTTTTGTGGATTCGGATTTCGGTAGAGGTTTCTTTAGTCGCTAAAATAGGGATGTGGGTTTTGTAGAGAATTTCATTTCGGACGTGGGATTTGCATTTGCAAATTTTTCTTGGTTTTGAGATGTTTTTTCCACATCTGGATTTACAAAGAAGTTCTTGGTTGGGATCTTCCATTTACAGAGATGGGAGGGAATTGAAATTGGGTCTAATAGAGAATAGGGATCTTGTTGTCAATTCTTAGTGTGCAGTGATTCACATTAGTCGGACTTGGTTTGGCGTAGGCAATGTTTAAACCACTTTGATTCATATTAAAATCTCCATTGGCTGTAGAATCCCCTTCTTCCTCAAAATCAACATCCCCACCTATCAAAGAGTCATTCAAGCTGCTTTCTTTTGTCCCATTGTTTTCTTAATCACATCCAATTTTAGGTATTTTCCACTTCTATGGCCACACTTGTCAGTTGCATTTTCAAAATCATCAAACCAAACCTAATAGCACTTATATTATAGTTTTGCTTTATGCTAAATATGCATGACCTCATAGACATGTACCCCACAGTTCCTATCCCCAATTGATATACATGTGGCCATTTTCAATAGATCAGTGTTGTTTGATAAAAAGGATACAACCTATTTAAAGCATTCTGCCATAACACAATTGTGTCTAAGGCTTATAAAACTCATCATATTATCCTCTTATATTTCTGTTAAATCCCATGCTATATCAAAACTAGACATAATGAAAGAGAGGTGAAGATTGATAGAGTTTATTTTATTGTGTGTAAGATTCTCATACTCTAATTGCTTTCCTGCATAGTAGCCTTTTTCTTGAATACTTTAAAAATTGATTTCCTATTATTTAATTGCTTTCCTATCATACTTTAAAAATTAGGTGTAATTATCATGCTAGATAAAGGAAAGTCAAAAGAAATAGATGACATAGATCGTGCGCATTGGTTGGATGGTATGAGAAAGTGTCTCATTGACTTTTATTTGAAGCAAGTGAGAGCTGGTGGCCGCCCAGGTGTGCAATTTAGCTCAAAAGGTTGGAAGATGATAATAGAAAAATTTACTCAAAAGACAGGACATAGTTTCATCAAAAGCAATTGAAGAACCAATTAGATCATCTAAAAAAATTATACAATGCGTGGTAGCACTTGACATCACAAACTGGTATAGGCTTCAACCCACATACAGGCTGTGTGGAGATGGCACGGGACCGATGGACATAATACTTGAAGGAATATAAATCACGTATTTATTTTGGTATCTACTGGAGAGGTGAATAGAGCATTTGACATTTATCATTAAACTTTATTGCAGACCCATAGGGATGCCAAAGTATTTAGGTCAAAGCCTCTTCCTTTTCCCGAAGAGATAATTGCTTTATTTGATGGTGCTTCAGCGACCAGGGATGATAAATGGGCTCCAACAATGGATGGTGTGCCTGAGGATATTATAACTGATATGGATTCAAGTTTCTTTAGCTTGAATGGTTATGATGATATTCCATCCTCGAACCTAACAAATTCTCAGTCTACCATGCAAGAAGATGCAACTAGCTACTATGGAGGCATGCATTGACTTACTGCAGCTATGCCCCAACTTCCAGAGACTAACACACTGCATATGGTCACCCTTAGGTCTTTTATGGTTAAGGAGAAAATAAGGGTCTGTTTGGCATCATTCTCTTGTTGTTCCCAATTTTGTGCACGGATTAGGTTGTGCCAAGATCAAGTTGTGCCGAGTCTATACTCTGCGAAACTTGTTTGGCAACATTATATTAAATTATTCTACTAAAAATATGCCGTACGGAACTTGTTTGGTAACATTATAAAAGTTTTGCTCCAAGAAGCAAACATATGATTTACAATGTGGGACCCCACCTATTATTATTTGCAGTACTATTATTATCATATATGGGACCCACTTGTAGAAGTTTCAACGTGGTATCCACTTTTAAAAATTAGAACATGGAACCCATATCCATTGAATTTATAATGTGGGCCCCACTTTTATAGGAATTATAATGTGGGCCAACTTTTTGTAAATGTAAATATGGGATCTACCTTTAGAAATTAGAATATGGCCTCATATTCATAGGATTTACCATGTTGGTCCACCTTTTGTAAACGATGTGACCCATATTTATGAATTACAAAGTGGAGACACATTTTTTGTAATTGTGGTGCCCACCTTTAAAAATTAGAACATGGGGGTAGCACATTTATAAAATCTACAATGTGGGCCCACCTTTATAGGAATTATAATGTGGGGCCATACTTTTTATTAATTGTGAACACATGACCCACCTTTAAAAAATTATAAAGTGGTACCCACATTTAGAAATCCGAACATGGGGCTATCATTAAAATGTGGAGCCATACTTTTTGTTAATTGTGAACACAGGACCCACCTTTAAAAAATTACAATGTGGTACTCACATTTAGAAATCCGAACATGGGGCCACCATTAAAATGTGATTGTGGACACGTGACCCACCTAGAGAAATTACAACATGATGCCTACCTTTATAAACAATTTATAATGTGGTTCCACCATTATAGAATTATAATAGGGGCCCACCTTTTGTAATTGTGACAATGTGACCGACCTCTATGAATTATAAAGTGGGGCCACCTTATTTGGAATTGTGAACGCAGGGCCAACATATATGATAAGTGAGATGATTTAGGATCTTCAAATGATATTCTTTAAAAGGCAAGAGATAAGAAAGAAACAATTGTGCCAGGAAGTTGTTTCTTAAAAAAAAACAAAGTTTTTTTGTTCCAACTTTCTTATACTGGTGGGTTAAGATTTTGAAATTCCTTCCCATGAGAACAAAATTTGGAACAATCATTTACACATGCCAAACATGTTTCCTACACCCTTATCTCGTGGGAACATGGGAACATCCAAATGGCACGATACCAAACACACCCTAATTATCTAGACTAAATTCAAGACAGATAAGGGAAAGATAACTTGGCTCAAATCTTTAATGGAAATGGAGAAGGGAAATACTTTTGGAGTTGCAAGTGATCTTTAGTTGTTTGGTTTTTTTTTTTTTTTTTTTTTTTTTTTTTTTTTTTTGTTTTGTTTTGTTTTGAAACATGAATGTTATGTCTCTCTTAAACTTTTGTTCTTATATTTGGATTTTGAAACAGGAATGTTATGTTCTAATTGGTATGATATTTATTTAAAGAATGTTTAAATTGTTTAATGTCTCCAAATATGAATGAATGATTAGTTATGTTTTGTTTGACATATATAGAGAGCATATGGATCAGATTTTACGGCAAAATATCATACTTATCATATTGTTGTAAAAGAAGCGACAACAACGCTTGATTAAGGAACCATGTAGGAACTGAAACCTAATGGAACATGGTCATGTCCAAATCATTTTGAATGGGAACCCCATTATTTGTCATCAGCTATTACGTATGGAACAACATGTATTTCGATGTTTATACATGTATTTTAGATAAAATAATTTACTGAAAGACAGCAGATACATACTTGTGGAGGAGCAGTTGGCTATGTTCATGATGGTCATTGTGCATACCTATACGAATAGAGTGATACAAGATAGATTCCAATACTAAGAGGAAACTATTCATTGACACTTATATCAGGTACTGATAGCAATGATGATATTTACAAAAGATATGATAAAGCCACATCCACTAGATATAGTGCCTAAGGAAATTCTTTTGAATCCACGTTTTGAGCCATATTTTAAGGTATTGCTCTGTTTCCTAAATTCTTTATGCTTTTGAAAATTTTCTCAATGTTGATATCCTATTTTTTATAGGATTGTATTGGTGCTATATATGGCACCCTTGTGCATGCCATTATCCAACCAACCAAACAAATTCCTTACAGAGGTAGAAAAGGGAAATGTATGCAACAAGTTATGGCAGTATGTTCATTTGACATGCTCTTTACCTATGTGGTATGTGGATGAGAATGTACAGCTAATGATCAACGGATTCTCTTGGATACCATTTTTGATGAAAGGCTAAAGTTTCCACATGCCCTGCCTGGTAAGAAAATATTTCGTAGTGCTTTAAATTTCAACAAATGAATGCTACAACATAGTTTGACATGCCCTTTAACATTTGTATATAATTGTCTTTAGGTAAATACTACTTGGTTGATGCTGGTTACAAAAATATGCGGGGGTTTCTTTCTCCATTTCGAAATGTCCGATATTGGCTTCCAAATTTTCAAGGTGTTACCATTTATCGTACTAGAGATGAGCATTCTAATAGATTGCATTCATTCTTGAGGAATGTGATCGAGTGAAACTTTGGAGTATTGAAAGCTCGATTCCCTATCCTCAAGCAGATGAATCCTTACCCATTTCCTGTACAACGGAGCATCGTAGTTGCTGCAATGGTGATGCATAATTTCATTAGGAATGAGGATATGGATGATCAATTATTTTTCACAATTTTCAGAGGAAGATGCTTAAGTAGAGCATGACATTATCGTTGAGGAATCACATGGCGAAAACACTTATACATTCAATATCACAAATAGGACAGAGATGAATGCCAAGAGGAATTCAATTGCAAATGCCATTTGACGAGATGCTTCTTCTGATGCTTGATTTTTGCACATGAGGATTGTCGACTTTTTTAGCTGTGTCTTGATTTGTTGGCTTGATGGATTTTTATTTTATAACGGGTGAGTTTCAACCTGTTTAGAGTGATGGTGTGTGATGATGGAATGATGGAGTTATTATATAATTGAGTTTAATGTTGTAAATTTTAAATTGTGTACATGTTATGGTGTGTAGATAATGGATGTTATCTTCAATGGGTCTATGTTGAATGTGAACTTGCGGGTCCATGTTGCATGTGTTCTTGAATAATATATGAAGGTGGAAAATGTGCATAAGTTCATTTTTTACATAATGACAGAAGACACCCCTCTAAAAAGAGGCAAACCCCTCTAGAAAAAGGTAAATAGAGGGCATACCCCGTTCATTATCAAATACGATTTTTTTGTTCTAGCCTCTTTTTTTTATATATTTTTTTAGAGTAAACTAGCGAAAGGTCCCTGATAGAGATCTTGTAAGGCCTCCAGTCTATTAACTTTTTCTCTAAGGCCTGTAGTCCATACAGTTAGACATATTTCGGCGAGAGGTCCTCGGATACAATTTTCATGACTGATTTGCCCTTTCAACTGTTTAGGCATAAAATTTTGAATTTTAAAATTTCAAATCCTTCATTCTCCCTCTCTCGATCTACGCTACCCAAAAGACCCACTTCTCCTTCTTCTTCTTCCCTCATCTTCCATTCCCGAGCAAATCGATCCCTGGTGGATTTCAATCTTGAAGTGTGCGGCGGATTTGCAGATTTGCAAAGGAACCGTTAAAGAGAAGAAAGAGGTCGTTGGTGAATCCACAGCTCGGATCATATCTCAAGGGCTTGAGATCAGATCTGTTTCATCATCGAAACAAAGAGGAGCATCTTGATTGAAACAAAGAGGAGAGAAGGAGAGAGAGTCAGGGTATCAGATTGATCCTCAGTGGGCCACGCAGACCGGAGTTGCAGTTGATCATAATTGAGAGATCGGATTGTTGCATATATGGTTCCGTTTTCTGAAGTAAACAAAGAGGGTCTTGTCCAATTTTCTGTAAGTCTCAAAAGGATCCGGAGCAAAACTCGATAGGTGAAGGATGTGTGCAAAGCATACTTGTGCAAATAGTAGCTCCCGTGGACTAATCATTTTCATCTTAATAAGGTCCTAAAAGGAACAAGAAGTACCTATTTCTGCCATCATCTTTTTTGAAGGGAAAATTCCAAGAGTGCCATATAAAAGTCACAAAATTATAGAGACATGTTCAATCTTGTGTTTTACCGAGAACGACACCCTCCCTATGGCTATGATAATTAACAAAAGATGATGCACACGGATCCGGTTTCTCAGTTTCTATAAGGCTTGCCTGTTATATGTTTGTGAAAATTCCTCTAAGAAGAGTCACTCTCTATTTGCTTGGAGTTTAATGTCTCGGCCACAAGAACATGATTATATAGGCTTTTCAGAGGTTTCTTCCATGAAAGTCTCTGACAAGATGTCATCCGCTTCTGCAACTCAAGTTTTTACCCCAGATGACCATGGGGTTGGTCCTTCTGCAAAGTAAAGTTCTTGCCTTGCTTCTGGTTACAGAAACCAGAATGAAGAAGGAGATCTGGGCCAGGTTCTGTCTAGGTTCTGCAGAAACCGGAACCATCGCAAAACAAAGGATTTCGGGATTTCCTTGCACTTGCCGAGGAAGATCCTCAGTTGCATAGATCGACCGCCATTGTCGGAGTAGGAGCTTCTCGCTGTCCTGCATAAAAGTTGCATAGAAGTTGCTGCGCCATTGCCAAAAAAAGAAGGCAGCAGGGCTGTTATATCATTTTTGGCAAATCTATCTTAGTTTTTATGAAAATTATTTGAGTTTTTGTGAAATTTATCTAAGTTTTTGTCAAATTTATCTGTGTTTTTTACAAAGAGTTTCTATCAAATTTATCTGAGTTTTTGATTTTTTGTCAAATTTATTTAAGTTTTGAAACAAATTTATCTGATTTCTGGACAAATCTATCAGAGTTTTTGACTATTTATCTGAGTTCTAGAATAAATTTATCTGAATCCTGAACAAATCTATCTTAGCTTTTGGCAAATTTATTTAAGTTTTTGAAAATGTAGCTGAGTTTCTAACAAATTTATCTCCATTTTGAAAATTTTAATTAAGGTTTTGAGCAAATTTTTCTGTGTTTTGCGCAAATTTATTTGTATTTTTTAGATCTATTTGTGTTTTTGAATTTTATTTGTGTCTTTTGAATTTTATTTGTATTTTCTGAAATAAGTTTAACGGAGTTTTGGCAAAAATACTTGAGTTTTTGGCAAATGTTTCTAAAATTTTGAAAATTGGTTATCTTAGTTTTGGCAAATATATTTGCATTTTTTTAAACTTTTTTTGCATTTTTTAATTTTATTTACGTCTTTTAAAATTTATTTGCGCCTTTTTAAATTTATTTACATTTTTTGAAATTTATTTGGATCTTTTGAAATTGATCTTCATCTTTTGAAATTTATTTATATTTTTTAAATTTTATTTGGATCTTTTGAAATTTATTTGCGTCTTTTTAAATTGATTTTCATCTTTGAAAATTTATTGATGTTTCTTGAAATTTATTTGGATCTTTTAAAATTTATTTGTGTCTTTTTAAATTTCTGTGCGTTCTTTTGAAATTTATTGCGTTTTTTGAAATTATTACGTTTTTTTACATTTATTTGCGTTTTTTTGAATTTATTTGTATTTTTTGAAATTTGTTTGTGGTTTTTTAGAATTTATTTGAAAATCTGATTGATGGGATTTCATTAATTACGGCAGACCATTATTATTGGCATATCCCATTAATCGTGAGATATGATTTTGAAGAAAGGGTAAATTAGATATTTTAGGTCTTTAAATTTAAAAAAAAGACCTATCAAATTATAAAAAAGATTGTAGGTCTAAGGCATTATAGTGAAATGTTTAAGGACCCATCGTTGAATGCCTCCTTTTCTAATTGGTAGTGAATTCTATCGTCTTTTTCGTAGACGTAAGCAAAAAGTCGAACCACGTAAATCTCTATATTCTCTTGTAAATGCTTAATCTCTTTTCGTAGACCCTATATCACAACAAATTGGTATTAGAGCTTGAGCGTGATCAGAGGAGATTCGACGGAACGGATTTCAGAGGGCTGGTCGATTGGGGACGGAGTAGGACTTTGTTTTGTTTTATTTGAGGTCAATGACTCTATTTTGAATGGTCTTTTATAAAGAAGAGAAGAGCTGCGAAAAAAGATATTTAAGTATAAGATACCTTATCGGTAAAATAAAGTTTTTAAAGATAGGATGCGTTCTCCAAATATTTTCAACGTTGTAGCAAGAGAGGTTAGACAACGTAACCAAGTAAAGTTGTAGAAAAATAATAAATATTAGGTTTCGTGTTTTGAGGCCCCGACACCCAAGGCAATGTAAAGAGCTGGGTAGTGCACGCCATCCAAGGGCATTCCCAATTTCCGGAGCTGCTGTTCATGACAGATATGGGTTCGAGAAGCGAGAGCGACAGTGATACCCGTGAAGGGAGAGGAGAGGAGGAGAAGAAGAAGGAGAAGAAGGGCATGGAGATTGAAGGGTATAAGGTGGAGGGGCTCTCCATTGGAGGCCAGGAGACGTGCGTAATGTTCCCCACGCTCAAGATAGCATTCGACATTGGACGATGCCCTCAGCGTGCCATCTCCCACGACTTCCTCCTCATCTCCCATGCTCACATGGATCACATCGTAAGTAAAGTAAACTGTCCCCTTTATCACCCCTGCGCTATTTTGTCACACTCACTCTACAAAATTCTTCCTTGCGCTTTTCTTTTCCTTTGATATATCTTGTGTTTCTATTTTTGCACACCAAGTGTTTGATGTGTGATGTGTGATGTACTCTTTGTGGGTTTTCTCTATTTTTTTCCTTCCCTTTTAGATGGGTTCTTGGTGCTTATTGGGCTGGTACTTGGGATGGGGCTGATGTAATTTGCGCTGATAGTAGCTGATTATTTGTGGGGTACTTTAGAGAGAAATCAGGAAATGCAAACACATAATGGGTACTAACTAATCTAAGCTAATTATAATCTTGAGAGATTATCATAATACTTCTGCTGTTTGTGCTTTTGTGTTTCTCAACTGAGAATATTAACTTTTAATATTAATTCAACTGAATTTTATAGTACAATCAACTGTTGAGATAGGGTTGACTCGAAAATTGGAAGTTTCAAAGCCAACCCGATTTGTCTTCCATCTATTCAGTTTTTCGTAGTATTTATTAGTCTATGCATCGATTATATTTTGCTTTTACTTACTAATGTGGTGTAGTTCATGAATTCTGTCATTGACATGGGTGTCACTCACCCCATTCATAAGCTCTTTCTTCTTTCAACATAAACACCGAGGTTCGAACAGTGGTCTTCCTACTGAGAGGGTGGTGCCTTAACATGGCTCCAGCAGTGGGTTAGTGAGTTGAGCTCTTTATTATGGAACTTTATAGTGTGACCATCTTTAAGCAATGGATGGATAGAAATCAGGTGGTTCCTCTGGGTTTTTTCTCTACTTCCATTACTCTTCTTTTAATTTATTTCCTGTTTTTGTTTTAGAATCAATTGGTGGGGCTGTATATCTGGTATCAAATCTGAAACATGGCCAATGGAACCAGACTAAAACAATTGGATAGTGATGCAAAGGGTCTCCAAGACGAGTTGGGGGAAGAAAAAAAGGTTTTTCAAGAGTGCACGCACTGCTTGGCCATGGTACACTGCTTGGTGATCAACTTGGACCAGATGCTGGTAGCGCAAAACTCAGGATACTGTGGCTTTTTTGTTTTTTTTTGAATGGCTACTTTCATTAATAAAAGCAAAAAGTACAAGAGAAATATACTGACAAGCAAGAGCAAGAAAACAGGGAAACCAAAAGAAAGAGGAAAACTCACTAATCCAGACTAAGTTGGCCCTCAAAGGGAGAAAGCCAACTCTTTCCAATGCATCATTATCTGCTTGGTAGAGTAGCCCTTGAAAGATGGATTGATTGACACCCACTGCACGGCGACCAAAAACTTGGTTTTCTCCACCATAGAACTATCACTATTCCCAACACCCTCAAAGCACTTGGAATTCCTTTTCTTCCAAATTGTTCAAATAATTGCAAGGAAAGTCAACATCCATAATTCCTTACCACTAGGGACCCCAATTGGCTATGGTGAATAGAGATATGTCAAGGTGGAACTTCCCCATTTTTTATAGATTGATTTTTTTTTTCATTTTTTAATCAAAGAATAAAAAATATTAAGATTCGCATACAATTCACGATGCAATTCGATTTAAGCCCTTCATCGATTTATGATAGGATGTTATTTTCAAAACAACGCACAATATTTTGTTATCAGTGGATGCACAGGACATTCAGTAAGGTCTTCTGGTCTTTAGTGCACATGGGCCTTGTGCACTCAATTTGGGAACCAAAATGATATGGACCTTATCAATGCTTCTGTGAAATTAAGACCGAGCTGCAATGTTTTTAGTTA
This sequence comes from Camphora micrantha, assembly GCA_003546025.1. Taxonomy (NCBI): domain Eukaryota; kingdom Viridiplantae; phylum Streptophyta; class Magnoliopsida; order Laurales; family Lauraceae; genus Camphora; species Camphora micrantha. The sequence continues at coordinate 49,756,839 of QPKB01000003.1, read as the reverse complement.
AAATTAGAAAACTGATTATAAGAGAGGAGTTTTTATTATTAAATTGTGTTTATGAGCGGAGATTACAACATATTATGTAGGTTTGTTGGTTACAACTGATGGAGAGAGCACAGGAAAATAGAGCAATTTCTGTAACCACTTTAGGTATGTTAGTCCTAGAAGCTATGCTATAGCTATTTTGAGTATGGTAGTTTTAGAGACTATCTACTCGAGTTCCACCATATCTAATAATTATAGTGCTCCATATGAGCTTACAAATACATATACTCCTCCTTTATTGATGTAAATCCATCCTATTAATGGCTAGGACTTTGGATCCACACTCTAAGTGCATTGTGCCATAGCCCATATATATATATATATTGATGTAGGTATTGTTGGGAAGTCCCACATCTCACATCGCCCAAGTCCTGAGTTGGATAGGGATTCATGTACTTGTTTGGGCCTTCCACCTATCAGCTTAAGCTTTTGGGTTGGTACATGGTTTCTTACATGGTATCAGAGCGGGTTCCGATCCCGTCATTCTTGCGTAGCCCACGTGGCATGCCTGTCCACAAAATCTGTTTGGCCTGCACATGAGGGGGAGTGTTGGGAAGTCCCACATCCCACATCGCCCAAGTCTTGAGTTGGACATGGCTTCATATACCTGTTTGGGCTTTCCACCTATCAGCTTAAACTTTTGGGTTGGTACATGGTATCTTACAGGTATCCCTAAAGTCTTTTTTTTACCCAACATGACTAATCCCCCTAGTAGCACCACTCACTAAACCCATACAAAAGCACACCAAGAAAATTTAGGGCGGTTTCGAGCACAAGACATGGGGTTGCTACCCATGCTTTATGCCACTTCAACAACTCCCATATGGGTTACACAACTCATATTTGTTTCAAAAAAAAAAAAAAAAAAAAAGAAAATCACAAAAGGAAGGCATTTTTCGCAGTAATTAAGGAAAAATCAACATAAATATCTTGCACCTTACTAGGGATTAGCAAGACCCAAGATGGAGGGAAAATTGCCCCATGATGGAGAGGACATCCAACTCTATTCATCATTATGAAAGCTTTGTTTCAACTATGTTGGGGTCGGCTACATGAATTCTGTTTCTCCATTTTAGTCTATCATGGGCCGAATCTTCAGATAGGTTGCCCTTCATCAGATCTAACCTTACTTCTTCTATCGATGTCCTCTTCAACGTACCCCTTTTCCTTGGCAGGTCATTGACTTATGTAGCAAGACTTGTATTCACTGTTATTGGACATGTCCAAATCATATCAAAGGAGTCACTCTTAATTTATCACCTATTGATGCTACCCCTAAATGCTTTCAAGTGCGCTCATTTCTAATTCTATCATTCCTAGTTTTACCACAAATTTATCTCAACATTCTTATCTCTAGTACAATAATTTTTTCATGTGTTAGCTTCCAGATTGGCTAGGATCTGCTCCATAGGTCATAGCAGGTCTAATCCTTGTCTTGTAAAAATTTTCCTTCAATCTTGCCAGCTATGTGTCAATAACAAAACACTCAAGAAGCAAGTCTCCACTTCGACTGTCATGCTCTTATCTTATGTTCGACATCTTCCTCAATTTCTCCATCCTTCCTAATTATCAAGACAAGGCTTTGGAATGAATCTCTGTGGTATCTCATGAGCTTCAATTCTCACAAATGTTTCAGCCCCTTGCACATCCTTATTGAAGTTACAATTCATATATTCGGTCTTTTTACGACTTATTAAGGCCCCTGGATTCTAAATCACCCCGCCATCTCTCAAGTTTCATGCTCATGTAATTTCTTCATTCATCCACCAATAGTATCATTTGCAAACAGTATGCACTAAGGTATCTCCTCTTGAATATGAGAAGTTAACTCATCCATAATCAGTGCCAAGAGATAAGGGATTGAAGCTGACCCCTAATGCAAACCTATGATAATTGGAAATTCACCTATCTCTCCATAGGCAATTTTGACATCCAACTCCGTTTCGCAATAATAATTCCATTCAAAAGCTACTTTCTTTGTTCCCCTAGGTGGGTATTTATAATGTCAGGTTTTTAATCCAAGTCGTACAACACTACAACTATTTATCATTATCTCTAATCCTAACTATACATAAAAATTTACATTTAATTGAAGAAATGTAACTTGGAAAGAAATATCTCATAAATTAATAAGGGTACAGTCTAGGGAGAATGGAAGGTGTTCTTTTGGAAATTGGGTTCAGTGGGAATCTTAGAAAGGATATAGATTCTAGGAATTGGAGAATTTAGAAAGAAGAGATTTTAGGAAGGAAAGGATGGATTGGAGAATTTTAAGATTTTAGGAAGGACGGGATGGATTGGAGTATTTTAGAATAATGAAAAATGCAATAGAAACAATTAGGAGGGTAGGAATTCGAGTTTGGAAAGGATATGATAAGGAAAAGAACAAAATATGGAAGTGTTGAACTTAGAGATGGGTTGGAGTATCTCGTAGCCCCAATTCATAGTTGGTCATTTGCTAGCCCAGCAACTTGGGCTTGACTTCTTTAGGATCTTTGACCCTTTGGATTGGTGCGATTGGTTCATTTAGGCTAGGGTTGGCTCATCCTTGTTGTACATCAAGGATCGGATTTAGCCAAAAAAAAAAGGAAAGAAAAGAAAGAAACTTAGAATGCAAAGAATGTAGCGAGAGTTTGGATAGAAATTGACGAAACCAGAAAGAAACTTAGAATGCAAAGAATGTAGCGAGAGTCTTTGAATAGCAATTGATGAAACCAGAAAGAAACTTAGAATGCAAAGAATGTAGCGAGACTTCGGATAGCAATTGATGAAACTAATTAGTCGTATGTCTTTTGTTGAGAAAATCAGCAATTTAAGCAAATATAGGAAACTCTGGGAGTGAGATGGTGTCTTGTGGTACCAATAGTGATGGAGAACAAAGTGACAATTAACCTTAATTTGTCTGATGTGCTAATGGGAGACCTCATTTTTGACAATATTGATAGCCCTTTTGTTGTCATAAGGAAGAGGGGTTCGATGAATAATGAAGATACTGAAGTCGGTGAGCAAGCAACGAAGCCAAACTATTTCAGTAGTCATGTGAGCGATAACACAATACTCTGCTTCTATAGACGACCTAGAAACTTCTGTCGTCTTTTTGGATTTTCAAGCAATTAGAGAATCACCCAAAAGATGCAATTACTAGTGCTGGAGCAAGGATCAGTAACACCACCAGCGTAATTATGATTGGTGAGCTGGCAAAGAAGGGTTGGAAGGGAATGGGCAAAAGAGACCCATCTGCGAAGTACGTCTGATGTTGTGAATAATGCAGAGAACTGAATTATTGCGATTAAATGAACCCTAAAACTAAAGGTACCTTCATACATTAAGCCAAGGCTCATTCCTTCAAAGGAGTTAAGCCCTGACCCCAGAACCCAAATCCTAGGTTCTACAAATCCCAAGTACCATGATTCATTTTTCAGCTTCATCAAGTTTCAGTATATAGAATAGTAAAACATCATATAACACAAACAGTCCATGTAATTAAGTCCCAACTGTAATAAGCCACATTCTCATCTCTTCTTATTGGATTAACATGCCTAAAGCTCCACCATTGATGTTCGGCTGAGGTCCCCATCTTCTTTATATATATATATAACAGATGGGGACTTGGGAAATGCTCCTATGAGAGTAACTCTCACACTACTATGAGAGTAAGGGGGGACCCATTGCGTTTAGGCTGTTGGCATTGGATATAGATCCAATGGGTTTAACATGTTTAAAGCTCCACCATTAATGTTTGGCTGAGGTCCCCATCTTCTTTATATATATATATATATATATAAAACAAATGGGGACCTGGGAAATTCTCCTATGAGAGTAACTCTCACACTACTATGAGAGTAAGGGGGGCCCATTGCATTTAGGATATGGATCCAATTGGTTCCCCCCCCCCCCCCCCCCCACCCGCGGCTTTTCACTCTCACAGTAGTGTGAGAGTTACTCTTATAGGAGCATATATATATATATATAGATGTACAACATGGCAATACACAATCCTTATTATATGTGAAACTAGACATTCATTCATCAATAATTATCGATCAGATTACCATGTTGTAGAAGTAAACAATGAACATCATAAAACATCAATTGAAGGGGCTGTAGAAGCTTCAGCTAAGGCCCAGCCCCCAAACAGGGATTCGACCAAGACATGGACCCCATGAATGGAGTTTGACTGATGATTCAACCCATCCTTGGGTTCGGTTGGAGGTTTGATGCCTCATGCAACACAACTAGCATCAACTTTTTGGTGAATATCAGTCCTTAATCAAGAACTTGAATATCAATGCAACCACTCTTGCATGAAGGAAACTAATGCATCTTCTAAATTACACTAGAATTAGATCTAAGCAGTTAGGATTGAAAGCCTACTCACCTTGTATAAAAAATTGTGGCCCAATGGAGTTGGAGAAGGGAATAGGTCATTCAAGGAAGCACACCTGCTGATCTTCTTTTCCTTCTAGTTCTTCTTAGTTCTCTCTAGGTTTAGGGCTTCTAGTTGAAGGGATGCAAGAGTGGGAAAGAGTATGAGAGAAAGAGAGGGTCGAGTGAAAGAAAACAAGGCTTGCGATGGGCTTCTCCTTCTAAATAAGTTGAACTCTTCAAGTTTACTTGAAAAAGAAGTGCACTCTTGCACTCTTGATATCCCTAGGAACAACTTGTGCATAATGTACTCCCTTTTGGGATTGTGTGCAACTCCAAATCCTTCTTTATTCCAAGACTTATAATGCTTCCTAGTTATGGGTCCCCTCCACAAAATTAATTCTTTTTAACTTTATGATGATGGGTCCTACTAAGATCTCTTAAACTCCTATTTTAAAAGCCACCAAAAGACCACTAAATAAAATACAAAGGTTCCCACCTAATACCAAAAGTCTTTAATAAGAAAGGGTCCCATAAAGGTTCCTACTTGGATTAGAGAAATATGTGACAAGCCCCTGGGCCCAAACCAGGGGTGGCACCCATTAAAGATCTTACTTTGTCAGTTATCCAAATGGCTCACATGGGCATACCCAAGAGAACCATAATATCCATAACATCAATATCAATATAATAATAACAATAATAATAATAATCATCTGAAATAATTAATACTTATAAGACTACAAAATATTATATATATATGGGAGTGGCTCTCCTGAGCTGCAGTTGAGAGCAATGTCAGCGGGAATGTGTGAGTCTCTCGTGTGGGCGGAACAACAGATGCATTTGCAATTGAAATTTTCGCTGGGCCTCGCGCTTTCCCATTTCCCCCTTTTCATTTCCCCTTTTCATCTTTGGCAGACCTAATCGAAACTCGCTGCTACTGCTCGCTCTCTCTGCGTTGATCTCTCTCTTGTGATCTCTCTCTCGCTCCTGCTCTCTCCCATCTCGATCTCGCTCTCTCCCTCTCTGCTGCGATCTCTGTCTCTCGCTACTGCTCTCTCCCATCTCGATCTCGCTCTCTCCCTCTCTGCTGCGATCTCTGTCTCTCGCTGCTGCTCTCTCCCAGCTCAATCTCGCTGTTGCGCGACCTCTCTATGCAGAGAAGAAGCCATTAAGACTTTATGCAGAAAAGAAGACATCAAGACTGTCATCATGACTGTTGTTATGCCCACCTTTTGTTCTTGTAGTTTTTATGAAGAATCACATTGAAGCCCACCTTTTATTCCTGTAGTTTAATATGTTTGAGATTGATCAAGACTTATGTAAGTAGGTGCACATCATTATGTGGCTGAACAGTATGAATGAATGGATTTTGTTGTATCATTATTTGTTGTCACAGGCAATGATGAAAATAGTGATAGCGGCGGGCGTAGCGGCGCAGCCGGCCGCCAAACCGCTACGAAACGGGCGCTACGTAGCTTAGCGGGGCTATATAGCGATGTAGCAGTGCAATTTGAAAAAAATTGTCCAAAAATTCTGAAAAAATTTCAGAAAATTCAAAAAATTGTAAATTGAAAGAAAATATAGTTCTTTTGCAAAAGTAAGAAAAGGGGGCGTAGCGGTGCCCTCATTATGAGATCCTGTATTGTTGTCTGAATAGAAAATAGTAGTAATGATTATTTTTTTTTCCACATATATTCGTGTTTGTAATCAAACAATGCCATCAGAATATTATCACCATTGTTGTTTAGAATATCACATTTCTGAGTTCTATTTTGAAATGTATATATACAGTTTAAAATTTTTTGTTAAAGAAAAATTTGATTAGGGCCTTAGGTTGAGCCACTATTTCCTATTAGAGAGTAATTTGGTTAGGGTCCTATTTCCTATTAAAAGGAGATTATTTGGTTGAGCCCTATTTCCTATTAGAGTAAAATTTTGCTAAAGCCTTTCTTCAATTAGTGTGAAATTTGTTTAGACTTTATTTTCAATTAGTATGAAAGTTGGTTGTGTCTCTATTTCCGGTTAGAGTAAATTTTGATTGAGCTCTATTTCTAATTAGAGTAAAATTTGGCTAAGCCCCTAATTTTTATTAATTTGGCTAAGCCATGATTTTTAATACCTGAGGGGCCTATTTGATTTTTATCTATAAGTTTCATAAGGTGGGCCACTTTGGAGCCCATTTAATCTTTATTTATATCTTTCATAAGGTGAGCCCAATGTGGGGCCCATAGTTACCCTACTTAGTAAATATTGGAGGGACCAAAATAGGGGCTTTTAATGCCTTAATTCTTTTCCCAAAACACCAGGCTCAAGAGTTATAGGTTAAATAAAAAACAAGAGGGGCTTTTAATGCCCTAATTCTTTTCCCAAAACAGCAGACTCAAAAGTTATAGGGAAAAGAAAAAACAAGGCTTGAGAAAGACAGAGAAGAGGGGAAGGAAAAGAGGAAGAAAGAAAAAAAATGAAAAAGAAGAAGAGGAGGAGAGGAGACACTGCTGCCTGGCAGTGATGCTGTCGATGGTGCTGGTGCTGGTGCGTGCTCGTGCTGCTGCTATTGCGTGTAGGTGTTGCGTGCTGGTGCTGCTGCGTGATGATGCTGCTGCTGCATGGTGCTCTTGTTGCTGCATGATGCTGCTTCTAGGTATGTTTCTACAGTTGCTGTCCCCTTTTTTTTTTCCTCATTCCTCTTCATCTCCCTGAGCCAACAGAGGTTTTTCTCTCTTTTTTTTTTTTTTCACATTTGATTGTGTGTAGCGGCCGATACGTAACATATCAGTGCGTATCGGCCACTACGGGTAAATAGCGGCCTCTATGTAGCGGCTGATATTTTCATATATGGTCACTGGCATGTATGAATGGATTTTGTTGCATCATTATTTGTTGTCACAGGCATGAATGGATGGATTTTGTTGCATCGCTTTGTCTCTCCACTTTGTTGCAACCAGTCAATAAAAAGGGATGCAGAAAGCCTGCCTTCATGCAGTTTTTTTTTCTCAGATAGTGGTTCTTTCTTTCTTATTCTAGTGCCTTCATGTAGATTTTTTTTTTCTTTTTTGTTTCAGATAGTGCAGAAATTGGGTTCAGTTATGTGCTGAAATTGGGTTCAGTTATTAGTGCAGAATGTTGGGTTCAGTATTATTTAAAGAAATTGGTTTCTATTATGTATAGAAATTGGGTTCAGTTATTAGTGCAGAATGTTGGGTCAGTTATGTGCAGAAATTGGGTTCAGTTATTAGTGCAGAATGTTGGGTCAGTTATGTGCAGAAATTGGGTTCAGTTATGTGCAGAAAAGTTATATGCAGAAATTGGGTTCAGTTATGTGCAGAATGGTGTGTGACAGTTTATGATGCTTGAACCTTGTGTTTGTAGACTTTGAATGGTTGGATAACCATTTTGTTATGGGGTTAGCATTTTGAATGGATGGATTTTGTCTAGTAATGTTTTTCTGTTGTCTTATGAGTGTAAATTATTTCTTGAGTGTTTGCATATGCAAATTATGGAATGGATGGAATGGATGGAATTTGTCTAGTAAATGCAAATTATGGAATATATGGAATGGATGGAATTTGTCTAGTAAATGCAAATTATGGAATACATGGATTGGATGGAATGGCGACAAATCAGGAAAATTTGTCTAGTAAATTCAAATTTTTTTAGAAACTGTAACAGAGCAAAAATAATAATAATAATAATAATAATAATAAAAAATAAATAAAAAAAATTGAATCAGTCAACTGCTATATGAAACAGGCGACAAATCAGTGGGGCCCACTTCACCTCTCCAAGCCCTCAACTTATTCTAGACTTTGAATGGATGGATAACCATTTTCGGTATGGGGCTAGCCATTGCATGCACAACGAGACTGTACAATTGGCATACACTCAATTCAAAAAAAAAAAAAAAAAAGCCCAAAAAATCTAATTCGAGGACCTAAAAAATCCAAGTTGAGTGCCTATGTTTAGGGCACTGGTTAACCCACTTCCCGAGGGAGTTTTTGAATGAAATTTGGGGTGTTCGAAGTTTATGAACTTCAAATTTGCTATTTTTCGATATGAAACAATCGCGTTTACCTCATTTTTAACTCGCGCACTTTTCCAACACAGTCGGTCAAATCTGTTGAAACCTTGCTGAATACCCCTGTTTAGTGCACTAGTTAACCCACTTCCTGAGAGAGTTTTTGGATGAAATTTGGGGTTTTTGAAGTCCATATTATGAACTTCAAATTTGCTATTTTTGGGTATGAAACAATCGCATTTGCCTCGTTTTCAACTAGCTCACTTTTCCAACACAGTCAGTCAAATCTGTTGAAATCTTGCTGAGTACCCCTGTTTAGGGCATTGATTAACCCACTTACTGAGGGAGTTTTTGGATGAAATTTGGGGTTTTCGAAATCCATATTATGAATTTCGAATCTGCTATTTTTCGGTATGAAACAATCGTGTTTGCCTCGTTTTCAACTCGCGCACTTTTCCAACATAGTTGATCAAATCTGCTGAAACCTTGATGAGTACCACTGTTTAGGGCACTGGTTAACCCATTTCCCGATGGAGTTTTTTTATGAAACTTGGGGTTTTTGAAATTCATATTATGAGCTTTAAATCTCGTTTGCCTCGTTTTCAACTCGCACTTTTTCAATACAATCGGTCAAATCTGCTGAAACCTTACCGAGTACCCTGGGCATAAATTTTCAAGCAATTCCATCTATCAAAACTTGAGAGTGTGTATTGAGTTGAAGTCCCACTTGAGGTTTCGGATACTAATTCTTGCCCACTGTAGCATATCGGATATTCTATTTCTATGAATAGATAAGAGCCCACATTACTATGAAATGTTGTTGTACATTTAAGCTGTAAGGGCTCACTTTTACACCGCTGGAGGGTTAGTATTATGATCTCTTTTTAAGATATAAGAACCTTCTGTATATTCAAAATGTAAGAGCCACGGTATTGCATCGGGTGTAAGAATCAATTGTTCTCCAGAATTGTAGAAGTGGAGTTCGTTTCTGACAGCCTGAACTACTCATATGGCAGAATCCAGAATTCTAGAAGTGGAGTCTGAACTACTCATATCTTCACTCAACATCTACTCAAATTCAAATTAAAGACTGATATGAAACTCAACATTTAACACCTCCATTCAACTCGGGAAGGTTTCAGCAGATTTGACTGACTGTATTGGAAAAGCGCGCGAGTTGAAAAAGAGGTAAATGCGATTGTTTCATACCGAAAAATAGCAGATTTGAAGTTCATAATATGGACTTTGAAAACCCCAAATTTCATCCAAAAACTCCCTGGGGAAGTGGGTTAACAACTGTCCTAAAAAGTGGTACTCGGCAAGGTTTCAGCAAATTTGACCGACTGTGTTGGAAAAGTGTGTGAGTTAAAAACGAAGCAAACACAATTGTTTCATACCAAAATATAGCATATTTGAAGTTCATAATATGGACTTCGAAAACCCCAAATTTCATCCAAAAAATCTCTCGGGAAGTGGGTTAACCAGTGCCCTAAACAGTAGTACTCAGTAAGGTTTCAGCAGATTTGACCGACTGTGTTGGAAAAGTGCGCGAGTTGAAAACGAGCAAACACGATTGTTTCATACCAAAAAAATAGCATATTTGAAGTTCCTAATACGGACTTCGAAAACCCAAAATTTCATCCAAAAACTCCCTCGGGAAGTGGGTTAACCAGTCCCCTAAACAGGGGTATTCAACAATGTTTCAAAAGATTTGACCGATTGTGTTGGAATAGTGCGCGAATTAAAAACAAGGCAAACGCGATTGTTTCGTATCGAAAAATAGCAAGTTTGAAGTTCATAATATGGACTTCGAAAACCCCAAATCTCATTCAAAAACTCCCTCGGGAAGTGAGTTAACCAGTGCCCTAAACAAGGGTATCAGCTTGGATTTTTTGGGTCCTCAAATTGGATTTTTTGGTTTATTTCGAATTGGGTGTATGCCAATTGTATAGTCCTCTGTGCATGCAATGGCTAGCCCCATACCGAAAATGGTTATCCATCCATTCAAAGTCTTCAAAGTCTAGAATAAGTTGAGGGCTTGGAGAGGTGAAGTGGGCCCCACTGATTTGTCGCCTGTTTAATGTAGCAGTTGGCTGATTCAAATTTTTTTTTTCTTTTTTTGATCTGTTACAGTTTTTAGACAAATTTGCCTTATTTGTTGCCAATCCATATATTCCATAATTTGCATTTACTAGACAAATTCCATCCATTCCATAATTTGCGTTTACTAGACAAATTCCATCCATTCCATATATTCCATAATTTGCATTTACTAGACAAATTCCATCCATTCCATCCATTCCATAATTTACATATGCAAACACTCAAGAAATAATTTACACTCATAAGACAACAGAAAAACGTTACTAGACAAATTCCATCCATTCAAAATGGCTAACCCCATAACAAAATGGTTATTCAACCATTCAAAGTCTACAAACACAGGGTTCAAGCATCATAAACTGTCACACACCATTCTGCACATAACTGAACCCAATTTCTGCACATAACTGAACCCAATTTCTGCACATAACTGAACCCAATTTCTGCACGTAACTGAACCCAACATTCTGCACATAACTGTCCCAACATTCTGCACTAGTAACTCAACCCAATTTATGTACATAAAAGAACCCAATTTCTTTAAATTATACTGAACCCAACATTCTGCACTAATAACTGAACCCAATTTCTTTAAATAATACTGAACCCAACATTCTGCACATAACTGAACCCAACATTCTGCACTAATAACTGAACCCAATTTCTGCACTATCCGACCAAAAAAAAAAAAAAAAAAAAACCTGCATGAAGGCAGGCTTTCTGCATCCCTTTTTATTGGTTGGTTGCAACAAAGCGGAGAGACGACGCGATGCAAAAAAATCTATCCATTCATGCCCGTGACAACAAATAATGATGCAACAAAATCCATTCATTCATGCCTATGACTAAAAATAATGATGCAATAAAATCCATTCATTCATACTGTTCAGCCACATAATGATGTGCACCTACTTACATAAGTCTTGATCAATCTCAAACATATTAAACTACAAGAACAAAAGGTGGGCTTCATTGTGATTCTTCACCAAAACTACAGGAACAAAAGGTGGGCATATCAAAAGTCATGATGGCAGTCTTGATGTCTTCTTCTCTGCATAAAGTCTTGATGGCTTCTTCTCTGCATAGAGAGGTCGCGCAGCAGCGAGATTGAGATGGAAGAGAGCAGCAGCGAGAGCGAGATGGGAGAGAGCAGCAGCGAGAGCGAGATGGGAGAGAGGGAGAGGGCGAGATCGAGATGGGAGAGAGCAGCGAGAGCGAGATGGGAGAGAGCAGCAGCGAGAGACAGAGATCGCAGCAGAGAGGGAGAAAGCAAGATCGAGATGGGAGAGAGCAACAGTGAGAGCGAGATGGGAGAGAGCAGGAGCGAGAGAGAGAGGTCGCAAGAGAGAGAGAGAGTGAGCAGCAGCAGCGAGTTCGATTAGGTCTGCAGAAGATGAAAGGGGGAAATGGGAAAGCGCGGGGCCCAGTGAAAATTTCAATTCCAAATGCATCTGTTGTTCCGCCCACACGAGAGACTCACACACTCCCGCTGACATTGCTCTCAACTGCAGCTCAGGAGAGCCACTCTATATATATATTTGTATAGGTGCTCCTAAGAGAGCAGCACCCACTCTATCTCTAATAGTAAGGTGAGAGATGCTCTCATAGGAGCATCTCCCATATATATATATATATGTATCTCCAAGATATACTTAATGTCCAATCATTACAGGAAATCAAGGAAGTTAAATATATAAATATTGGAAAATATTCTAGCCCTTAAATCAGGGTGAAGGGTGTTACATGTGCACATCCATTACAATGTTAATTCATCTATGAAGTGAACCATGCAAATATAAAAAGTCTGGTTGGAGCCATTAATTGTTCAAACTAGTATAGGGAGGTCTGGAAATTTCTCTTATGAATGTAGATTTTCAAAATTGTTGCCTTTAATTTCTTTCATGTTGTTGGTAGATGCTCAAACTGCAACACGGAATTTTGATCTAATGATTCTAGAACATTAATATAAGATGTAAAGATTTGTCGGGTCTGAAAATCCATGAAAATTTGAAGTGAACTTTTCTACAATTTCTGGTTAACCTTTAGTTTTCTGGTTAAGATTTGTTGTGCCATTTGAGGTTGCACAAGTTGATGATAGTAGTTGCCACCATGGAGCCCAAGAGAGAAGCAACACACTCTTCCACGCACGTGCACTTACACCAGAAAGAACATGATAATAATTAAAAGTCCTATTTGAATTGTAGACTAGTTAAATGGTTGTGCGGCCTTGTTATGGCTTTTCAAGATAAGAATGATGAAAAGATAAATCAAGAAGGTTTTTCAGAAGGTTGGTTGGTGTCGAGGCTCTTATAAAGTGGATGTACGGGCTTTAAAAGAAGATAGTGGGATTCTTACAGGATCTTTTTCTTTCCCTCCAATAGTATGAGGAAGCTAGACACTAATAAATGTCCATTGTAAATGAGTGTCTTGTGAAAATATCTTTCGTACTAAATGGGATCTTGAGTCTTGACCCTTCCATAAAAAGGTTAACAAATGTAATTTGGATGGTTCATATAGCTAATGTTGGCATGTTAAGTCCCATTCTCAATCTTTATTATTGGTTTAATGCTCCCTTGATTGAAGTCTCATGGTATCATGTCACTACATCCATCTTGGGTTATTTTGGCTCTCACTGTGTTCTTTGGAAACATGAGTTTCTTGTTTGAAAATGTTAGTTAAATTCTTTATCACTGCTGAAATTGTATGGACTTCATTCTTTGTTGATGTTAGGGAGGACTTCCCATGTACGTTGCCACTCGTGGCTTGTACAGTATGAAACCCCCAACTATTATTGTGCCAGTAGCTATCAAGGAAAATGTGGAAAAGCTATTTGAGGTGCACAGAGCAATGGATCAATCTGAATTGAAGCATAATCTTATTGGCCTGAATGTGGGTAAAGTCCTCTCCTCTCTGTTAGTGAGAAATAGCTATTTGCAATCATATTTCAATTTGGTTTTAAAGTACTTTAAATTTTTGCCTCTGTAGGAGAAGAATTTCATCTAAGAAATGACCTTAAAGTGAAGGCATTTAGAACTTACCATGGCATCCCAAGCCAGGTAATGCTGATTAGAAATTGTGGGACTATAATGTTACAAACTTTCAAGGAAAGTTCCCTTGTAAAAGGATTCCTTGTCATTTCAGGGTTCTTATGAACATGGCTTTCAATGTTGTGGCAGGGGTATATCATATATTCCGTAAGGCATAAACTAAAGAAGGAGTACATTGGCCTTTCAGGAAATGAGATCAAGTCCTTGAAGTTATCAGGTGTGGAGGTCTGTTTTAGTCAACACTTTGATAAGGCTGCAAAACATAAATGCACCTTACTGGTTGAGGATATCCATTTTAAACTGTTGGTTCTGAATGATTGCTGATTTTTCCCCATGTCAAATAAAATTGCTCTTCCTATTTGCAGATTACTTATTCTGTGGTATCACCTGAGATAGCTTTCACAGGAGACACCATGTCGGATTTCATAGTTGATTCAAACAATTCTGATGTGCTAAGAGCACGGGTTCTTGTAATGGAGGTGCTCATATCTTTTCTTGATACATTAGTATTTTCTGTTTGTTTTTTCTTGCAACATAGATCCTGTCACTCATCAGTTTAGTTTCTTTCTTTTGTTGAGACCCATAAGTCAGCTATGTTGGAATTTAGATTATTGGCACTCTTTTATTATATAACATGATCGGAATATATTTTGTAGCTTCTTCACAGACAGATGCCATTTTTGTGCCTGTCAATTCAAACTTGCCTCAAACAGTTATTTTCTTTATGATGGGTCTGTATTTTATTGTGTTTAACAAGAAAACAAGGTTTAGGGCTATTTTTAGGTTATCAAACCCTTTATTGCAGAAAATGCAGGTTTCTTAGGCCGAATATTTTAATGCCAAGCATCCTGTACACATGGAACCATCTCATCTAGCAAATAAGAGAGTTTGTCTTTTGGGACCCATCATGGCAGGATATGCAGCGAATAGGATCCCAATACTTTATTTATCTTGAGCATTGGAATATGGGTGCTGCTTGTACAAACTGTTTCGTCCAAACGAATTGTTGATTCTCTCAGGGATTAATGATCTTTTATATGATGGCTGAGATTCATCTTCTCCTTTTTCCAATTTCCTTACCAGGTCTTACAGTTGATGAAAAAAGTATTCATAAGGTGCATTCATCCCGTAATGCTTTAAGAAACATGTTAAAGTTCAGTAAACTCTAAACTAGGAAGTGGCCAAATTATATTGGAAAAGGCTGAGTTTCTGTAACTTGCAGAAGAATCCATCTATTAGTACAGTTGGAACTCATATATATATATATATATATATATATATATAATTGGGAGATGTTACATGGGGCTTGAAGATGGATCGTGGAAACTGCCATCTGTACTTCTGCTGATAGCTCCAATGTAACTTTGGCATTGGTTCATGTATTAGCACTTCAAAAGCGCCTGATATGTCGAAATGTCCAGACAAGTGGTTTTTTTTTTTTTTTTTTTTGTAACAGTAAAATTTTATTTCACCAAAAAAAGGAACAAAGCACAACGAGAGAAAAACATCAAACAAAGAAGAAAAAATAACTAAACATCAAACGACAAGGTAAAGCTAAAAACTCCTTCATGAGCAGGACTATCCGCCATGGCATTAGCTCCCCTGAGAATATGATTGAAGGTGGCTCTCAATCTCCTTGAGATATCATGCACCTCCTCCACCCAATCTGCTAATCTCCAAGGATAAGAAGAACTATACCTGAACACCACTAAATTACCGAGAAAGAATTTCCCTCTAGAATAGCACCATAGCCAGCCATCTGTAGCAACTCTCGGCAATCAATAAGAATAGCAAACAACTCAGTTTCATTACCATCCGAAGAGTCAATTGGCCCAGAGAAGCTCCTTACCATCTATCCATTCCAATCCCTTATAACTCCAACAATCCCACCCTTTCTCAAAGAACGCACAAAGCTACCATCAAAATTCAACTTCAGAACACCAGCACGGGGATTCATCCATGCAACTGTAACTCTGGACTTAACTTGCCAACCACCTTTAATGCAGGAAGACCAAGATCTATAAAGATCTTTCACTGAAAGGCCATTAAACTCCTTACACGTACTCGCCCATTCGGATACAGACCAAAGAAACTCTACCACCTCCATCACAGAGTTAGACTTATTCCGAAAAACTCTATTATTACTTTCCAACCAAAGCTTCCAACAAGTAGCATACAGTACTAACCTCCATAAGATCTTACCCTAAATAAATTTACAACGCCAATGCCATTGAACAAATAAATCTTCAATTGTCCTAGGCATAACCTATTCCATACCAAACACTTCAAACAAAGCATACCACACTCTATGAGCAAAAGGACAATGCATCAGCAAATGATGCATCATTTCCTCATCTTCTAAGCACATTGGATGCCCATTAATGATAATATGACTCCTTCGCCTCAACTTGTCTATGGTCAAACTTTTTTGAAGTCTCGCTATCCAACAGAAAACCAACACCCTTGGCGGAACTGTAGGAGTCCAAAAATTGTGCTAGCCCTCCACTCTTCCTGAAGAATCAGCCAAAGTATTATAAAAAGACTTCACTGAAAACCGGCCCTTCACATCTAATTTTCATACTCTGACATCTGAATTTCCCCCTGATAAAAACACTTTACTTAGTAAGCCAAGCAAAGAAGCAAAATTAGAAATCTCACATTCCAAAAGATTCCTTCGGAAGGAGAAATCCCAAACAACTCCTCCCCCAAAATATAGGAAAACATATCTTTCACAAAAGCATTTTGCCTCTTATCCACCATAATCTGATCCTCCTCCCATTTTGAGCTCTATAACGAATTAAAGGAACAAAATCATCTTTAACAGAAAGAATAGACTTCCAAATACCTAAAGCCTTATAATCATGACCTGATACCTACCACCGATCATTTTCCAAATGATATATTTTTTTTGTTAGATCTTCCTCCACAATCCTTGATCAGGCTCGCCCACCCTCCATAACCACTTACCCAAAAGAGCTTTATTTACCTTCTCAATGGAACGAATACCCAGACCACCTTTATTTATAGGTTGACACATTGTTTCCCATCTAACCAAATGATGTTTTTTTTGTCAACAGAATCATTCCACAAAAAGTCACGTTGTACTTTTTCAGTTCTTCGCAAAACACTCTTGGGACATCTGAAGTAGGAAAGAAAATAGATTGGAATACTTGACAGAACTGACTTAATAAAAGTAAGTCTACCTCTCATTGATAAATATCTTCCCTTCCAAGAGCTTAATTTTCTTTCAACTCGCTCCACCATGGAATCCCAAAGAGATTTCTTTGGCAATCCCAAACACAAAGGCATTCCCAAGTATTTAGAGGGAATCCTTCCAACTTTACACCCAAACACCTTTGATAACTAATCAACATGACTTTCTTCCGCCCTGATGCCAATCAATTCACATTTGCCATAATTGATTTTGAGACCCGATAAAAATTCAAACCAGTGTAAAAGAAGTTTCACCGTATGTACCTAATTCAGAGAAGCATCACAAAAGATGATGGTATTATCCGCAAACTGTAAATGAGTTACCGCACAGGAACTATTATCAATTGCAAATCCAGATACTAATTGCATGTGATTAGCTTTCTCCATTAAAGCATGCAAGGCTTCTGCTACAATAACAAACAACATAGGGGACAGAGGATCTCCTTGCCGAATACCTCTCAAACTTTTGAAGTAGCCTTTAGGAGAACCATTTACCAACACAAAAAAAAGACCAGACGAGACGCAAGCATGAATCCAATCTCGCCACTTCTTCCCAAACCCCATTCTTTCCAACATATATTGAAGAAAACCCCAATTAACCATATCATATACCTTTTCAAAATCAAGCTTGCAGATTATACCTGGACGTCTTTGATGGTTCCTCAAATCAATATATGCTCATGAGCAATAAGAACACTGTCTAAAATTTGATGCCCATCCACAAAAGCCCCTTGACTGTCAGAAATAATCAACATAAGCACCTTTCGTAATCGGGTAGCAAGAACTTTAGCCAAGTTCTTATAAAGACTACCGATTAAGCTAATGGGTCTGTAATCCCTAATGGAAATGGCACCATCCTTCTTGGGAAATAAAGCAATGAAAGAAGCACCTAATTCACTTGTAATAACACTATTAACATGGAACTTGTTGAAGAAAACTAGAAGGTCATCTTCGAGAAGATCCCAAAAATGTTGGTAGAACACAATAGGAAACTCATCTGGACCAGGCGCACGATCACCTCCTAACTCAAAGACAGCCTGCTTAATCTCTTCCTTCGTGAACTGATCTTCTAGTGGAGATGCCCTCTCTTGGAAAAGCCTTCTAAGTGGAATCCCATCCATCTGAGGCCTAGACCGGCTGACACTTGTATAATGTTGAGACTGAAAAAATGAACAGTTTCTCTCTCTATATCTTCTCTTCTTTCCCGCAATCTACCCCCAGCAGAAATAGTATTAATTCGATTTATCCTATACCGGGCACTAGCAATCGCATGAAAGAATTCAGCATACGATCCCCTGCATACAACCATTTATTTCTTGATCGTTGCTTCCACTTAAGCCCTTCTTGGAAAATTACTCTCTGAAACTGCTCTTTAAGAATAGATTGACAATCCAGATCCTCCTCTGAAAGGTCCCCCATTTCTTCATTCTCATCAATACAACGAATATCAAATAACAATTGATTCTTTTTCTCAGTTAAATTACCAAAAACTTCCTTCCTCCAGACCTTTATTTTACTCTTAATCTAACTGGTGTCCCATCCGTCCACATGTAGAAACAGAATACCACCAATCTCTAACACAATCAGAAAACCCCTTCTCAAAAAGCCTCATAATTTCAAAACGAAAAGGGGGAGGGCCCCAATCTTCCAAACCAGTCTCTAACACCAACGGGCAATGATCCGAAATTGGCCAAGCCACTGCTCTTTGAGAACAATCAGGGAAAATGTCCAACCAATCTGTAGATACGAGGAACTGATCCAACCTACTCATCACTGGCTCAGTCTGCATATTTGACCAAGTGAAATCTGCTCCTCTCAATGGCAAGTCAACTAGATCATGAAATTGAATCCAATCATTAAAACCCCTCATAGCCGGACAAAAAGCCTCCTCGCTTCTCATTCGGAAATCTAGTGACATTAAAGTCTCCACCAAGCAACCGAGGATACTTCCACAAACCAACCACTTGACTAAGCTCAGCCCAAAAGGCAGCCCTATCACTAGCAGTATTTGGCCCATAAACTGAAGTAGCCACCCACACTTCATCACATCGAAAATCTTTGAGTAAAACCGACACCGAGAACCTCCCCACAAATTCATCCAATTTGTGCCAAAGAGAAGCATTCCACAATAATAAAATTCCTCCTGAAGCACCAGTAGAAGGACACATAGCAAACTGATAATCTGGCCAAGAACAAATCGATCTAATAACCTGTGTGTCGATGGTCTCCATTTTTGTTTCTTTAATAATCATGCATTCCCCTTTAAAAGCATTAAACACACCCTTCATCAATACTCTCTTCGAGGCTGAATTCATTCCACGAACATTCCAGGAGATGAGCTTCATATTTCCAACATTTTCACACCAATTTTCTTGTCAGCCGCCTGTCGATCATAATTGACAGAAAAAGCCAACTTTTCCAACTCCCTTTGAGTTTTAGATTTCTTCCTACTTTGATTCCAATCTTATTTCAACCCGTCTCCTCTTTCACTATTTCCTCAATGAAAGTTCTCAATTCCCCTAATCGACTATCCACATAAATATCCATAATCCTGGCTATTTCAATCATTGTTTCTTCAACCTTTAGAACTGCTTCCGCTTCTCCATTTTCAGAGAAAGAATGGTCCACAGCAAGTGCCTCTACATTGTTGACTTGCTCCACCACAACCAACGCTTTATCATTGGATTTAACCAATTCGTCAACATCTGTATTGATCTGATTATCTTCCTCAGACTGAACATTTTCCAAGGACCGATCGTCTTCCTCAGACTGATCATCTCCAACAGAGCTACAATCTCCCCATCTCTTATTGCCATTATTTGATTTAAATTCCAACTGCCCTTCAGACCTAGAATTTGAACCATTCTGAAATGATTTGGCGTCCTTCCACCAGTTTCAAGACCCACTAAATTATCCACATGTCCACTTAACATAATATGATCATCTGGAATAGGCATACGTGCCATATGAAAGTCCCCAGACCCATTATTAAAATTCTGATGGACTCCACCATCGCCAGGTCCCACTTGGTGTGCTGCATGTACTCTAAGAGTTGAGGAAGATGTATTCCTCTCCCCAGACGCCTGAGACAATTGCTGCTGGGCTATTAAGGAAATATGACTAACTCCAGGGGGGGGCAGCAAGGTCATTTTTCAGTTTTCCAAATATCAGTAACATTCAGATGACACAGAGTTTCCACAAAGGAATTACATACCTCTTTTTTCAGAGAAGAAACCAGAGTAGCCCCCACCTTGACAACCTTAGAATCTCCATCTCCTTCTATCCAAACCAGATCTTCATTTGATTTAGTCACACCAGCGTTAGGAATGGAGAAAATCGTATTTTTACTGCGAACATTAGCATATGCAAGGTTTTTGACTGGTTTTTTAGGAGATCTGTCCGTAACTTTTGCCTTTTGGACCCCTATTTTTCTTCCATTCAGTACTCTTCCATGTAGTCTTTGAATTGCTCGATTTGCATCTCATTCTGTCTTGAAGCAGACAAACCCAAAACCTCTACCTTTCCCTGTAATTCTGTCTTTTGGCAAGAATACATCAAAAACAGGACCTGCCTCTCAGAAAACATCAAAAAGGACCTTCGTAGTTATAGCTGGAGCAAGATTAGTCACAAACAAACTCCAACAATCTCTAATCCAAGCTAGATTCGATCCCATCCTTACCTCACCATCATAAACTGTCACAGATCAAGAGTCCGCTTGGGGCATCAATGAGCCCAATGCTACAATGATCTCACTTCTGCCGCAAGTTAATATTGAAGCCATACTCCACATTCTTTCATTGAGTTGAAATCTTGGATGCGATTAATGAGATGAAGTGTAGTTAAATATTAAAAATTTATGAGTGTATTTAAATATTAAAAATTTATGAGTGTATTTAAATATTAAAAATTTACTTGTATAGTTTGAAGTTTTCTTGCAAAACAGTTTTTGTTCTTGCTGTATCTAAATGATGCAGCATTCATAGCCTTGTTACATGTTTCCACATTGACAAATTGTCTGAATGTTGGCCACATCTTATGGATGCTTAAATGGTTTTGTGAGCTTTGTATAAACCATTACCTTTTTTATTTATTTACCCATATCTGTCCATGCAGAGCACCTTTGTTGACAACAGGATAACAGTAGAGCATGCAAGAGATTATGGGCATACCCATTTATCTGAGGTTAGTCACTCTCTGCCCATTTGTAGGCGTCTTTAAAGTATCATTCCTTGTTCGTGGTTTAGTCATACAGACCAATGGTCTCCCCATGCACCTGTGTGCATCTTTTATAGTATCCTGATGCAATTATTTCCTTTAGTGGTGGAGCTCGCATTTCATTGATTCAGTCTGATAGTCTGATGTGGGCTTCTTCCCTGTGGGATGCTGTTGAAATCTTCCAGATTCGAAATCACTCCATGTACTGGTTAATGTCAGTGTGCAACAACAATTCACAATTGGACCTATGGATACATTAAACTACAAAAGAGCATGGCCACTAACCAGCTCTTGATAAATTTAATGGTCCAAAAAATACTATTCATCCAAATTTGGTTTTTAAAATTGTGTACTCTGTTCATCCATACTTTCTGTTTAAAAATGGAGTGTTGCTGTCAGATTAATGGTCTAGACCTCCAAAGCATGGGCCTTGTATGTGGTGTGTGCATCAGGATACTCTACCCATCCAAAGAAAATATGGTCTAGGGCTGTCGACAGAAGACAGTTTAGTCCAGTCTGGATTTCAACTGGTTGTGCTTCGATATATGTATTGATTAAAAAAAATTTATTTTCCTCAGCTCTGGAGCAACTCTCTTCTGCTTATCTTTTATATCCTTCTCTGCTTCTAATTGTCTGCCATTGTTGTTTTATGGATCTATCTGTACAGATAGTAAGTTATGCGGACAGATTTGAGAACAAAGCAATTCTTCTAATCCATTTTTCAGCTCGTTACCAGATAGATGTAAGTGTGGAAGTTTTAAGTATGATCTGTTCTCCTTATGGTTTTATATGGATATTATTCAAATTAATACTCTGGTCTTGATCCTGTTTACTACTAGGAAATTGTGGCAGCACTTTCTGCATTGCCTCCACCTTTGGCACATCGAGTTTTTGCACTCACGGAGGGTTTCTGATGAAAGAGTTCAGCTTTTTAACTAAAACAAGTGATTCAAGAAAATGTCACTTTTTGTAAGATTTATTACAATCCATGGAGAAATTGAAGTTTCAAATGTTGGCTATGTTTTTCCTTTTGTCATCTTCCACAGCTTTGTAAGAGTGATTGGATTCAGATGCCATTTGCTTTTCGGAAGCTTTTATGTTTTCCTTGTTAGAATTATTGGGCTCAAGTGTGGCCCAATGACTACAAGGCCATGTGGGTCCCCCACTTTAGAAGACCAACTCACATAAAGGCTTATATACTAGCACAATAACCCGTGCCGAGCACATGTAGGTCCAAATATTACAAACTAAATATTTTTATATAAAATGACTAATTAATTACAAAAAAAAAAAAAAAAAAATCAAATTGAAATAAAAAGGGACAAAAAAAAATAAAATAAAATTCACTCATAGATTTGTTACCTTCTAACGAAAACCTCCAAATAATCATTACCTGCTAATCTTATTCCTAAATCTTAAAAAGAGAAAAAAAATAAAATAAAATAAAAGGTTAAAAGTAAACGTTTGCATACCAAGAGAGCTAAGTGGTATAGAATGAGAATTGGGGAAGAAAGATAATAGAAGTGTGCGTGGAAAGAGAGTTATTAAAAATGAAGAAGTGGAACTTTCAAAAGTGGAGAGTGGACGTGCGGTTTTATGAGATAAAGAATAGGTAGTGGGGAGAGAATGTGGAGTATTTGAAAAAAAAGGGACAACTTCCCATCAAAATTGCAACTGAATATCAAAATTAAATCCAAAACCTTCCAGCTTAATATATTATAACTGGCCCAATAACCTGTACTCAGTACGGCATCTCCGTGCACTGCAAAATAAATAATCACATATTAAAAAAAATTTCTCTTTCCATAGGGCAAGTTGGATAAAATAGAAATAAAGAAATTGGAGCAAAAATGGTATAGTTATATAAGAACAGCTGAAACATGAGTGGGTAGTTGCATGAGTAGTTACATAACCGTCGGACAAAATTATAACCGCCAGTTAAAATCGAATCCTTAACCTCCTAGCTTAATATATTATAATTGGTAAGTCTCTTTAATGGAGATGTTTTTGGTATTTATAGAAAGTTCCTAACATGATAGAGTTTCATATCCTAAGAGAATCTAAGTTTTCTTGGAAAACCTAGGCGGTTCAAATCAGGCAAACGCGATGGAGACAAGTATGCGTTTAATTTCAGATTTATGTTGTGGTATTCAAATCAATGTTATATTTATGTAGATCTGATTAAAGTTATGTTAGTCCCAAACTAACATGGGGTATGAGAGCATTCGGTTCATCAGGATTTGATTTGGATAATCACTGATTGTCGCTATCCGTTGAATCGCATAATTTTATGCATGATTACAGTTTAATAGTTTATGCGTATTACTTATTCTTGGGATGAGTATATCTATCTGTTTGTTGGGATGAATACGGTATTCATGTGATTAAGAGATGATGGGTTCAATGTTGGTTGTTTAATGGCTGTGATCATGTCAGAACCACTTTAAAAGGTCTTGATTTACACGGGCACATAACCGTATTCATCCCTTTACACAAAACATGCAGGCATAATGGTTGCTTGCACATGAAAAATATCTGTGTCTCTTCACTCCACAGCCATATGCAGTGTTATATTATTATTATAAAATTTCTGGGATTCGTATGCATGTTATTGCACATAACACATGTGGCCATATGCGTATTCTTGGAAGCATCACTGACCCTTCCGCTGACAATCATTGATTTGATCATTAACAAAATAAGCGAATTTCAGTTCCTAAGTTCCTACTTATATTTTGAATCATAATATGCCCTGATTGTTTTGAATCAATGGATGGATTAAAGAAAATTTATGGTATATTGGTTTTATCATATGTTGGTTTCATTGATTAGATTTAGAATCAAAGGCCCAATCAACGTTAATTTGGACCTAATGATTCTTTTGAAGGAGTTATCTCCATATGTGTAGCGTGATCTATTTAGGTTATATATGTCAATGGATGTCAAATTAAGGCATTTAAATTATAATGAAGCTAAATTATCAATGCACATTATAATGTGATGTGCCATAACCGTTGATGAACCTAAGGGCCAATTTGGTAACTCTATTAATATAGTCAAGTAAAGTAAAGTTGATTTTGAAGAAAGAATAAAATATAAGTGGGTTATGATTGTATTTTATTTTTAATTGTTTGTTATGGAATCTTTTTTACTTTTGTAAGGAAAAGTGGATTTTTTTTTATTGTTTTTTGTATTTTAGTAGATGAAGGTAGTAGCTTTTTGACTTTTTATATGAAAAAGATGGGGGGAGTTTTGAATAAAGTGCATTTGATGTGACATCTTGTCTGGAAAATTGAGACTTTACTTAACTTTAATTGTATTAGTAAAGTGCCAAACGGGCCCACGATATAAAAACAATGCACTTGACATCATATTAGTGACAATGTAGATCACAACTGGTGTTACTTTATTTATCAAGTTAAAATCCATGATTTTGATTGGCTGTGTAGCCGCCACAGTGGCCGAGTCATGATAAATTGTAGATTTTTTTAATTGAATTAAATTCATCACTACAATTAATTATAGAATGAATAGTAATACCAGAGTTGTGGGATCCATTTAGGAGATCGAGGATCGGCCCACAGGTACGATCGTCTTTCAATCACTTGGAGACGGGGATAAGGTATCTTTGCGCATACTTCCTAATTAGACCATGGTTCTCTTGCCCACAGGTGTCACCCATCTTTTACATTGTATGTAGTGTAATAGCCTTATTGTTATGATCAGTTCATCCGAAGTAACCAAGTGTATGTTGCGTTTCGACCCAAAGGAGTTGGATGGTGATACATGGTTACTAAATAAGTCTAATTTAATATTTCTTCTCATATATGTCTAAATTAGGCTGAATTAGAATTGCGTGATTTAATTTCAAAGCATTTATTATTAATTGGAAGTATGTGTTTATTTCAGTTGCCAATATTCTGGCTTTGCCCTCTCTAATCTATTGTTCAAGTCTAACCGGTTTCAAAATTTTCGATTGGAAAGACTCATGGACATTTGTCATAAGCCTTTTAAATATAGATATTGATATGAAGAAGCCTAAATCACCCAAGCCCACTGATGCTTCCAATACTGTTGCCGAATAGGCAGAATTTGAGAAGTGGGAAAGATCTAATGATATATGCCTGCAGTTGATAAAGAATACGGTTGCCAAGCAGTCTTAAGGCAACTCTCACATCTTACGAAGATGAGAAGAGTTGCATGGATGCTTTGGAACAACAATTTAAGGTGTCCGAAAAATCAGTGGTAGCATTTATGTGGAGTTCGACTTGCTAACCTGATGTATGATAGTTTAAAAGGTGTGAGAGAACATATTATAGAAATGGTTAACCTAGCTGAAAAACTTAAGGAAACTAAAATGACCATGTCATGTGAACTTTTGAGCCAAAAAGTCCTAAATTCGCTTACATCCTCATTTGACCCCTTCATTATGACATATATTCAAAAGAAAGAGAAGTGATTTATGAATGAAATAATCGCTAAGTGCGATCAAGAGGAGAGGATGATGAGAAAGGAAAGGACTTTGGTTGTTAACCACATCTCTCACAAATCTCGGAAAAACCTCAAGGGTAAAAACAAGGAAGATGACTCAATTAAGAGAGAGGGACAATGAAAAGGAAAGACAAGAAGATGGGTGGAGATCTGAAATACGTCTTTCGCAACAAGAAAGGGCATCTTAAGAAGGATTGTTTAAAGCTCAAGAATTAGTTTGAAAAGAAGGGTAAGATCTCTAACCTTTCACTTGTGGTTTGTGAAATAAACCTTTTAGGTGTACCTTCTAGTACTTGGTGGATAAATTCAAGAGTCACAGTTCGTGTTTATAATTATTTGCAGGGCCTCTTTTGGAGCCGGATTCCAATTGATGGACAGTCGTCTATTGTTATAAGGAATCGGCAAGAATCTATGGTCAAAGCTATTAGGACACTGCAACTGATGGACACGAGTTTTCAACTGAGTCTCCTTATACATTTTATGTTCTTTCAATTAAACTAATGTCATTTTGTCAGAAAGTACACGTACAGAGAAAAATGTGATTAGTCAGGAAGAAATAAGGAGGTCAGCTCGTGTGAGAAGACCAGTTGTTTTTTTTATGATTACATTGTGTATTTAGAACTAGTAAGGAAATGTATGTGGACTAATCGAAAAGTTTCATAAAACAAGGACAGTGAATGATTGGTTTGCAATTTAAAGAAGTCTATACAGAGACTTAAACAGGCTTCAAGGCAATGGTGTACTTAAAGTTCATTGATACCGTTACCACATTTAGATTTTTGAACACATTGTCTATCAATGTATATATCAAAAGATTATGGGAGCCGGTTTATTATTTTGGTACTGTATATAGAAGTTATCTTGCTAGCCATTTATAATATATCATTTTGAAAGAAACTAAGGCTTATCTCAAGGTGTTCCCATTACTAAAGGAGATAAGTTAAATAAAGTTCAATGTCCAAAGAATAAAGTTGAGAGTAACAAAATGGATGAGATACCTTATGTTGCTGTTGTTGGTAGTTTTATGTATGCTCAAACATGCACAAGACCTAATATTAGCTTCGCAGTTGTTGGCATATTCGGCCGGTATCAAGGTTATCTAGGACGGAACACTGGAGGGCATTTAAGAAAACTATTCGATATTTCAAAGGCGTAATAAATTACCCGCTCACATATAGAAGACCGGATGCAGACTTTACTAGTTTTCACAATAGAAGAAAGTCTACTTCTGGATATGTATTCACAGTAGGGGGTGGAGCGATATCGTGGAAAGTGTTATACAAACACTTGTCACTCCGTCTGTTTTAATTGAATTCGTGGTGTGCTTTGAGGCCACGGAGCATGCATCATGGTTGAGGAATTTCAGGACTTCACATTTTTTATTTTACTTCGAAGCCAATTAAGACAACATCTCAACCATTCAATTTACCAATAATGACAAAAGTTAAGGTAGTTCCAAATATTTGAAAGTAAAGTTTCTTGTTGTGAAAGAAAATGCACGAAATCATCTAGTGTCGATTAAGGGGATCTCCACAAATCTCATGATTGCAGATCCTTTAATCAAGGCATTGGCATCAAAAGCATTTAAGAAACAAGACATTGACATGAGGGTTGTAAATTTGTCGTGATAAGGATTTATTTTTTTACACTATTTGGGATTTGAACAAACTTCAGTTGACATTAAAAAAAAAAAATTTTTGACGATTTTATCTTCTTGTTTTATTTTATCTACTTTATGTGCATGTGATGATGGTTAATAAATCAAGAAATGTGAGACATGACAATTTCAGTGTAGTCAAATTTGAGAATATTTAGTGATCACAATAACCAAAGAATAATGGAGTAGTACTTGTGGTCATGTGGACCAAGTGGGAGAATGTTAGAAATATTGGGCTTAAGTGTGGCTAAATGACCACACACCCATGTGGGTCCTCCACTGTAGAAGACCAACTCACATAAAAACTCCTATATTGGTAAGTTTCCTTAATAGATATGTATTTGGTGTTTATGGAAAGTTGCTAACATGATAGAGTTTCCTATGCTAAGAGGAATCTAAATCCTAATTAGATTTAGACTCCATGATGGGAAGGGAGTAGTCTTGGAAAACCTATATATATATGGTTTAGGTGTTACAATTCCTCTCTACACAATACATTGGGTACCCCCCTCAAGATCACGTAGTAAGGTCGTAGTGGAGGAGTGTAGTAAACCCTCAATCAAAGGTTGTGGTTCAGGTCATGCGAACGTGATGGAGACAAGTATGTGTTTAATTTCATATTTATGTTGTGTTATTCAAACCAATCCCATATTTATGTAAATCCGATTAAAGTTATGTTAGTCCCGAATTATCATTCCTTGGTATTAAAAAATACCCCATGAATTAATGCCTTTTTTATGTTAAACCCATGATGCATTTTGTTTTATCCTTTTCCCATATGATATAAAGAAATTATTGATACTATTGATAAAAACCCAAGAAACAACTGAAACCAACTTGGCTTGCCCTCGGTTCCGTATTCTTTGCCCTGCAAAGCGAAATAGGAGGTTTTTTTTTTTTTTGAATGATACGTTGTGTGGTGTGTGTCTATGTGTGTATATATATCATTTTCCATCTCTGAAACGAGACGTGCAACCAAGAAGGAGCGAAGCCAAAGTCATCAGCCCAAAATGAAAAAAAAAAGATGCCCAACAGCATACCAAGGAAGAGAAAAGGACCTCCATCTTTGGGAGGCACATAGCCAGCCCAAATGGAGGACATAACAATTTACAACATGGGACAGGCCAAAAGCCACCCCCAGCCCAGGTCAAGCCCAAAATATATATATATATATATATATGGAGAATATTCATATGCATCCATCCCTCACCATAGGGTGAGGGATGCTTCCATAAATGGAGATTTTCAAGTACAAAAGGGGGATTTCAAGTACATAGGGTGAAGTACAAAAGGGGGATTCATGTGCAAGAAAGGAATAGTGTCTTCACCCTATGGTGAGGGATGGATGCACATGAATGTCCCCCTATATATATATATATATATATATATATATTAAAACACCCTGCCTTCCTTCAGAAAGCCTAATAAGCAAGCCCAACCCAAAAAAAGAGCAGCTACATAGACAGCTTGCCACGAAAAGCAGTGAAGTGAGATCATCATAGGAGCCACAAATTCTACTTTCATTTCACCTATCTAGCTACTTTGTTTAAATATACCTGGTACATTGCTTTGCAAGTACAGTAACTATAATTTCCATTAACATCTATTGAAATCAATCAATTGCCTCATCACTATAAAGAAAAAGAAAAAAACAACCACCAATTGAACGGAAGGTCTTCCACTTTTTATTTTTCATGGAGTACACCGTGGCAATCGACGATAAAAGATTAGGGCACGTTTTGGCAATGGTCCATAGTTAGAGATCCTCGTGATTTTCCTCACTCCCGTGGAAAATCCACATTTGGTAAAGCTAGGAAACATGTTGGGGGAAGTCCTTTCTTCCTTTTTTTTTTTTTATAATTTCTCAGGTTCAACATCCCTCCATACTATTTCGGAAGTTTGCATGAATGAAGAAAGGTGGGTGAACAGTGAATGAGTGCCAATTTATTCTCCAATAAGTCTATACAAACCGACTCCATAGCCCGATTTTGGGACCAATCTCATGTGGAGTTCCATGTGGCGCTAAGGTGGACTGATAGTGTATTCAACTTTTCATATGCGCGCCAGAATGAGAAAAAAAAAAAAAAAAAAGGGAATCGGTCTCTGCCCATAGAAATGCCCTAAATGCTTTGGTTCTTCTCCGTCCCAAATGCTCCTCCACAACACTCCTCGCCTCCCTAGATCTCATATCTCTCTCTCGCTTGGCGACAACGCGCATCTCTCTCTCTCTGCGACAGCGAGCAGCACTGCTCGCTCGACAGCGCGCCTCCACGCAGCAGCACCTCTCTCATTCCCTCTTACCATCGCAGCGACTCCCTCCCTCCCTCATAGCAGCGCATAGACTGGCTCGGATTGCATCTTCTTTGTTGTTTCTCGTGAGGTGTGAGCAGGAAAGTAATAGAGAAGGGGGAAATAGGAGGAGAAAGGAAGGGAGAGGAGGAAGAGGAGCAGTGAATACACTATCGGTCCACCTCAGCGCCACATGGAACTCCATGTGGGATCGGTCCCAAAATCGGGCTATGGAGTCAGTCTATGTAGACTTATTGATTTAGAAATCACGAGTTTGGTCTCTGCGAACCTATTTTGTGGGTCCCTTAATAAAGATCCGAATCGTTAATCATCTTTAAAAGACCCAAAATGTTTGAAAGGTCAAATATTAGTCATTGACTTCTCATATATTGAGATGTTTGCAAAAAAAAAAAAAAAGCAGTCCAAACCATTGGATCACAATTTTTGGACTTTTGTTGGGCCCTTTTGAAAAATCCAAATCATTAAATCTCCTCAAAAGGCCTAAACTAATTATGGGGTCAAATTTGGCAACGTGATTCATCATAGATAGTGCGTAAATTATGATAAACAACAATTGATCTTTCATAGTGCAAAAAACACAATTTTCTAGTGGCCCTCTAAATGGAGGATTCCTCTTTGGTTACCAAACATGCCTAGCTAGTGTATTATGGTCAATGAAATCAATGGAATCAGCAAAATAATGAGTTGTTCTTTTTGCAAATGAGTTTTATTCTTGAAATCACTTTGATTGGATGATCACATCACCCAAATAATGACCACAAACCAAGCATCCAGACTCGGGATGTAAAATGAGCTAGGCCGCCCAATCCCAGCATGGCCTGGTACACCGGTCGAGCCTCGGCATGTCCTATGCATGGGCCGCGCTAGGCTAGGTGTGGTGCAGGCGACAAAAGTAAACCCCACCCCACCTCATATGACAACTATTATAAAACGACAACCCCGCTCCCAAACAGCCAATATATATATATATATATATATATGACTTCATTTCAATATTTGTGACATATATAAATACCCCCTCCCATTTCTCAACTCTCATCTTCACTCTCCCTCCCTCTCCCTCTAATAATAATATCCACTAAAGCAGAACACTGGAGGTATGCCTCTGTGGATGGCTCAAGAAAGATGCTGACCTAATAATGAAAGGAAGCAGGGTTCTCTTAATCCCGAGCGGTGAAAATAAAAAAGGGGCTACCTACATGAGCTAGCAACAACAGAGGCAGAGTTAAAAGCGTACCCTTCCTCCACCTGTAGCAAAAGCCGGCCTGAATTGCCAGAATGTAACCTATGCGAGGAAAAGCCTATAAAAAGGGCGTTGATCCCAAGAAGAAGGACAGAGGAGGAGAAACCGAAGGGGGCTACGAGGATAGAGAGAAGAGAGTTTTTTCCCAAGAAGAGCGGAGGTGAGGTCTTACCATAGTCCCCCTCTTACTACTCTTGGAAGGAATACCAATGCTTAGCCCCACCTTGAAGGATAACCTGAATGAACTCTCTCGGACAATAACCTAAATAAGCCCTCCCAGACTTCATTGAGTCTTCCCTCTCAACGTCGAGGCTAAGGTTGTATATGGGTATCCGATTCTCCGATTACCCAAAAGTTCCGACCCGAAAAAAATCGGGTCTAGAACCAATTTTAGGTTTCGATTCATAAATGGATCCGATTCCGGAACCTAATTTAAGTTATGATTGATAAACGGGTCTGGTTATGGGTCCATATAGGTTCCGACCCGAGTCTTTGATATTGCACACTTTACCTCAAAATAAACTTTTTTTTTGGATATTTTTATGTATATATAATACTAGAGGTAGTAGACTTGATGCACTATTATAAGTTGAATGATATACTTATTTTAAGAAGAAATGAAACAATTAAAGAGAAGTTAGAACCAATTTTTGAACTAGATACTATTCTCTTAGTGGAACAAGAGCCGGGTATTTCTATCGGAACAAGGTCTGGAACCAACAAAACAGTTTCCAAGTCAAAACTGGATCTAGAATCGGAGTTGTTATTTAGAAATGGGTCATGATCCGGGTCCAGTATGGTTCCGACTAGGAACCGTTCCATTTACAACCCTAGTTGAGGCCAACAGTAGTCATTTATGATCTCTTTGTAAAAAGGAGTACCGGCAGTCACCATTGTTGACAAACCAGAAGCTTAGTGTTAGCCCGGAGTCCTTGGTTATTAAATAAAACCGTCATTACAACAACTCTTTTCTTTTCTATTTCCACTAGCACTTTTATTTTATTTACAGTGATTTATTAATAGTTTTAGTTTCTACAGTTGCATTTGAGGAGACTTTTAGTTCAAGTGGGTGACCAGTCAATGAAAGGAGGATGGGGTTTTTAGAAGCAATGCTTGGGACATATATGTGCCTAAGAGATTGGTTTTTTTTTTTTTTCCAGAGAAGAAGTAGGAATATTTGATACTAGAAGAAATTAGAAGATGATTTTTCAGCATTTGAAATACCATAGTATTCAAAAATTGGATTTATCATAGTTATAAACTCGTAATTTGTAAAATCTTCGGCATTAGGAATTTTCATATTTTAAACTTGTAAGTTTTCTCCTTTTTTTTTCATTTTGTAAATCTTATTTCAAGTTGGAAATTATCATACTCGTAAGTTTTATTTTTCCATTTGTAAATTTTATTTCAAGTTGGAATGATCATCAAAGTTGTAAACTTTACTTGAAGTTGGAAATAATCATATTTGTATTTTTTTTTTTTTTTTTCATTTGTGAAGTTGGAGATTATCACTCATAGTTAATTGTAAACTTTATTTCATATTGAAAATTTATAACAATGCCTTGTGCATTTTTTATTTGAAATCCAATGTTGACTTTATTTCAAGTTCAAATGTTCAATGTTATGTGCACTTTTTTAGTTAAATGTTAAATGCATTGTAATTTTTCAAGTTAAAAAAAAATAAAAATAAAATAAAAAACTTTATTCTTTGTGGGCTGGCACGGCCTAACACGTAATGTGCCACGTAATGAGCACTAGCCATGCATGTGAGCCATGCTGGGCTTAGGTTGTGCCAAACTAGGAACAACAAGGCATAGCCAGGCCGTAATTTTCCAGCACGGCCCATGTTACACCTCTAATCTACTATAATATTCTTATGTGAGTTAGTTTGCATATGCAATTATACACGGTTTAGACTGTGGTTCAGATTACATTTAATAAATAGGTACCCAAACTCGTTACCCTTTATGTTGAACCCAAGTACCCAACTAACTATTTGCTACCGGTTAGTCCCATAGATGCACAGTACACAACGTTGCAGGAACCCCCATCTAACATTGTGTCCACGGGTGGCAAGCCGGACCCAACCCAGTGCATTAAAATGACCCGCCTAATCCAACCCGAGCCCAACCTAAAATTATGTTGGTCCGTCGCAAGTCAAGTAAACCTAATTCGGGCTGGGTTAGACTTGACCCACCTAACCTAGTACTTTTTTTAGATTAAATATGTAAATATCCTATTCCTAATATAATTAGATTCTTAACTTCCTCTTCTTTTGAGCTATACACTTCTTCCTTTTTCTTTTGGAATATTTTCTATTTGGTTTTATTGTTTAAAGGGGGTGTTTGAAAATAAGATATTTTTATTTATTTTTGCATTAGATGATTTCTCTTTTAACAATCTCCATTGGATGACTGCATTGTGATAACCAATTTGTAGGGTCTCAAAATGGGTCAATTATTTATATTTATCGTTCCATTTAGGCATAAAATCAGGCAAAATCCTTATAAAGTGCTAAACACTTCAGTCTAAAGTATGCTACAATTTGTAAATGTTGCCAAACATTACGGTTTGTGCAATATTGAAAGTTTGTCATTGAAAGTCTGGAATAGGGTGAACTTAATTCTATTCCAATTATAACTAATTTTAATTTTAATTTTTTCTTTTTTTGCAAATTAAGTACAAGTGATGTTTACAAGATACAAAGGCGGAAGAATTTACCATAAAACACTCACCACAATACAACGATACATAGTGGCTCAGCCAAGATGCCTTCATTCACTCCTGGCTTGTGTCCCCATACTCCACCGTCACTAATTCAATGGATGTTTATGGTCCACCTCAAAACTTACAACCACTAATGTTTTTCTAGGCTAAATAATAACTTTACAATCACATATGCTTTTCAATGCTAAACAATAACCTTTACATCAATGAGTTTTTTCTATCTAAGATGGGTCTAACAATACACTATAAGAGATAAACTTAACTACAAGGATGTGTCTCTAAAATATACTGATTTAAAGTGATTATCCAATTGAAAACAAACACACAAGTGAAGATGCAAAGATTGTAGATCACCAATATGTTACCTCTAAAAGTGAATGTTCATGAAAAGTAAGCCAATCAAGATGACTTTCAAAAGTAATAAATCATGATAATGTGAGAGATAAAACATCAAACACATATTTAAACAAGAAACAAACTCAATGTTTAAAAATGAAAATCAAAGACTCACGACTCTCCAAATGCAGTTTCATGGGTGCCTAATCGGAAGGCGAATCCCTAGAAATTTCAATTCCTCTTCAATGAAATTCGTACTTTATCATCTTCCATAAATGTTGCCTTCTGTTATGAACATATATCAACCAACTCTATGGCAAACATTCTGGCAAAACAAGGGGTTGAGAGAACTACCACATGGGAAGGGATTGCTTTGTAATTGTGACGTGAGTGTAGGGATGTAAATGGGTACCTGATTCTCCGATTACCTAGAGCTTCTGACCCATTAAAAACCTGGTCTAGGTCCTTATTTAGACCCCGATAAGTAAATGGGTCCAGTTCCAATTCCACCTTGGTTCGGACCCGTGGACCCGAGAACCGACATATTACCTCAATTTTCAAAAATCTCTCCTAAAAACCATGTTTTTTTTTAATATCATTGTCTACCTAAACCCGGACCCGGATTCAAACCCTTCTCATATATGGTTCAGGTTTCGGTTCCAGAGCCAAGAAATCGGTTCCAAAATGGTTCCGGGTCCAGATCCGGTTCCACCTTCTCATTAACGGTTCCGGGTCCACCATGGACCCGGACCGAAATCGACCCGTTTACAACCCTAGGTGAGTGGGGGTACATCTCTCTTGTACATTCTTGCTCTTCTCCTTATTTCTATTTGTATATTTCGTCTCTTTTAATTAAATTTCTTGTTACCATCTCAAAAAAAAAAAAAAATGAAAATCAAAGACTAGCAAGTTTGAACATATATTGAAAAACAAAGCATGTGTAGAATGACTATTGTTGAATCCATAACAACAAGAAAGTTGAAAGTGGACATCATGTCATGGAAGCAACACTTAAAAAGCTTCCAACCACCATATAAAATATGTTATAAAAGAAAGTCAAAGATTTTGGCCAAGAATGAAAATTTAGGAAAGGAAGAAAAATAGCTAACTTGTCATGAACCTAAGGTGAAAATCGCTCTAGCTTTCCGTTTCATCTCTAGTCATCCTTAGCTCATTCTCTTTCATTTGCCCTAAAAAAAACCTCTCAAGGCTTGAAATTGACTTTAAATTTATAAAAAAAAAAAAAAAAAATCAAATTTACTGTAGCAATGGTCACTTTAGTAACGTTACTGTAGCAAACACTGTAACAAAAGTGCTGTAATAAAATACTGTAACAAAAATAGTTTTTTCTTTTTAAATAATTGTCCAAAAAGGGGCTACTCTAAAGAAATTCACACATCTTAAAATTATCACAATGATAACAATGATTTTTAAATCATGATCCTAAGATGCCTAGAAAGATATGAAAATGAAATCATAAAATTGCACGAAAAACTCAAGTTTAAAAATTAAAAAGCATGCATGAAAAATAAGCTTTAAAAAAAATAAGAACACATCCAATCAAACTACAACACACAAAATCCCTAACAGCCATGTCGTGATAAAATCTGACAATTATTCAAATATGTTGATATTAAGTTCTTAACATATTGAAACACCCATTAATATTATTAACAAATATGAACTGAAGTTGTTAACTATTGATCTATATTAACTATTTATATTTACTTCTAACAAAAACATTAACTTACCTTAGTTAAACAACTTCAAGCCTCACTACTTCCCTATAGTTTTTTTCTATATTTTTACTTTTAAATTTAATTTTATTTCCCACAACATTTTCATTGTGATATCCTAGAAGAATGAAGTTTGAAAAGGGTCCTAACATTTATGGGAGATGATAAAATTCTGGAGTGTTGACATATTAGTTCTCTTTAAATTCGGCTTTCCCAATCTCATGACCAAAATTTAGATAATGTCATTAAAGTCGCTTGACTTTGGTCAATATTTTTTAAAAACTTTTTGCACCATATCCCATGATTTCATGAGATAGTCCCATGATATCTTAGGATTTATCAGTTTTAGTATCATACATTTTCTACAACCAACAAGCAAAGTCGTGTTTACACAACACGAAAAATGACATTTTGTGAAAAGTAAATATACATCTGAGCACCATTTCTAAGGTTCTGTCATTCGAAGTTCCCCTAAGATGTTGCATAAAAGCCATGACATCATAGGACAGTCCCATGATATCATGAGATTTATATATTTCCATGACACACTGTTCCCATAATATTATGGGATATGGGGCGAAAAAGGTTTTAAGAAAATGTCGACCAGAGTCAAATGACTCTGCTGAAATTATCTGAATTTCAATAATGAAATTAGAAAAACCATATTCAAGGAGGACTAATATGTCAAAACTTCTAAAATTTTTAGAACGAGTTACAGAGGATCTGAAGTATAAACTTCAGTTTTAGTGATTTTGGTTGTGATGTGAGTAGGGCTTTCAATGCGCTTGATTTGAGACGGACCTACTTGGGCCTTAGTCTGGAACAGATAAACATTGAAGAGGTTAAGTCTATGCCAGAATCCAACATGCACAATAGATCCCAAGAACCCACCTGATAAGAAATATAGCTTGTTCGTGTTAAGGCCTAAGAATAATTATGGCCAAGGTTCTAGCCTATTACAAGCCCACTTAACCTATGATATCCAAATACGACATGAATACACTTGGGATACACTATGAACACGGCAAGGATTTTACATATGAGAAAGTGAAATATGAGATACGATATGACACTATACGTTATCTATTTTGATGTATTCATACATCATAGCTTTTAATCAAGGGAAATTCTAAATGCACCCACTAGAATTGTTGAACACACCCACTTGTTGAGCTCACCACACCCATTCTATTTTTAAAAACATTTTGCTGAGCCCATCCACCATAATACCCAAACTGCCCAGGCGATCGAGAAGACCAGCTCGTTTCCATTTCCATTTCCATTCCCTCGTCGAGAGCTTTCAAATTTATCTAAAGCAGAAGCGTTGACCTCTTCTCCACTGCACAGCTCACAGCTCTCATCACCATCCTTTCTATAGTGCACCGCTTCTATCTATTATTAGGGACACTCAAACAAGGTGAGCTCTTCTTCTTCTTATTCTTCTTCATAGGTTTATAATTTTCACATATTTTTTTTGTTGTAATTTATGCATTAGGGAGTATAGACGTTTGCAACAAATAGGGAAGTCCCTAATGAATGACATGGATGGGAGTTTCGAACTCTAAACCTTGTCCATTGTTCTTCTTCTTCTTCTTCTTCTTCATACAGTTGTTTGCGATCTGCTCGGCAATCCAGAAACGTGCAGGGACTATAGGCACGGTGCATCGAAGCCATGCATTTACTATATGCACTGCCCATCTAAGCCATGCATTTGTTATATGCACAACATATAATGGGTGAGCATATAAAATATGCTCAGTTCCATCATAAAATGCGAACAGGATTTGCACGTTTTCATTGCGCCGTGCAAAATCAGTTTGCACTGTATACTTGAACCGAGCACATCAAAAAAAATATGATATCTTAGATTACGTTGTTTGCTCTTATTGATTTTCATTTTTAATAGATTGGAAGAAATGCAGAGAAGTTTAACTCACTGTATTGGCGGTAGCTCACAGATAACAGGTGGACGGGCTAGTTCTTCTAGCGAGTCATCGAGAGTGCAGACCAAGATTGGTGTTGCAAGACCGCGTCACTGAGGTGTGCATGCGAGTTCTTCGACTGCCGGCCGTCAACGGCCAATAACGTCTGAACGAAGAAGAAAATTGCAGAAGGATCCACTCCCAGAGCCGGTTGAGGAGGATGTTGACAGTTCTTTAGAGGATAATTCCTCAGATGAGGAAGCACAGCCGTCCAATCCTCCTGTAGCGGTAGCAGGGGAGGGTCCAATTCCCGGTAGTCCGACGTACCTATCTGTCCTTATGAGTGTTAGGATGCACATAGCCATATCCATATGGGATGGGGAGCTACACTTGCATTCTTTTAATGTTTTAATTAATTATTTTTCAAATAAGATTCGTTGAAGTCTATAATAACAGATATTAATGAAGATTTATACTTATAATGTGCAGAAACGTGACCCGCTCAAATGTTTCATTCATTGGCGTCGGTTAAAGGATTGGTACATACATCTGCCGGGGGATGGGGCTAATCTTCATGTTCCTCAGTTTCGTGCTATTATAGAAGAGTCTAGATTGGAAGACTTGAAGCGTTTTTTGTACCGATATATCTCATGCCCTTTGGTATCGAGCTTTGTAGAGAGATGGCAGCTTGAGAAAAATACATTCCACGTTCCATTTGGGGAGATGACGATCACCTTAGATGATGTGGGTACTCTACTCGGCATCCCCGTAATGGTTCCTATCCACAGATTGACAAGTATGGGATTTACTGATTAAGTAGATTTACGTGAGTGTGGACTAGGTGTGGATATGGCATCTGCGTCAGCTTAGTTGAGAGTAGCATGTGGTGGGGTAGTTAGGATGGCGTGGATCAAACGGGTGTGCGGCAATGTAACTCCTACATCGTTTGTTAAGCAGATAAAGTGTGCAGCTAGAGGCTATTTTTTGTATTTGTTAGGCTGCACACTTTTCACCAATAAGTCATTGACTCGAGTCCCCATCTACTACCTATCTTTGCCGATGGACTTGCCACGAGTTTATCATTATGCATGGGGGGCTGCCGCACTAGCATATTTGTATCGCCAGTGGGAGACCGCTACGAGGGCAGATGTGTGACAGATTGCTGGATATCTAACGCTGCTCACGGTGTACACTTTATATATACATATACATGTTCCCTCGTAATTGATCATTCAAATTGTGTAATTAATAATTGATATGGTGTGCAGGCTTGGGTGTACGAGCACTTCCCATGTGCCTATCCTCCTACACAGTGGTGATATACTGCTAGAATGCCTATAGCGAGCCGTTGGAATCCTGGTCAGGATTCCGGGATTGCGAGGGAGAACATACGATAGTTGTTTGAGAGGTTGGACGACCTACATCCGAGTGAGGTGGGCACCCAATAGAAGAGTCCTTGATATATATTTTACGTCTTTGCAACATAATACTTTTTATTATATTAATGAATTATTTCATTTACTTGACACAGGTGCCTTGGGATCCGTACACTGGTGCCAGGGATCAGCATCCATTCCATCAGATATCTTTCTTCTGTGGTTGCTTGAGATCGCTAGATGTCATTGAACCCTACCACCCACACAGGGTTCTCCGACAGTTTGGCTATGTATAAACCATCTCACCCCAACCGCTCGCCCCCATTCGTGCATCTCGGGGATCCACAGCTAGAAAATACAAGGTCTCCTACAGATTTATAAACCAGTATTGTGCTACTTAAGAGGATTATGTATTATCTGTAGCGCACCGCAGCCATCTAGCGCAATATGCATGGGAGTGTTTATCCGACTACCTCTAGTGGTTTTTAGGATTTCACACCCTCGAATACAGAACCCCAATCGTCATTCCCACTATCACCCTAATGAGGACAGAGATGACTCGACTCCAAGAACGGTGAGGGTTTGAACTTTTTCAAAACATTATGCATCCATTTTTCCAAACTATCTTAAGTATTGACACATTTTATTGTTTCTTACATCTGCTTCGAGCGAAGGATCATCTTCGTGCCACGATTGCACGAACGGAGTAGCCTGCTGATTTTTATTACCGGGCATTACAGACCACCCTCGAGATCCTGGATGGTTGACCGGTGACATTCCGATGACGTACGCAGCTGTGATGAGAACTTGTTTGTTAGATGGGTCTTTTGTTAGGATTTATATGAACTGGTTTATATGTGTAGTTTTCTTTTGATGAACTTTGGATGGGCCTTTTTTAATTGAATGTTGGATGGGTATACTTTTTTATGAATGTTGGTGTATCGGTTGAACTTGTATGATTTTGTTGCAATTTATATAAAATGGTTGATATGTGTACTTTTTTGATGAACTTGTATGAGTTTGATAAAAATGGAATGAAAGGGGGATAGGAACTTGTCTGATTTTATAAAATTAGCCTGCTCGACCATCATGTTCCAGCAATAATAATTCTGCATGTCACTATAATACCGTGCGAACACTATATGGTCAGAAACTTTTGACCGTGCAGTGTGTCATCCGCACGGCATTGTTCAACCGAGCAGGGGTCTTACAAATGTGGATAATGGAGGCATATGAAGGTGTTATAAAACTAAAAGGCCAAGATGGTCTTATTTTTTCATTCTTCATTTTCCTATGCAAAAAAGGTCGTTTCTCTCTCTTTTCCTTTTTTTTTCGATGAAGGCTCTTTTTATAGTGACCAGAAATCCACCATCATTTGAGGTGTTTGTGTTATAAAAATCGGCCACCTTCATTTTGAGGTGTTTATGTTATAGTGACCAGAAATCCGCCGTCATTTGAGGTGTTGATGAACTTGTATGATTTTGATCAAAATGGAATGAAAGGGAGACATAAACTTGTCTGATATAATCCTGCATGGTCATCAGGTTCCGAGCAAATATGATTATGCACGGCACTATAATACAGTGCAAACTCTATATCATCGGAAACTGTTGGACGTGCAAGTAATTATTAAACCTATTTGCCGTGAAGAATGTCATTTGCGCGACCCTAATCAACCGAGCAGGGGTATTAAAGAATTAACACATAACATAATAACATTAATTTTGCATCCATTTTTAATCAGCCATTCCTTTTTCACACATAACAAAAAAAATAAGTATTAAGTTTGTTTACATCAAATCGAGAGTGCAATTATCCAATGGCTGTCAAGATTGAT
Source organism: Camphora micrantha (assembly GCA_003546025.1). NCBI lineage: Eukaryota > Viridiplantae > Streptophyta > Magnoliopsida > Laurales > Lauraceae > Camphora > Camphora micrantha. The sequence goes on along the minus strand of QPKB01000003.1, from coordinate 49,716,201 downwards.
CAACTCTTGTGTTGTGACACTGTCTCCAATTATATCTTTTAATTGCTCGATGCTTTGAGCATATGAGAGTTGCCATCCGTCTGCATTAGGATGGTGGTGTCTATGCCAATTTGTAGCAATGGGAGGCATGGGTGCCTCGGGTGTCATGAAGACCTGAGCAAAATGGTTTTTATTGACAAAACCAATCGCGATAACTTTGCAAGAACTTGATGGAATCAGGGATGATCTCAAAGGCAGGAAAGTAAGGCACTGCTGCAATGAAAGATGGACCAATACAACGTTATAATATGAAGATATTAAGTGACCCATGTCCAGCATTGTCATCCATTGATCAAATGAATGATTGTTTTCAAAGTAAGACAATGCTCTAAGCATATGGGAGTTGCCATCCGTCTGCATTAGGATGGTGGTGTCTAGGCTAATTTGTAGCAATGGGAGGCATGAGTGCCCCAGGTGTCATGAAGACCTGAACAAAATGGTTTCCATTGACAAAACCAATCGCAATAACTTTGCGAGAACTTGAGGGAATTGGGGATGATCTCAAAGGAAGTAAGGTACTGTTGCAACGAAAGAAGGACCAATACACCATTATAATATGAAGATATTAAGTGATCCATGTCCGGCATTGTCATCCACCGATCAAATTAAGAATTGCTTTTAAAGTAAGACAATGCGTAATATAGCTCTCCAACCCTTTCCTCTCCTCCATAGACCAATGAATAATAATTTTGATACCTCTGCAATTCACTGCTCAAATTCATTCTAACCTGTATCCAACTATCCTCACTCATGCCCAGAAGAGAAGCTATAGCTCTGAATCCACAGTTACCTTCAGCAAATGCAGAAACGTACATGACCGAGTGTGACGGACACTCAGTTTCTCTTTCTTTTTCGTTACAGTTGTACCTCTTATTCTAGTTGGATTGCTATCTTTACTTGATAGTGCATACTCAAAAGAAGATGGCTCCCGACGCATAGACCGATCCAACTTCTTCTGTTTCGATGATGACCGACTGCAGGTATTCAATTTAACATCCGGTTCAAGAATAGAAGTAGATGAAGGACTCCCCAATTCTTGTATTTTACCCCTCTGATCACTACTGTGAAATTTCTTAGTGATCAACTGGAATTCGGAAGTTGTGGTCAACTCAGGGGGCTTCGTTCATTGTAGTTGCTTCTAAATTGAGCTTCCACCAATATTGGTGTACACAACTCACTGATATATGAGAGTCTTTTCTTATGTACTCGGCAATTTCGCGTGCATATGGTAAACCATGGGTCCGTCAAATTACGCACCCACATGCCGCCGAATCTGGACCAATATCACCAGCTCTTATTGACTCATTTAACACTATATCTAAAGCATTCCTTGATAGAAATCCTCTCAACTCATGAAACAGTGCTGGTTTGAACTTATGTTGCACGGTTTTCAAACGTTTTTCAAAAGAAGCATTTATCTCCTTAAAAAGCAACTCAAGCAAGGCATGGATAATTTCTCAGGACGAATCAAAGCTACAGCTTGATGTGACTAGGTGGCTCTTTAATTTGCAAGTGCATTATTTGCCTTGTTAGTAGTGACGTTCCCAAAGTGCATATGTCGATCCGTCCAAGCAACCACAAATTGCTCCTTATGCTTATTCAACCATGAGTTCTTCACATAATCAACATGTGTATACCCGTAGTAATTCCGTTCTAAAGCACTTAGAAGTTGCAAGTAGTCACTTTTAGTTGGAGAGACTATCAACATGTTTTAACAAGAGATAAATGCTTCCCATCTGTCGTTGGTCTAAAAAAACTTCTTACAATTAGCCAAGATGTTCCTAGAAATATGCCACCTGCATAATAAGTTTGCTGCATTCAGAAAAGAACATTTACTTCATTCATCAGCGCTAACTCTTTGCATGTGACATTCACACGGGGCAGAATGCATCCATCCATTAATTCCTCAAGCCTCTCCAAACCCCATCTATAATTGGCCTCCCTCTCTCATTCGAGGAACACAAAAGCAACAGAGAACGTCAATTGAGTAGATGTGACACCAACAATCTCAAGCAAGGAAAGTCAATATCTATTAATCTTATACGTGGAATCCATTATCAAAACTTATGGAAATGCACATAATAACTGAATAGATGATGAATGTGCCCAGAATAGGCCCATGATAACATCTCTAGTGTCATTGCTAATGTGATACTTAATGTAGTTGTTATCCTCCAAATGCATCATGAGTTGCTGCATCTGTGATCAAACGACCATTTCTGTCACTTTAAACTTCTGACGAGCATTTCAGATACTCTTCATGGTAGTGGTGTTGTGCACATCCCTTTCCTGCAATGTTCGAAGGATGTTCCTTGGTTTCACCAAACTCTTAGACATATCAATCAAAACGTTGATTTCTTTCCTAGAAAGCCTACCATTAAACGAGTGCCTCTCGAGAAGTTGTGTGTTTGAATGATTGTGCACTCACAAACCACTATTAATATCCAATCATTGTTAGTTACTAACTTTCGACCATTCAAAACAAAAGCGCAACTACACTTCTTTATTCCCGTTGCCTTATTAGGATTTTTCTTTTTGAAGACCTTCGATGGACCCCTGTAACTACCACTTCTCTCACAAGAAAAAACGATTCTCAGCTTCCTACCATCTCCACTAGCATCTGAAGTCTTGATTACAATTACCATGCCATGTTTCTTACCAACATCCCTTGTCCATTGGATTAAGCCCTCTCGGCTTCTGAATATCGTGTCAATAGTGAAGACATTTGTAAAATCCAAAAGGCACTCATTGGCACCAATTGATTCAATCTCCTGCAAATATATCACAAATTCTTAGTTTATCAATGCGCACTCCTTTATAACCGTGCAATATTATACTGCACGATATATATAGGCCGTTCGTAATGTCTATGCTCGGCTTAAGTTGACCGATCTATAGTACCTTGTGCGGTTTAATAGTGCCGTGCAATATAATTACGTACATCTTATGACAACTGAGCATATATTAAATGTACGGTTCTGGAATTTTGAGTAGGACGCGAGAAGAAAAAAGAAAACGAAGAAACGAAGTCAAAACATATGCCTCGTGTTCGTAGATCGTCAACTGCTTGTCCATATTGAAAATACCTACTTTCAGTATACACTGTGGTGCAGCGATATGAGTACTTCCAAGCTCATTTAAGAAATGGAGGAGACTTGATGATACTTCCAAGAGTTGAAGAAGATGATGAGGAAGGAGATGAAAATAAATGAGGAGGAAGTACTGCAGAGGTGCAGTGAGAAGGGAAGGGATAAAAGGGAAAATACAGAAGAAGAAGAAGAAGAGGAGAAACGAGACTACTGCTGCTGCTGAACCAAATGAGGAAGATGGATGATGATGGTGAAAGGCGAATTTGTCCTTTCACATGAGGCCATTTTAGTCATTAAGAAAAATTTAAATTGTGGGTGTGTTCAGAAATACCCATGGTGTGTTCAGAATCACTCTTTAATCAAAGAACCCTTTTTACACTATCCAAATAAATAGTTAAAGGAAAATATTGTCAGGGTCAGGCACAGCCCGTTAGGCCCAATGTACAGTCCGAATCTACAATTAATCTTTTATTTATATATATATATATATATATATATATAGAGAGAGAGAGAGAGAGAGAGAGAGAGAGAAGCATGGAAGGGCCAGCTGCAGCTTCTGTGTCTCTGAAAATCGAGAGATTTAACGGGTTCCTTCTTCTCCTGAATCCTTCTCCTCCCAAATCGAATCCAAGAACGTTCCTGCGGTAATTGGAGAAAACACCCAATTCTCATTTCCCTGCTTTCTTTCTTTCTTTCTTTCCACCTTTAATGTGGGCTTTGTTATTACTGTCTTGAAAAGGTGTTTGATGGATTTATCAAGGAATGGAAGGCCTTCTCCAAGTGGAATCCTTCCAACGGAGGTCTTGACTATTTACAGGTCTTTACTCCTCCTCCATTTATCTTCATTTCTCCTGTATCTGTATGACTATGACTATGCCTATGCCCTGCTTCTGTAATTGTATTTGGAAATTGGGGTTCTTTTCCCAGACAGAAATAAGCCCAAAGTTCACATCTTTAGTCTTATGGTTTTTTTTTTCTCTACTTTTTGAAATTAGGGGTTAGAGGAATACTTTTCGAGTCAGTGGGTGTCATTATTTATCACGTATTATATCATGGGTTGAGAGCATTTCTATATATATATATATATACATATATATTTGGGAGAGCTTTCAAATTTGCACTATTTACTTGGGTTTTGTTATCTTAGCTTTGGTGGAGTTCTTCAGTGTTTAGTAGAGCAGAAGTCGTTCTAGTTTGTGGTATTTAGGTGGGTTTTACCATCTTTTTTGATGGAATTTTTCCGTGTTGAGTACAGTAGAACTCGTTCTAGCTCGCAGTAATTAGGTGGATTTTGTCTGCCATTTAGATTGACTGAATGAGGCTTTTTTCTTTTTGGTTGTTGTTGATGATGATGCATTAACTAAGAATTTATTAAGGTGTGCAGAGAAAGAAGATTGTTCATCAAGGAAATAGACCATCAATACAAAAGAAAACTGATACAAGTTACAAAGACAGACAGTAATTTCCCAACAATAAGATAGGGCTTAGACACTCCTAATTTTACCAACAAGCTGCATTCCCATTCTATTCTATTGGAATATGCGTGAAATCAACAGGCATTGAGGAACTCAATCTCTTTATCTGTTTAACCCTCTTTATCTGCTTTACAGTTGGCTCCAATCTTCAAGGCACTTGAGATTCACCTTTTGCACATCTCATGGAATTCCAAGCCTTTATTAGAGGGAATTCAAGGCATCTTTCTTTGAATAATTTGATTCCTTTGTTGACTGCAAAAATTTCAGCTTTATTCATGTCACTACTCATTGGACCTTAGTGCTGTTGTTTCATGTTCTTGATTGAAATCATAATGTTGTTTGTATATCAATTATCAAGCATGGTTAGAACATTGTATCAGACAAAGTTGAAACCTGTAGACTGTAGTATTGTCCAATATTTAGTTTTGTCTGTGTCCTTTCCTATGGCCTTTTTTATGAATGAAAAATCTATGAAAAATGTTAGGACATTATAAAAATGACGACTATGTTTTCAATTGGTTTTTAAAGAGTTTTAGATGTAAATAAAAGAAATAAAAATATGATATAAAGGTGATGAGGATGAGTTTCGATACATTTAGCCTTTTGGACTAGTTATGTAAATTCAGAAATGGTCATCACTAAAACCTTTACATATCATCACTAAAACCTTTACATATCATGTGCTGCTACTCGGTTTTGGCTGAGTTTTAAAACCATGGCATCGAGGATCAGCTGATTTTGTTGTGATTTGAAGTACTACTTGAGTTAATTATTTCCTTCACAAGGCATTACCCTGTTAATGGGGCTGTCTTTCAGTCTACTCTGGCCCATGAGCTGGTCATGCGTAAGCTCAAGCAAAACAAACATTTGGATGGTCCTGGATGCCTGCAAAGAATGTAGAGTTCTGTTTTTCTAATTTTATATCGATAACATGACTCAAACTCACAACTTCATTGTTGCAACAATGAGAAACTTCTGACCGGAAATTGTTGAGTGAAGTTGACTTGAAAGGTAAAAATGTATGACTGCCCATGAGCCAAGGCCAGACAAGGCGGAAGCTTGTCCAAAGCCAGCTCATCAAGGGTTAAAAATGAAGATCCAATGTGAATATACAAAAATGACCATCAAATAACCTCCCCTTTAATGGAAAGTGAATCATGGTGATGTGGATGACCTTGAAGATCATGTGATCGGGCAAGCTATGGCATATATGTAGGCATTTGATCATTGGACCCATTTGTGAAAGGTTAATTTAATTCTAGAAGCCAAACAGTCCAAGATTGCACAGTTTCCATCACTCCAAGGACTGTTTTAGAGATAATTGGAAAATGCTGGCGGGTTTTGTAAATTATGAAAAATGGGTATTTCGTTCATTACTTTTGGGCTTCCATTAGTGGGCTAAAAAAGGGTCGAACCCACTTGGGTCCATGACCCCCTTCATCGCCCAGGGGTGTAGTTGCAGATGGGAGGGCTCACTGCCAGATTAGGTGGGCCATGTGGGCCCCATGGCCAGAACTGTCAGAGAATTCTGGACGTTCCTGTCACTAGAATATTGGATTTTCGTTGACTTTTAATCCTTTTTTTGTCTGGATTGATTGATTCAATTAGTATCTATTAGTTAAGAAATCATCATATGTAATAAGGAGGATGGGATTTGATTGCTGATTGCTAGGGTTTTAACACTATTATCAATATAACAGTTGACTGTGCCTTCACATACACAGTCAACAGTGAGGAATTGAATAAAGGATTATTTCCCTTTTTTTTTTTCTTTTTTTCTCCACTATAGCTTCTCTCCATCCAATCTCCTTTGTTATATGGTGTTCCCAACGCTTAGGTGAACTAATTTACACCCTTTTCTTGCCTGTATTCACAGCTAGGCAATGAATAGTCGACATCCAATGTACGGCAGTTTCCTTAATACTTCTTTTCAGTAGCAGTGCTTGACAGATTAATATTGTCTATCGGTTCGGTTTATACACTTGACAGCATCACAAGGGAAGATGAGCGATAAATACCCAACCATCACCCTAGTAATCCAAATCCTAGGAAAGTTGAGGTCCCATCTATGTTGCTACCTCATGTCCTTCGCTTCTCAACTCATATTGTTCGCACTTCACCTCTTTAATATTCCTTCGGTGGTGCTTATTTGATCATGAATTCCAATGTATTCTTTTGCAAACGAACAGGCCCTAAGTTTCGGGCTAATGCTCAGGCTTGGGTGAATCCCTCATTCTTGAAAATTAGGGTCGAGTCATTTACATCTGCAAAAAAATTTAGGGGGTGTTTGTGCAGAGCCGTGGAAGGCAGTGCTGCAAGTCCGACCTTGCCAGGTCAGACTTCTGGTTCCCCTCTGGCAAGGAATTGAAAAGTATGGAGTGCAAATTTTACCCTTTTCCGTTGCTGCACCAAACGTCGTCGAGGAAGGTGCCTCCTCCCTTTCGCACGGCTATTACGGCCGCACAAGTGCCCCTTTAGTCTAGGGATGGGTCATCTACTTTGGTCGTTATGTGAACTTAGGCCTAGGACTGGCCTGTTTAATCATTGGACCAGAAGATAGGCCAGGGTCAATCCTACAAGCCTAAACACGGACCAAATCCTGTGCACAGGATGGATTTGGGGCACCCCACAACCCTATAAAAGTGTATTGTAAGAACATTGTCACTGATGATAATTACTGTTATTCTTCCTGAACACAGTTCGAAACAGTTGAGCTACCATTCCTGGCTCCTTTGGTTTGTTTGCTGAAGAAATTCTGATTTTTTTTTTTTTTGGGTGACCTGAGCAGCTTCATTAACATGTGCTATATGCTGTCACATAATCTGGCATCTACTCTTCCATGGATTATTGAAATAATATTACTGGCTCCACAATTTCAGGAACGAGTGGGGTCCTCTGTTGTGGAGGCTATGCTGTCTAGATCTGCACCAGTATTTTATGGAGATCTTAGAAGTCATGAGAGGGTAGCATTTCATAATTTATATTAGATGCTTCTGTCGAAGTGTGGCTTTGCTTGCGCCTATTTTTCAATGTCACAATTCACATGCTGCCCTTTTCCTGTTTTATTTGACTAATGTATAGGTTCCTTTGCCATTCTCTACCTTCATCGCTTTTTGTAAATGGTCTCTGCAAAATACAAGCGATATTACTGGCGTTTGTGCTGTACCTGAAGGGTGCGGAACTGCAGAGGTCGATTCAAGCGAACCTTGTTTGACTTCAGAGGATGCTAAACGAATTTATTTAGCACAGGTCATTTCATAGGCCATGTTAATACTAACTGTTTCCTTGTTTGTATTTTACTGTTTGCACCTAGTCTTGTATCTTCTTTCTTCTTCTCCTTTACTCCTTAAATGTTATTGTTATTATTTTTTAAAACTTATTTTGGATAAGAAACTGCGCCAAATGCAATTGAACCACTCTGTAGGGCGTGGTCAACCCCATTTTAGAGATTTGCTTGAATACTACCCATTGTGTACATGCATGGTTCCAAGTATTTGTCACGACCCGAAACCCGGGGCCCATGAATTACGCGTCGTGACTAATTTGTATCACAACACATTCATAAATCAAAATAAATTTGCATAATAAGAATTTCAGGGCATTTACTTAAATAAATCAGAAATATTCATTTAGAGTCTAAATCCAGACAATAATGAATAAGTTGAGCATAACTAAATAAAAAAAAAAAAAAAATCCAACTAAAGAGTTTTAATGGTCCAAAAGTAAATATTGCAAACTAATGTCAAAAGGAGGCTAATCCTTTATCAGTCTGTTGAGTTGTGCTGCTTAGCCACAAATGTGAGTCCTATCTTTTGGTCATCGGTCCTCTTCTGCTGCTAAATTCTGGTTTTCTAGTAGGGGCAATCTAGGGGTTAGTGGAAACTGAGTGAATAAATATACTGATCTAAATATACACCCATTCAACATGCGAAGCGGAATTACACATCAAATTACTGTGTTACATTCATAAGGTCTCCCATTTGTAGTCTGACTAGGTTAACCAAGACAGGTCTAATGACAACCACCTAACCACTTAATACCACAGGCCCATAACTTATGCACCACAAGTATGCTAAACATAATAAAAAGGTACTTTCACATCTTTTGAGCTCATAATAGGATGGTCAACTAGGGTCCACATGGAATGACCTCAAGGGTCCGAAACATCGGAATAACTGAGTCAAGCTCTCCAAAAGCTAACCGAAGTCAATAAATCTTCCAAAGTTGACCATTGTATAGGGACGTCTCCCAATGGGCCAATACAATGCTATTGGTCTAGGGGTGTCCAAGGGTTTCCACCAAATGAATTAAGTCATTCCAATTGTGATCCTTTTTGTCAGATAATCCCCAATTCAAAGTTGATCTTCTGTGGTTTTCATTACCTATAAAGGGTTGGTTCTGCAACCAGCCCCTTACATCCTTTCTGAATTTAGCTTGCCCCAAACCGAATTAGTAATGGTATCCAACCAATTTGAGATGCTACCTTAAATACAGTTTATCATAATGTATTCTCATCTCAATCACAATCAATATCATGAATCACAAAATTTGCAAACATCGATTCAAATATACAAAGACCATGTCCTAGGCAACATATTACATGTGTAATCAAGTAGAAATCATCAGCCAAATAAGGAGTCATACATCAGATCACAAATAAACATGTACTAGGAAGGATTCCACAAAATCAATACAATATAGCAGCTGACCCCTATGACCCACAATAGTGGTCCAGCCAGGCTCCAGGTCCAATCTAGGGTTTGGCTAAAATCTTCTTCGCTATCACTCAGTTCACTTGCATCATAACATGTGTGAATCAATCATTATTTATGCATTCAGATATTATATTCATCATTGAGTACCTTTTAGGCTGAAATTTTGCAGCATAACATTAAAAAGACCTAAAGTAATCATTCAAGAAGAGGTCTACATACATTCGGCCAAGGCCCAACCTTCAAAAGGAGTTTGGCTCAAACTCCAAATTGGAGTTTTGACCGTAGCCAAACCCTACCATGGGGTTTGGCCAAGGGTTTAACACCCTTGGTGGTCATTGATCATCACTATTTGAAGATAACCTCTTTGTGCTAGAATTATTTGATCTTCTAGACATAGAATAGGTTTCATATGATCTTAAATCTAGGGAAAATCGTCATATACACAAGTAGATTCGAATATCTACTCACCTGGAATACGAGATCGTTGCTCGATTAACTTTAGGAATGCTATAAGACACCAACCAACCTGGAATCTACTGATTTCCTTCTCCTTAATTCTTCTAGATTTCTTCTATTCTGCCTTTCTAGGGGTAGGGTTAAGGTTTCTAGTAGCAAGAGGAAAAGGAGGAATGAGGGTAAGGAGGTTTACGGTTGCTGAGATGGACAGTTTTGATATCTGGAGATGTTGCAACAGTAAAACAGACCGTGGTTATAAAGAGGAAAAACCTTTAATAGTTTGTAGGCTAATGTGCAGGCTTGTGGTAGTTGATTGAGTTTGTGCTGGGGGTGGTTGGGTTTTTATTGCTGTCTGGGTTTGATGGTGAACAAATTGGTGGAGGAGGTTTGGGTTTGAGGTTGTAGTAGTTGATTGATGACGGGTGGGAAATCCGAGGGTTGGTTATTTTTGGTGATATGTGAAGATGAAGTTCAAGATGGGTTAAGGTGTTGAGAATGATGGATAAGGATGGTATTGGTTGTGACCAAAGCATCAAAATAGTAGTAGCGGCGGGCATAGTGGCTGACGGCCAAAATAAATGCTACATAGCGGGCAATATGTAGTGGTAGCGGCGATATGTAGTGGTGTGAATTGAAAAAGTAGCTAATAAAACTAAAAAAAAAAAAAAAAAAACTCCAAAATATTGAAAAACGTTTCATGGTTCTTTCCTATAGTAACTAAGATGGGAGGATGTAGTGGTCCCTTCTGTGTATAGAGGTTTTGAATTGCTGAATGATTATAAAACAATAATATTTATCTATTTTTTCACATGTTTTCATGTTGGTTGATCTAATTTAGAAACTATTATGCATTTCTAAGTTCATAATTCACAAGCAACCGTACATAACACAGGATAAGTAAATTATAAATCAATGCTCCACTTAAAGTTCAAACCAAATGACGATTTGATTTCCATTAAATACAAATAATGTACTTTTGTTGAGAGTTAAGAAAAGAATGCCTCTACTTATACCAAAGTGAGTGTCTAACACGATATACCTAGAGAAGTGCCCTAGGGAGACTCTGTATCGGCTTCGATTTGGCGAAATCTTGTGTTTTTTTTAGTGTTCTTTTAAGCATGGAAAGAAAGAAGAGTTGCATAGAAATGTAGCTTGGGAAGACGAAAAGAAGAAAGAAGTCTACCATATTTTTTAAAAAAACTATGCAAAATAGATGCCAGTCAAGCTCTGTAGTAGATCCGTAGCGACCCGTAGCGGCCTATAGTGGTTTGTAGCGGTCCGTAGTGGCTGCCACGTTTGCTAGTGGCGATAAATTGTTGTAGCATTGTGGCCAAGATCACTACGCTTGATATAGCATGGTGGCCACTATTTTGATCCATGGTTGTGACAATATGTAGTGAGGATGTGGTGGTGATGATGTTTGGGTTGTTCAATTGCTGAAGGTTGTAACCAAGGATGAAAATAGCGGTAGCGGCGGGCGTAGCGGCCCGCCGCCAAAACGATACGAAGCGGGCGATACGTAGCGTAGCGGGGATACGTAGCGGCGTAGCGGTGCGATTTGAAAAAATCGCCAAAAAAATATGAAAAAATTCCAGAAAATCCAGAAAATTGTAAAATGAAAGAAAATGTGGTTCTTTTGCAAAAGTAAGTAAGAAAAGGGGGCGTAGCGGTGCCCTCAATACATGAGGTCCTGTATCGCCGTATAAATAGAAAATAATAGTAATGATTTGTTTTTTCACATGAGGCACTATTTCAAAATGTGTTGGATTGATCTATGGGAAACATAGATCTATCATTTACAAGCAATTTCCAAGTGGTTTCATGGGTTGTTCATGAGTATTAAAATTTTTTTTTTCAAAAAATAAATAAATCCGAAAATAAAAAATAGAGAGAAAATCAAATAAAATAAAAATATATGTGTGCATGATGAAAGGGAAACATGGATCTCATCATATTACAAGACAATGAAGCTTTTTATAGTACTTAGATGATCTCAAAAGTTAAAAGATTAGAACAAAATCCAAAAGAAAAACATACCTAAAATAGATGGAATGGAAGATTGGGCTTGGATCTTGTAGAGTTGTAGTTCTGTCCTTGGAATTTGATGTTGTATCTTGTATGTTACTTAGTTACTTGTAATGTCTTGTTACTTTTGTAGTTGAAAATGGGTTGAAACTTGAAATTTTGGAGTTTGGAGGCAACCACAACAGTGATCTTGTGGCTTAGAAATGTTAGGGCTGGCTGGAATGAAGGGAAGGGGGGAGGGGGGCCCTTGTAAAGGGCATGCAATGTAGCGGCCGCCACGCTTTGTGGCGGCCGTAGCGGCCGCTACATATGTGTAGCGGCCGCTACATTGCTGTAGCGGTGCGATACAATAGTATCGCCGCTATTTTCATTGTGGCGTGGCGGACTCGGCCGCCACGCCCGATATATCGGCCGCTACGCTACGTAGCGGCCGATATTTTCATCCTTGGTTGTAACATAGTAGGTGGACAAGACTTGTCCAATTACTACGTCGAGTTGACCTGGAAGCCTTGCGAGCTAATTGGATATGTTGGTAAATTATTTTTTTCAAATATTTTTGTTCAAGTAGAGAGAAATATGTATGGGAAATGCTGCTGTAACGGTGAGAACTTCCCGTGGGCCCACCTTATCATCCATCCGAATTGTGCACACACATAGGAATCCCCTTGTTAGTCACTCGACCTAGTGGTTTAAACCCACTGAATCGATTTGGCTGTTGGATTAAGGGTCAATTTCTTTTTCTTTAATATAAAGTCATTAAACTTATGGGCCATGAATCAAGGGGTTAGAGGCATGAGATTGACCCTATTTTGGATATTTGGATTACAGCCACCCCCTTCCCCTGCCCAAACAAAAAGGTCCCATGATTTGTGGGGCCCAGGTGGTTCCCAACAATTGTGCACACCGGATGTGCAGGAACATTTCCCATATATGTATATATACATATACATATGTGGGGGGCCCCCTCTAGTGAGCACATGAGCTCATCTTATGGTGAGCTCACTTGTGGGGCCCACCTGGGGCTGGGATCGGTGGGAATTGAAAGATCTGGTTGGGCCCTAACTATGGTTCAAAATAGTGGCTGCTATGCCGCATTATCATCCATAGTAGTTGAGACCGCTGTGCTATTTTGAAAATAGCGGCACTATGGTCTAAAACCTAGTAGAGCCAAGCAATTTTAAAGCACTGTTTTTCCAATTTCTTCTCCTCAATAGCCTTTGCTAAAGTTGTCTTTACCCTAATATGGTTCCAAATTGGTAAAAAAAAAAAAAAAAAAAAAAAAAAAAAAAAAAACCAAGATTGGTTGGTACAAAAGATTAAAATTATTTTGACCACTTCAAATACTCACACCACTATGCCGCTACGCATCGCCGCAACAGCTACCTATCGCCTGCCATATAGCATTTTATGTTAAATAGTTAGTTTGCTTCACCTTTAACGCCTAGGCATTTTGGGTGTATTGGTTAGCAACTTGAGATGATATCAGAGCCAACATGTCTGGAGTTTGCATCCGCACAGGGTAGAAAAGCCCCCATGCCATATCTTGTGTTCAGGCACATTAACCTTTTTTGAACGCCTTTAAAACTTAACCTTAACTTAGACCTTGAAAATTACAGAAAAATTCAGATTTGGGTTTTCATGTCAAGTTCAACTAAGGGGAGGGATGAGGCAGTAAATTGCTAAAGATAGTAGCAGTATATTGTTGTCTATACTGTTTGTAGTTTTCTATGCTGCAACAAACCAGTTGGATGCAGTCCTTACAGCAACAAATCTTTTTTTCTTTTCTTTTTTTGAGTTGTAGATATGTACCAGTATTGGCCGATACTTTAAACCATTCTAATTTACCAAACTCATTCAGTTTCTCCTAACCATTTTTAAGCCTCTATTGGAATGCCATTTGGCCGTATAGCCTTTCCTGTCTTCATCCTTGCCAATGCTTTCTTTACTTTTGTTACCTTTATCCTGCGATGAACGGGTATGTCTTGCGAATGAAGTATCATCTCTCGTTCCTAAGCCTCTTATAGAATCTTCATTTTAAAGTTTATTAATCACTCTTTACCTCTTAAAAATAGAAACCATAAAAAAAAGGCCGTGCCTATTCCCACCCACACAAATCGCCTAATTCATAAGATTTGATAAAGGCAATCGAATCACGAATGGTAGGATTCACACATGAATTCTAAGATTTACCTATAAATGGATTCGTTGTATAGAATGAATTCCTTTTTTTTTTTATTACATATAGTATGAGTCTTTTTCCGTAGGATTTGATACAGGTCTGTAGAATTCAACAACAATAGTAGGGTCACATGATAATGGACCCCCAAGTGTCGTTCTTGTAGGGTGCGTTCTGTATGAATGGTGTCATAATAGGTACTGTAGTATGGATTTGCTTTAGTCAGGACTACAGATTCTCTTCTGTGAATTGGAACAAAAAAGAAAAGAAAAAAAGAGCAGTAGTCTACCTTTAAAAAAGTCCAGAAAAAGAGAGAATTTGTCGGAGAGGCTCTCTAATTGCCATGGTCTTTGCTTTATTGAGTATGCTCTTTCTTGTCTTTTTTATGCATCGTAAAATTGTGTTATGTTGGAGGCATCTATTCTTGATTATGCTACGTTATTCATGTTTTGATGACCAATTGTTTACTGAATGCTATAATTTTCTTGGATCAAGCACTTGGTTAGTTTGACAAAAAGAATTTTTCTTGCACAGGTGCCGATCTTGAATATTGAGAGCAAAGAGAAGGCTCCATTGGAAACTCTGCAACATGACATTCAAATGGTTGGAGTATTTCTCTTTCAGCAGTTTTCTTGTTTAATTTGTTGGCTTTCTATGCTTTTCACTTGGATATTGAGAATTTGCTACACTTTTTTCTTTTGGTTAAGTTATTATTGGTTAAGAATATTAACAACTTGTACTGATGTGGAGCAGGTGGGGGGAGAGTAGCCAGAAGCTACTTTCCAAGCCAAAGCTTAGGGATAGATCACATGTCCAGGCTTCAAGTCCAATGGCATCACACTAGTTCTTTCACAGAAGAGAGAGAGAGCAAAAACACCCCAAAAGAATTCTTATTTATCGATCATTCTCTCAAAAGAGGCATTACAACCCTGTATGAGTGATGCGGCCTCGATTTGATGCAATTGGACTATTGAAGGGCCTAATCAGTGAAACAACCTATAATAAGAAATTTCTAGCAACAATGGATGTGCCAAAAACCAATTAGAAAATAGCTTCCAAATTAAACTTTGCAAGGAATAGTGCAAAAGAACCCAAAATCTTATCTGTGAAGCCTTCCCAATCACCTTTGCATCCAAACTTAGGGCATGTTTGATGTAGAGTGAAATGAAATAAAGTGAGGTAAAGCCTCCATTATCCAGACAAGGGTCATATCAAAAGTACACAAATTCAAAATTCCCTCGTTCTTTTTCAAAAAGAAAAAAGTCAAAAAGCAACCCCTTTCTCCACTAAATGACAAAAAAAAAAAAAAAAAAAAAAAAAAAATCCTCTTTTTACACAAAAGGTAAAAAAGATTCCCTATCCAGCAACTAAAAACAAAATACCATCATAACCTCTTATATTTTATTCTCTCTTGATTTGATGCTTCACCTCACTTTACTTCAATTCACCATTCATCCAAACACGCGCTTGTTTGGTAACTTCACTTATGAAGTGAAGTGAGGTGAATGGTCAAATTAAGAGACCAAAAAAGAAGAGGGGTCAAATGAAAAAGTAATGGTCTTTTGTCATTTAGTGAAATGAGAATGTGACTTTTTTTACTTTTTATTTTGAAAAAGTAACTTTTTGACTTTTTTTGGTAAAGTAGAGGTGTTTTTTTTTTTTAAATATGGTACCTTTTGATTTGACCTCTTTTCTGTTATAGTCTCTTGAAATGACCCTTTACCTCACTTTACTTGTAAAGTGAATTTACCAAAGGGAAAGGAAAAGAAATGCACATTGTTGCTGTTTTCATTGAAAAAGACAAATGGTACTGTAGCATGAACAGTACAGTCGAACATAACATTGCTTATATAATGCCAAAAACCTCTACAAAACCCTCAAAACATTACTAAATAAGACCTCTACTAAAATAAGGACTCTTAGATATTGTTTCCTGATCAAAACATTCACAAAATACTAAAAAGAAATGAATAATTTAGAAATTTCTGTGTTCTGTTAGTCTTGGACATCTTGCAGCAGATCTGGCACTCACGTGGCCCACCTTTGGATCAAAAGAAACCTATGAACTTGAAGAGGACTACCAGACGAACTTACTAATGTATGCCTCATGTGAATTGGACAGGTCCTGGCCCACTAAACTGTAGCCCAAAATTACTACACATGAGACCCCATTCTAGTGCTGAAATTTTCTGCAAACCGCAAACAGCACCCTGTTTTTTATTGTAATAATAACACTGTTCCTGTTTTATCAAATATTTGGGTACTGTTTGGCCCAAAATATTGATCAAAACTTGTTGGGACCCTTGCGGGGGGCACTCTCAGGATGCTCCATCCGCGCCAAATAGGCTTCAGCTCGTGCAAAAATTGGATCTTCAATTTTTGCATCAATAAGCAATGCGATAACTATTAACCTTAGAGTAACGGAGGAAATGGAGGGGATAGAGGAAAAGAATGAATAGAAAGAGTGGTGGGAATTTTCTGGCATGAGGTGCTATCCTTTTTTATAATTACTATATGCTGTAATCAAGGATTTTACATACTATCGGTGTACAATGACTGCTGATATTCTACTAACAGGAACTCATCCTACTCATCATCTAGTCACCAAAGATTACCATAGCACATTAATATTACAATGTTCATATGTACACATGACAAGGTGGTCCACTAGTGGATATGGTGATCCACAGGAGCATAGGTGCCCCCGCCCCCGCCCCCGTCAAATTGATGCAGAGGAGACCGAAGCAGCAATTTTTCTTGAAGAAAATCATTTTGTGCTCGTGTGCCCCTTGGTGAAGAAGTCTGCTAGCTGGAGATGAGATGGTGTATGAGCAAGATTGATCTTCATTTGTAGAAAGACATTCCTGATGGAGTGACAGTTGATTTCTATATGCTTTGTCCTTTCATGAAACACTGGATTAGTAGCAATCTGTATTGCAATAGTGTTGTCAGCATGTAATGGAGTACGTGTGCGAAGGAAAACACCAAAATCAGTCAATAATCTCTGAAGCCATACAATCTCACCAGTGGCAGAAGACATTGCATGATACCTCGCTTCACAAGAAGACTTAGAAACTGTCTTTTGTTTCTTACTCTTCCACGAAATGAGAGATGATCCAAGGAACACACACCACCCTATAGTGGATCATCTAGTATCTAGGCAACCTGCCCAATCTGTGTCAACATAAGCATTAAGGTGAAGGGAGACTGGGAAGAGTAAAAAAGACCTTTGTCAACTGTTCCTCGAAGATACCGAATGATACGATGTATAGCATTAAGATGAGGACGGCGATGATCAGATACAAATTGAATGACAATTTGTACAACATGAGCAATGTCAGGTCTGGTCAGAGAGAGATAGATAAGATTCCCAACCAAACGTCGATACATAGTGGCTTCACGAAGTGGAGATCCTTTGAAGCGACTGTATTTAACATTCAATTCCAATGGAGTTTCAGTAGTTCGTTTATCAGTCAAATGGGCATGGTGATTATGTCCTCGGTATATTTCTTTTGATGCAGAAATATGCCTCCTGAGGGTCTAGAAAATTGAAGCCTAAGAAAGTAGGATAGAGGGCCCAAGTCTTTCATATGAAGCGTCTTCATTATTTAGTTTTTGAGAGCAACAATCTCTTTTTTCATTGTTCCCTGTGATTATGATATCATCAACATACAACAACAATATAGTTCTTCCATGTGGTGTCCGTCGGAGAAAGATAGATGGATCACAACTACTTCGACTATATTTGTTCTGGATAAGAATTGTACAAATTTTTTGGAACCATGCCCTAGGGGCCTGTTTCAAACCATATAGAGATTTTCTTAATCAACAAACAGATCCAGGAGGAGTAGAGTACCCAGGTGGTGGTTTCATATAAACTGTTTCTTCAAGATCTTTGTTAAGGAATGCATTCTTGTCATCCATCTGATAAAGAGGCCGGTTTCAGGATGTAGCCACCGCAACCAAGATTCTAACTGTGGTCATTTTTGCTACAGGAGCAAATATCTCATCGTAATCTATTCCATATTCTTGTTTGTTCCCCTGTGCCACTAATTGGGCTTTATATCTGTCCAAGTAACCATCGGGTCATAATTTAACAGAGAAGACCCATTTGTTTCTAATGATCAATATGCTAGATGGAAAAGAAACAACTTCCCAAGTCTGATTAGTTTCAAGGGCCACAATCTCCCTAGTCATTGCGTCTTGCCAATTAGGATCTGTACTGGCTTCCTTGTAGGAGTTGGGAGTATGAATAGATTCCATCGTTGAGAGATTATATCGATTTGGAGGTTTGGAAACCAGTGTAGATCTTCTTAATGGCACACTGTGTAGTATCCTGTGCTAGACCAGGTGGCTGAGTGGAAATAGAGGGGGGCGCAGGTACAGGAATGGGGTGACGAGAATATGTATGTATGATAGGGGGTTTAGAAGATGTATTTGTTGAGGGAAAGTGTGAGAGAAATGAAATGTTAGAAATGATGTGTAATGAAGAAGTGGAATAGAATGGCACATGCTCAAGAAATATTACATAGAGATGTGAATTCTTTTAGCAGCAGGATCATAGCGAGCATAGTCCTTTTGTTGATCAGTATATCCTAGGAACACACACTTGGCTGCATGAGTAGAAAGCTTGGTTCTTTTGTATGGGGCAAATGAACAAAACAAAGACCACCAAAGACCCGCAAGGTATTGTAGTTAGCAGAGGATTTAAACAAAAGATGATAAGGTGTTTTTCCTGTTAATGTCCTTGGTGGTAAACGATAGATAAGTTGGACAGCCGTGTGGGCAGCCTCACACCAAAACGTATTAGGAACATGTGAGTCTAGGAGTAGGGCACGGATTGTTTCTATGATATGCCGATTCTTGCGTTCAGCAATACCATTTTGTTCAAGTGTATATGGACAGGTCCGTTGATGGCCAATGCCCTTGGCTTGAAGAAAGGATTGGAAGGTTTTGGAGATGTATTCCCCACCTGAATCCGTGCGAAGTACACAAATTCCTTCATCAAATTGTGTGGAAACGTAGTTGTAAAATATTTCAAAAACATGACTAGTTTCATCTTTAGATCTAAGAAAGTAAATCCAAGTACAGCGGGAATAATCATCAATAAATATAATATAAAATTTGAAACCATGTCTACTCAATACTGGTGCATGTCCCCAAATATCAGAGTGGATCAAATCAAATGGAGCTGTGGTATGTGATGTGCTTAAAGAAAAGGGCCAATTTTATGCTTTTTGCAGAACAACATTCCAAGCATTTATCCAAAGAAAACTTGCAGTTCTTATTAGAAATGAAATCTTGCCTGCACATGGATAACAATAAACCATTATTCAAATGTCCTAATCTATGATGCCATAGGATCAAAGTTTTATTATTCATAGTAGAACTAGCAATAAAGGAAATAGGCCATGAGGTATCAAGTATGAAGAGACGCCCCTGCGTACGCCTCTTCCCTATCACCATCCTAGTGTTCTGATCCTGCACAACACAGCCAGAGGACAAAAAGTGAACTGCATAGTTATTTTCAGCCAACTGTCCGACAAAAAATTAAATTTGCAGCAAGTTTGGGGACAAAGTAAACATTTTGCAAAGGTGGATTCTGGTTGTTAGGAGTGGAGATGGTGATGGCAACACCAGAAATAGGCATGTTTTTGCCATCAGCTGCAAGTATTTGCATTGTGCCAGTATAGGGCATGAGATGGTGTATGCTATCCTCCACAGAGGTCATGTGGTTGGATGCACCAGAATCTATGTACCAAGGAATAGTTTGCTCAGTAAACAACATGGGCAGTGTTACCAGTGATACCCATGGCAGATAATGCGGATGCAATGGAGGTGTTAACAGAGGTCTGGATCATTTCCTTGATTAAATCAGGAGGAGAGTCAGAAGAAGTTTCTGCTTTGGACTGCAATGCATGACCTGGCTTCCGTGGTGGACGTTATGTGCATTCAGAATGACGTGACCATTGCTCTTGCAGTAGTTGCAAAAATTCTTCTTTTTGCAGTTCCTCGCCACATGTGCATACCCTTTGCATTCAAAACATTGGACTTCACCCATGTCTTTTTCTTTGTCCTTAGACTGAAACTTACGATTGGTATACATCACCATTTCAGTTGTGGCAGTGGAAATGGTAGAGAAGGTCTGATTGGTCGTATTCCCTTCTGGTGTCTGTTTTGTTTGGACTTTGGAGAGGGAGTTCTTCTCGAAGAACTTCTTGGACACATGTCTCCAAATCAGGAGTTGGTTCTCTATTCATTATTGAAGCCCTAACTGCTTCAAATTCAGGGCAAAGGTTCATTAAAAACAGACTGACATGATTCTTCTGGAAGTTTCATGACTTGTTTGATAGCATCTTGAGGGACAGCTTGAATGATCATTGATTCCTTCTCAGTCCCCCATTATAATAATCTTGGACCTTTTTATCTCCTTGAACATATTTAGCCAATTCCAAATCTATAAAAAATTCTCGGGCCTTATTGGTTTGGAGATAAAATTTTCTAAGATGAGTCCACATGTCCGAGGCATCATTATAGGACTGTAAGCCTACTGAGATGTGTTCCTCAACTGAGTTCAGAATCCATGAAATTATTTTTGAATGATTTTGGGACCAGTCAGTTTGTTCTTTTCCATCAGAGGATTTCTCTTTTTCATGGCGGAACCATCAAGTTAATGCCAAGACCTTGGGCTTCACCATAATGTTTG
Organism: Camphora micrantha; assembly: GCA_003546025.1. NCBI lineage: Eukaryota > Viridiplantae > Streptophyta > Magnoliopsida > Laurales > Lauraceae > Camphora > Camphora micrantha. Next base: position 49,695,520 of record QPKB01000003.1, on the reverse strand, counting down.
AAGTGAAAAGCCCAAGTCTAATAACTTTGTACCATTCAGTCTGGTCTTGATTATATCAAATCTCTCCATTAGAATTGAGGAAAAAAAATTCCCAAAAAAATAGTGAAGTCAGAAAGTACCAACTTGTTGAACCGAATCTGCAAAGGTGCTGGATGTATCAGAATAGACCAGGTAAGTACCCAAGAATACCAATTTGATGAGATAAAGTTGCCCAGGTATTGGATGTATCAGAACACGTGCAAGAGAAATCCCAGAGAATGAAGCCGACAACCTCTTGCTCAAACGATTGCTGAATCAGACGGAAATTGGAGACGATATACTGTGGTGATGATTTTGGGTCCAAAATTACTGCTGATCAGGAAAATGCTGGAAAACTGCTCTTCTAGTCACTAGAGAATTCTGGAAAATTCACTTAAATCTTCTTTGAGATGGGCCGACTCTTGGATGTCATTTTGAGAGAGGAAAACAGAACATATGAATATGCTAAAATGTAGTGCTCATGAGGGTCGACTGCTCTCATATTATATAGGGGCTGAATGCCCTGATTACATGCAATTACTAGTATCTCATCTTATCTAGATCCTAAAATGTAGCTTTACAAATCAAGTATGTACAGTTGTCTTTGACTAAGTACAATATAATGACTGGGCCTAAATGTGCCTGGGCTTGGATTGACACCCCCCTCAAATTAGTGTTGGGGAGTTGTAAAGCAGCAATTTGGAGACAAAAAATTGATGTCGAGGCCGAGGAAGTCCCTTTGTGAAGATATCTGCAAACTGAAACTCTGTAGGGACATGAGGTAGACTAATGACATCCCACTTATATTCATCCCAAATAAAGTGGCAGTCAACTTCGATATGTTTGGTGTGTTCATGGGGATTTTTAGTGATTTAGATAGCCTCAGTATTGTCGGCATGCAATGAAGTAGGAGAGGTTTGAGTGAACCCAAGTTCCGAAATAAGTCCCTTTAGCCATAAGATCTCAGAACAAGCAGAAGACATTGCCCTATATTTAGCTTCTGTGGAAGATCTGGACACACGTTCTTGTTTCTTGCATTTTCAAGAAATGAGGGAATTTCCAAGGTACATGTAACAACCAGTAGTATAACGACGTGTGTCTTGACAGCCTGCCGAGTCAGCATCCGCATAAGTGGTCAGATGAAGAGGATTGTCCTTTGGATAATATAAACCACGAGGGATAGTTCTCAGTAGATAGCGGATAATGCGCTTCACAGCTGTCAAATGAAGGTGTCTAGGAGCAATCATGAACTGGCTCACAAAATTAACATCATAGGATATGTCAAATCTAGTGATGGTCAGATAGACCAGACTTTCCACCATGTGTCGGTAGGTATGAGGATCAAGAAGAAGATCGCCATGATCTTTACTCAGTTTGAGATTTACCTCTACAGGTGTATCAATAGGTGAAGAATCATGGAGGTAGGTCAGCCAACTCGATAAGGTCTGATGCAAGGATGAAAATAGCGGTAGCGGCGGGCGTAGCGGCCCGCCGCCAAAACGATACGAAGCGGGCGATACGTAGCGTAGCGGGGATACGTAGCGGCGTAGCGGTGCGATTTGAAAAAATCGCCAAAAAAATATGAAAAAATTCCAGAAAATCCAGAAAATTGTAAAATGAAAGAAAATGTGGTTCTTTTGCAAAAGTAAGTAAGAAAAGGGGGCGTAGCGGTGCCCTCAATACATGAGGTCCTGTATCGCCGTATAAATAGAAAATAATAGTAATGATTTGTTTTTTCACATGAGGCACTATTTCAAAATGTGTTGGATTGATCTATGGGAAACATAGATCTATCATTTACAAGCAATTTCCAAGTGGTTTCATGGGTTGTTCATGAGTATTAAAATTTTTTTTTTCAAAAAATAAATAAATCCGAAAATAAAAAATAGAGAAAAATCAAATAAAAATAAAAATATGTGTGCATGATGAAAGGGAAACATGGATCTCATCATATTACAAGACAATGAAGCTTTTTATAGTACTTAGATGATCTCAAAAGTTAAAAGATTAGAACAAAATCCAAAAGAAAAACATACCTAAAATAGATGGAATGGAAGATTGGGCTTGGATCTTGTAGAGTTGTAGTTCTGTCCTTGGAATTTGATGTTGTATCTTGTATGTTACTTAGTTACTTGTAATGTCTTGTTACTTTTGTAGTTGAAAATGGGTTGAAACTTGAAATTTTGGAGTTTGGAGGCAACCACAACAGTGATCTTGTGGCTTAGAAATGTTAGGGCTGGCTGGAATGAAGGGAAGGGGGGAGGGGGGCCCTTGTAAAGGGCATGCAATGTAGCGGCCGCCACGCTTTGTGGCGGCCGTAGCGGCCGCTACATATGTGTAGCGGCCGCTACATTGCTGTAGCGGTGCGATACAATAGTATCGCCGCTATTTTCATTGTGGCGTGGCGGACTCGGCCGCCACGCCCGATATATCGGCCGCTACGCTACGTAGCGGCCGATATTTTCATCCTTGGTCTGATGTGTATGTGTTGATTAACAAATAGACCTTTGGGAGATTGATGCACCTCTAAGCCCAAAAAATAATGCAAAGGGCCCAAATCCTTCATATGGAAGTAATTCTTGAGGGAATTTTGTAGAGATTTGATCATACCATGATCTGTGCCAGTGATAATAATATCGTCAACATATACCAGAAACATAATAACCCAGTAGATATGTGGCATAGAAAGAGGGATGGATCATAAGGGCTCTGAGTAAAGCCACTTTCGTAGAAGCGACCCCTGAAGGTTTCGAACCATGCTCGAGGATCTTGCTTTAGACCATAAAGCGATTTTTGCAGTCGGCAGACAAACCTCTTGGAGGGAGAGCGGATGCCTTGTGGTATACGCATATAGACTTCTTGCACGTCCCCATAGAGAAATGCAATTTTGACATCCCTTTGGTATAATGGCCAAGATTTAGATGCAACAATGGCGAGAAGTAACCGAACATATGTCATTTTTGCCACAGGTGCAAACGTTTCCTCATAGTCAATGCCATATTCCTGTCTGTTTCCGAGTGTCACAAGTCGAGCTTTGTGTCTATCCAAGGACCCATCAGATTTAAGTTTGATTGAGTAGATCCATTTGCAACCAATGGGTTTAACTGCTGAAGGACACTCCACAATATCCCAGGTGTGATTCTGATCCAATGCATCCAATTCCTCCTTTATGGCCTAGTTCCAGCGATCTTGCTGTACAGCCTGTAAATAAGAACTTGGGATAGAGACAGAAGATAGGGTGGTCATCAAAGAAGTATGGGTAAATCCATATCGCTTAAGCAGTCTAGAATTTTTGGAGGAGCGATGCAAGGCATGAGTAGGCGTGGAACCATTTGCCAGTGGAGGATCAGGAGGACGGCCATTTGTAGTTGTAGGTTTTTCCTGTCGGTGATATACAAAAGCAGGATTAAACCTAGTAATAGTTGTTTGATCCGAAAAACATGGTAAGGGAGCTGGTGAAGATTGATGAGGACAATCCATGTGAGTGTGGAAGAAATATTGATTTTCAAAGAAAATAACATTTCGAGAAACCCTGATACGACGACCAATGAGATCATGACAAACAAAACCTTTTTGATTAGTGGCATAACCTAAAAAGGCACACCTACGAGATTGCGCTGTTTGTTTCGTTCTTTCTGTGATAGGTAGATGAATGAAGCAAACACAGCCAAAGGTATGTAGGTGATCCGAATGATGACTAAACAATTTAAAATGAGGCATGAAATGAGCAATGGTAGGTGATGGAAGACGGTTTATGAGATAGACTGCCGTGGTGAGAGCTTCAGTCCAAAAACGAGGGGGAACAGATGATTCAATCAGAAGAGTTCTAGTTACATCAAGAAGATGTCTGTTTTTCTATTCCACGACTTCATTTTCTTGTGGAGTATACGGACAGGTACGTTGAGAAATGATTCATTTATTGTTTTGAAAAGATTGAAAATCATTGGAAACATACCCCCTCTGAGTCAGAGCACAAAGTTTTAATGCATTTGGAGAATTGGTTTTCAACTTAGGTAACAAAAAATTTAAATGCATTAAGAACATCAGACTTTGAATGTAATAAATAAATCCAAGTAAATCTGCTATAGTCATCACTGAATGTTACAAAGTACTTGAAATGACTATGGGAAAGGGTCAGAGCAATGCCCCAAACATCACTGTGAATTAAGTCAAAACATGCAGTGTTTGTGTTTTGGAGTGTGGAAAAGGTAAAGTTTTACTCTTGCTTAATTTACAAGCATCACATTCAAAAGAAGTAGAGTCAATAGGTTTATTTAATAATCTAGATTGAAATAAAGTAGACAATGTAGAGGCATTTGGATGACCAAGTCTATTATGCCACAACTGAGAATTATTCTGAATTAAAAAAAAAAAAATAACTGATGTAGAGTTTTCTTTTGAATAACTGAAGACATTGGTAAGGAAAAAAAGTCTTCCATGCTTAGGCCCCCTCGCGATCACTTCCCTCGACTTCTGGTCCTGCACAACACATCCAGAAGAAGAAAATGAGACATTGTAATTATTTTCAACAAGTTGACTCACAGAAATCAAATTGGTAGTAAGATGAGGAGAAACTAAAACACTGGTTAATGGTAAAGGGCCAGGGGTATCACCAACATAGGTGATGGGAAGATGATCTCCGTTGGCAGATTGAACAGTGAGATGCCTAGTGTAAGGAACGACATTTTGTAATTTTCTGGGTGAAGAAGTCATATGGTTACTTGCACCGGAAGCTAAGTACCATGTATTGGAAAGAGAGGAATCAGTACCTGCGATGTTCATGGATGCTAAGGCATTGATGATCATTTGGTGTACCATCTCAGGGGTTAGAGGAGTTGGGGAGGCAGATTGTGATGAGGAACCAGGCTGTGAGGATGAATCATACTGCAGAGAACCATTGAAGTCAAGAGGATGCATATTGTGGAGTGGTCACTGTGTAAGCACTAGGAGTTGATGGCACTGTGTAAGTACCAGGGGCTGACTGCATATAGTTGCGGGAAGTAGAATCGCGAGCCTTCTTCCGGCATTCGTCGAATAACATGATGTAACACCCCGAATCCCGGAGCTCATCAGTACCCGAGGCCTTACTATAAGAAATCAAGATCACCCCATAAATCAAGTTATGACAAGGAATTGAGCAATGCATCTAGTTTCAATTTATTTAAGAGATCAATTAAATGGAAGAGAAGTGGTAACAAGTTCACTAATAAACATGTTCAACATTATTAAAGAAGCAAACAGTAAAATCCTAAGCATCATTTTTTTCCATCACAATTGTAACGCTTTCTCATCAGCCATGCAAATTGAAGTCCAATGACTGGTTTCCATCGTTGACAAGCTCCCCCAAATGTTGCTCACTTGAAGTGGGGCAAACCACTTATCAGAAAACTGGTGATTAATATTTACAGCTACACAGGTCATTACTAATATAATTCATTAACAAAAGTGCAGAAGAATCCACGAGATGATAGTGGATGACATATAGAGTTTTCTTACTATTTAATGAGGTTTCATATTCAGTCCTTAACTCTGGTAAGTTCAATAATCCCAATTATGGGTTCTTATAATATAATGGAACTCCATCATCCGAGTTTTCAGCATTTCAGTCCCTTCCCAAAAGGAAGTTCTTTCTATAATTCATTTCAAAAACTCCCTGTAAGGAGATTAATTCCATAAATAGTATTTCAATCCTCGTCCAACCTTATTCCTCTTGGCCCATAAGGGTTCAATAATCAATTAAATACTCAGAAGTAGGGATCCTTACTGATATTTCAAATGTGATACCACTGTCTCATATAAAGTTCATATCGAAATACTCTCACTAGAAAGTTCATTAATTCTTTATATCTATTATGCATTCAGTATAACTATCATAGGATTATGTACATTAATTATTTTGATATAGGATTAGTTCCACATAATCGGGATTGATTAGGCCCCACTTAGATTCAACATTTAGTACCCTCTTCTGTGGTACTACTCCCATATCTTCTAAATTCCGTATTATCATTAAAGGCTCAAGCAAACATAAAGCACTACTGTTAGTTTTAGAATTTGCCCTATTGTCTTGGGTATTCATTCATAAGTCAATAACATGCTTCAGAACTACCAAAATGTGTGCTTATAATATATAACTCCGATTTATATAATTCAACCAGGGCCCACACTAGGATGCAAGTCCAATAGAATCAGTATTGATATTGATTAGTTTATATCTTCTAGTATGATACATGGTTCAAGTAAACATTTCTGTACATAAACAATTTAAAAGAACCTCTGGAAAGTTCAGGAAATAACCGTGTCATATAAAAATGATCATCACAATATTTTATAATAAAGAGGCGCAGTTCATCATCGTCATCTTCATAAAATGGTCTCCGCCCAATGCTTTGAATGACAAGGGATTGTGGGTCCCTAGTGGTTCAAACGACATGGGTTCTAGACCATCCTAGTCGCCCATCAAAGATCTATCAAATGGTTGGTTCTGATCTCTCATCAGATCAACCGGTGGGCCCACGTGATCCTTAAACATATTGAAGTAGAACACTGCTGCCTGCAACTGTTCTTCTTCTCTGTTAATTCATCATTCTACACTTGTTTCAAGGAATGGAGTCCACAGCCACATGGATCTTCTCATTCCATTATCTCATATCACATAAAGTAGTCTTCAACAATCCTAGACCGTAAACAAGCCCGTTCCCAGCAGCCATTAGCAGGCCTTCATACCAGAACAGGTCGCCCTGGGGTTAGATGGATTCAAATGAGGGGTCAGATGGAACCCAATCCAGATGGGTCCACCTCCACCTAGGTCGCCCTGGGGTCTGCTTCCAGATCCTTGGGATAGATGTGTGATCGAGTGGGCCATATGGTCCCACTACCCAATCTTCCGATAAACCCAAAATCCCCAGACGTTCCGATGCACAGATCTTTGGGATTGAGATGGGGGCCAGATGGGACCCATTTCCAAATGGGTCTGCCTACATAGTGGTCGCCCAGGGGTCTGCTTCCGGATCCCTGGGAGTGATCCCTGATCAGGTGAGCCACATGACCATACTACCCGAATCGTCAGATCATGTGTCTGTCGATTTGGTTTGAAACCAGGCCACTGCTTTGGGTTTCATCCGATGTCTTCCTCCACAATTGAGATAAAAAAATAATAATAATAATAATTATCCAATTATCATATCCAACAGACAGAATAATCATAATCTATTACTATTTTGATATGGAGATCACAAATCTTGGTCAAACCCCAGATCTTTATACAGGAAATGAAAAGTTCCAGATCCCGCAGTAATCAGATTTTCATTCCTTTAATCCCTTTTTAGGTTATAATTATGATCAATGAAAATACACAATAAACCCTATAAATCCATATTTCTCTATGTACTTGAAAATATTACTCACCTCCTTGTATAGTAGATTGTGGCACGGTTGATGTGAGGTCTTGATTACTGCATCCACTAGACCTTCCGGCTTCTTCCTCCTTCCCGCAAGTCATGCTGGTCTCTGTTGATCTTCAAACGAAACTCTTCTCCACTCTGTTTTTCTCTTCTTCTTTAACCAAAATGAAAGCACCGGAAGACAACAGAAGAACTAATAATAGGAAGCAAAAAAACTCTAGGGATAACCCCAATTCCAGTCGTTGAAATCACCCTCAGGTTCTACAAAGGAAATCCCCCCCTCAAGGGAATATCGTTCTAATAACCTAACAATAACAAAAGGGCTCTAATGGGTTGGAAGCAGGTTTAAAAAAAAAAAAAAAAAAAAAAAAGAGTACAACCCACCCAACCGAATGCCTTATGAGCCAGACGAATCTGGGCCTAATCTGGCCCAGGTTATTACACATGATCAATGGCCTTACAATTGTTTTTGCCTTGCATTGATTTGCATAGTGACCGTATTTTTTACAGTTTTGGCACTGAACTTTACTGATGTCCCGAGGAGGTTGTCTGGTTGTAGCAATATAGGCAAACGGAGCCTCAGCAGATCTCTATTGTTCCAGAGTAGTTTTAGTAACCAGACGTTGTTCTTCCTGTAGAAGTTCCTAAAGGAAGTCATCCAAGCTGGGAAGAGAAGCCCTACTCATCAAGTTCGATCTAACTGTCTCAAACTCCAAACGAAGTTTCATGAGAAACTGATCCCGATGGTTACTTTGCTGCAATGGAAGTAATTTAGGTAGGAGTGCTGCAGACACCGTGTCTCTAACTTAATCTCATCATATTCAGACCACAATTTGCGAAAGCCTTTGTAATACTCCTGAATAGACTGGGTGCCTTGAGTGATTTGAGAAATCTCAAGTTCCAATTGAAACTGGCAAGCAACATTGCCTTGTTGATAAATCTTCTTAATATAGTCCCACATTTCACGGGCAGTTTTGCAAGGTTTGAGGTTGAGGATAAAATGTGATTCAACAGAACCCAGCAACCAGGTTTTGGTTTTAACATCCTCAGTCTTCCAAGCTAAAATCTTCTTGTCATCTTCCTCAGGTTGAGGTTCAGATCCATCAATGCATGCCCAGAGTTCTTTTCCTTCCAAGTAAATTTGAAATTGGAAGGCCCATGAGGTATAATTTGTTCCATCAAAGCGAACTAGGGCAATCTCATATTTTTCCATTACTAAAGACTAGTAAGAAGCACAAACAAATCAGTCTTGCGAAGATGCTGTCAAGGAAGACGGTGCTGGTCCACTATTTTTTTTTTTAGGAAATATGGTCACTGCACTGTTGCAGTCCAATCGTAGATGGATCAGCTCACAAACATTATTTAAAGGACACAATCAGTTTAAGTGTTGCAGCAGACAGCAACCAATGGCCAAGATCTTCTATGAGAAGATGCCCAGAAGTGTTCCCAGAAGACAGATGATGAATAGTGCACAATTGTAGTGCAAACAGGACACAGACGACCTTGTCATCAGTGTAGTTCTGTATGTGGGGCCCACCAAGTGATCTGTTTACGGATCTGAGGATGGGGATGGGTGACCAGCAGTGTTTTGCAACTACTGGAAGTGGTCTCAGGCAGAACGAATCCAAATCCAAGATTTTGGACGGCTGTGATGAAAAGAAATGGACAAAACAGATTTTCCACAAAAGATGGTAGATGGCCTACCTTTGATGATCCATAAATCTTGAGAAAATCTTCATAAATATGTATATGTCCAGGCGACCAAGATGGGCTACTTCTGCTGAGCTGTTGATGATGATCGCAGGTGGGCCACGTCTGATCCGAGACGATCAGGGATGATCAAAGACGATCAGGCTGGAGATATGATCTCTGAAGGACTTCCAGATCTAGGAAGATGACTAGGATAATCCACAATTCCTTGGATCTTGAAGAATAAAATTAGCTAAAGCACTAATTTTTGACTTGGCTCTGATACCATGTCATTTTGAGAGAGGAAAACAGAACATGTGAATATGCTGAAATGCAGTGCCCATGAGGGTCGACTGTTCTCATATTATGTAGGGGCTGAATGCCCTGATTACATGCAATTACTAGTATCTCATCTTATCTAGGTCCTAAAATGTAGCTTTACAAACTAAGTATGTACTGTTGTCTTTGACTAAGTAAAATATAATGACTGGGCCTAATTGGGCCTGGGCTTGGATTGACATTGGAGTGGTGGAAGATGCCAAGATCTGGGGATGGCCACTGATCTGGAAGTGGGCCATGCACGAATCAGAAATCTTATCTGAACAGATCTGATGTCCAGAGACTCAAGACAGATGTTTCAGTAGAAGATCTGACCTTGAATGACTGAAAATTTGATTTGCAGTAGTTTTCCTAGTCGAAAAAGAGAAGAAGATAGCTTTCTTTCATATGCTTTGTATCAGGGGTCTGATACAATATTAACCTAAGAGAAACAGAGGAAATTGAGGGGATAGAGGAAAGTAACGAATAGAAAGAGTGGTGGGAATTTTCTGGATGCCCTCCTCGTGAGGTGCTATCCTCTTTTATAATTACTATATGCTGTACTCGAGGATTTTACATACTGGATTAGTGTACAATGATTGCTGATATTCTGCTAACAGGAAATCATCCTACTCATCATCTAGTCACCAAAGATTACTATAACACAGTAATATTACAATGTTCTCGTATGTACACAAGAAGGTTTTCCATTGGTGGATATGGTGATCCACAGGAGCACAAGTGTCTCTGATCTTCAGTAACCCTAGATATATCCCTGGCCATATAAACATATTTAACGCCCAAGATTAAAACATCCAACTTAAATAACTTAAAGTAATTACATAAATGAGCAAATAAAAATTAATTACATAAATGAGCAAATAACTCTAAATAATCAAAATAAATAAAAACAAATAAAATAAATGGCTGTACTGTTGGGCCCATGGATTGGGCCCAAAGGGCTGGTTGACCCATGAATCATGGATCTGTCTTTCATCATATACGGTTTTGTTTCTTTTTTGGTTGTTTAGATCCCCACTAATCTCAAACCTGAAGGCATTTATGTTTATTTCTAGTCTCTTCCTTTTGAAAGGTGAAGATGAGGGTTTTAATAGTGTGTCAAGGGTGCATTATGCATGTTTTCGATGACTTTTATAGGAGAGAGTGCGGAGATCTATTTTCTGCAGATTTAAACATGATTTGCTCATTGCCATAGCATTTCACTCGACATTAACACCTCACCTATCCCCTTTCTGTGAAAGCAGTTTGGAAAGACACAAGTATGTCCTAAACTTGATTGCCTGTTTTATGGTTTCTGATTTTCCAGTTCTGTTGTTTGGCTGATGGTGTTCTGTTTCTCTGTTCCAATGGTTCTGCTTTTTGGCTGGTGGCAACCATTGTGATCCTGTAAGGCTGCAATTTGCCTTGAAGCCTGTTTTTATATTCAAAGAGTAAAAATAGTCAATTCATATTGATGCAGATGTTGATTGAAAATATGTTCATCTATATTAGTGCATTATGCTACTGATTTAGATTACGCCCATATTTATATTCATATTGACGCATTATGCCTTATTTTTTTACTGCTGATTGTAACTCATCTGAAAACTTGCATGGTTCTCTTTTCTTCAAGGTTTTTTGGACCCCACAAACTTAAACTTAAAATTTTCAAATTGCTAACCAATACACCCAAAATGCCTAGGCGTTAAAGGTGTGGCAAAGTAACTACTTTACACCTCCCTTGGGCGGGACACCACCCAGACTCAAATCACATGCCCTCACAAGACGCGGCGTGGGGCTTTTTGCCCCACTCACATGCACCCTCACACAAGATGCAGCATCGGGCCTTTTTGCCCAGTGTGATACCTACTCAACTTGCTAATCAATACACCCAAATGCCTAGTCGTTAAAGGTGCAACAAGCTAACTACTTAACAAAAATCCCTGCAATGTTTGTGTCTTTGACCTCTTTCTGCTGCAGGAGGAGGATGAGGACCTTTCCAATAGCACTTTTGTAGGAAGGAGGGTAGGTGCCTATTTTCTGGGGGAAGGAGAGTGGGTGTGGTTGGTTTGAAATGCCCCATTTTTTTAACTAAAGATGTGATTTTTTTAAAATTATATTTTCTAGAAGCCGAAAGTGCTTAAATTCACCATTTTCTACATTAACAATATGAAAAACTGAAGTTCTGTAAAATTCCCCCTTATTTTGGGAAAGATAAGTAATTGTATTTCAAAGAAGAAAGATACTCTTTACAAAAGAATAGGGGGAAAGCTTCCCCTCATTTGATATCTCCGTCAGTGCACCATTTCTTCAATCAGAAATTACCATTTTCTATTTAAAAAAAAGTTGTGAAACGCTAACACTTGAGTGACCTATGATGACTCTCCGTTGCTTGATGATGCAGTCTGCATTTTTGTAAACGAAGCCTTAGCTACAATCAGTTTATGGAGTGAACAGTTTTCTTTCTAGATCTAGAACTCTCAGAGAGAGACTTAAAATCTCAAGATGTGTTCACAGTTCCCAAATGCAATTGCTTGAGTGAACTAGACTAAAGTCTCAAAATGTGTTCACATTTCTCAAATGCAATGTTTGAGTGATAACTATGCTGACTGACCTTTGTTTGATGGCGCAGCCTGCATTTTTGGAAACAAAGCCTTTAGCCTCAATTAATTTATGGATGAACAGTGCCCAATCTAGATCAAGCACTCATTATGATCCACATCACAATCTTCTATGCATAATTTCTGGGTGCAAGCAAGGTAACACTAGTCTGTTTAGTCGTTTTCCATTTTATTGTATTCAGAAGTTTACTAGGAGCTCTTATACATATCACTTGGATATGTATGTATTACTTTACTGCTTGATCTAGGTTCCTATTTCCCTTACCTTTGCACTTAACATTTTCGTATTAGTGTTTGTATGTGACAACAACAATTTATCAACCATAAATCAAGGGGCTTTCACTGATATCCTATTTGATTGTTCTTATGTCTGGGATATATTTTTAGTGGGTCAAAAAGAACTTGATTTGAGCCTTTTTTTAATCAGTAAATGGTGATTTATTTTTATTTAAAAGAAGATCAACAATCATAAGTGAGAGATATTGTATATATGCCGAAAGTACAACCTTCGCATGTAACTTGGCCATGCACCCAGACAAAAACAAGTCCATTCATCCACCCACACAAAAAATGGCAGTCGAAAGCAAAGAATACTGCCAAAGGTCTCTTGTTCAGTGAGTACTTAGGTGGAGAGATCTTAATGAATGAATATCTATTGCATCTTTCTACTCCCTGCTTTGCCAATAAATCAGCCTATTCATTTTGCTTCCATGTAGATATGCAAAAAAAAGATGCTCATCATCAAACATGTGCCGTATTTCTCATATGATGATGGCCACGCTCCATGGTTCTTCTCTCCTCTATAGCCAAATGTTCTTTGAATCTCCTTCAATTATGAAATTCCTTTACTTTGATTGAATATGTTTAATGCTTCTCTAATCACAAGAATCTCTGCATCATTAGATTTCTTTGAACCAACCAGGCATGAAACAATGAGCAAAATATCTTGGCCTGGGTTAACCCCTTCTCCATCCACGTTGAACTTTGCCTTTGTTTGGAGGATCCCATTCTCCCATCAATCAGCGGCCTACCTTTCTAAGGTGCCATTTTATGGCTGTGCAAAGAGACTTTTTGGTTGGTGTGATGTGAGGAATTCAGTACCTTGGACATAAAGAGACTCCAAAAGGAAATACTAAATGTTTTGCATCCCCTAAAAGTTACTTGCGGTAACCTCCCTTCTGACTAATCAGATGAGGTTCTTCACATATCCTCATGGAGATAGACCGCCTAGGATAGATCATCTTTGTTGAGGATGGACCTTCATCAGTCTGCCTAGTTTGTCATCATTTCTGAGGGACAGCTGTCTCTGTTAACTAATGTGCATTATTGGTTATATAACCCTAGAGATAAAGAGAAAATGCTCCATAGGAAATTTTAAAACCTATTAGCCCTTGTTTGGCATCTTTATTTCCAACCTCTATTTGTATAAATGTCTAAAGTGGGTAGAAGTTTGAAAAATAAGAGCGTTTGGCATATGATTCTACCCTCTCCTTGCTTTAGAGAAGTAGAGGCAAATCTTTTTAAAATGAAAGACCCCATTTCCACACTTGTGAAAATAAGAGCTTTAGCCTCTCTCTCTCTCTCTCTCTCACTCTTTTTTGGATAGCTCTCTTGGAATAAGAGGAGATACCAAACAAGGCCTAATCATACCCCTGAAGGCATGTTCCATTGGCTACCTTCAAGCTAGTTACTTGTCCATCAAGGGCTAATCAACTACACTGTTGATGCAGTCTTTTTCCATCATTTTGGCATTGCCTTTGTGTGCTTCACTTCTCCACTTGGCCATATTAGAGGCCATGCCCTCCATAAGTCTGGACATGTCTAGCTCACTATTTTGTCCCAGATCTTAATTGGTCTCTCTCTTCTCTTTCATCCCAGGTCTTATTGCCATGCCCTCTTAGTGTGGACATGTCTAACTCCCCATACCCGGGCTGTTTTTAGCCCTCTTTGTGCATGTACAAACCATATTAATCGAAATTCCTGATGTTTTCTTCTATTTTAGGTACTTATCGTTTCTTTTCATTTCTAATTAATTGTGATGCAAATAGACCTCGGGCCACATGTGCAGGGCCTAAATAGATTTAGGATCTTTTATTCACTAATTAGGTTATAATTTTATTTAAAGAATTGTAATTTGGTTTAGGTTCCCAATTTCATTAGGATCAAGGATGAAAATATCGGTAGCGGCGGGCGTAGCGGCCCGCCGCCAAAACACTACAAAGCGGGCGATACGTAGCATAGCGGGGATACGTAGCGGCGTAGCGGTGTGATTTGAAAAAATCGCCAAAAAAATCTGAAAAAATTCTAGAAAATCCAGAAAATTGTAAAATGAAAGAAAATGTGGTTCTTTTGCAAAAGTAAGTAAGAAAAGGAGGCGTAGCGGTGCCCTCAATACATGAGGTCCTGTATCGCCGTATAAATAAAAAATAATAGTAATGATTTGTTTTTTTATATGTATTATTGTTTCTTAGTCATGCTAACTTAAAAAGTAATTGAAAGCTCATAAAAAATAAAAAATAAAAAATAAAAATAAAAAAACAAAAAAAAAACTAGAACATGAAATAAAGGCATAAGAATTAAGAAGACTTAAGAGTTAGAGTTGGGTTATTACTCAGTACTCATTAGTGAACATTGAACAATCAAATATCAATACTTCAATATTTAGGTTCAAATTCCATCAAGTAAATGAACTATGAAGTGATCAACATTCAACACCAATTTAGAAATGACAGAGAATAGATAGTTAGTGAAGGAAATAAGAATACCTTAATCACCACCAAAAGGAATGTCTACCAAGATTCAAGGGGCTCATCCCCATCATTGTTATCATTTCTATTGGCACCATATTGAATTTGATATTGATGGGCATTGGGATCCACAAATCCAAAGAAGCAAGCCGCACCCTCATCATCAAAATTTGGAGGAGGTGGAGGTGGATATCTACCATATTGCGTTTCACCATAGTCACCATATGAGTAGGACCCCGAAGTTGAAGACTGTTCTTCTCCTTGTTGTACTTGACCATATGGAAAATAGTCAAAATATTGTGAGGGTCTTTGTCCACTGTAACTAGGGTTCCACGAATCAGTCCATGATGCCACTTGTCCTCCAACATCTCTACCCATATTTCCGCCAGGTGGTGAATCTCTTCGACGCCGTTGATAACCACGGCTTGGATCAAATCTTCTAGATGGAGGTAACTCCTGTACTTCCTCTACAGGAACGACATCGTCTTCATCATGTTGATAGTATTCACTGGTACCACCTGTCCCACTGTCTCCTCCTACATCTCCACCATGGCTACTCGAAGAGACGGTGGTGGAACGAGCTTTCTCAGAAGCAGGTTCTTTCCCACTCCTCCTAGTCCTACTGGTACCTTCTCCCTGAGGTGTCTGATCTTCTACAGGTTTCCGTGCCTCACCCACATCCTCATCTATCAACTCTTAAACCGTTTCCTGAAACCTTGGATCTGAATCTAGCACTGGATCCTCTATTTCGGCTAGCCATGGGAGTAAGGGATCGTCCTCTCTGAATATGTGATCCAAATTAATAAGACAATAAGTAGGATCATCCCTTGCCCTTCTCTCCCTAATTCTGTTTCTCAACTTCAGATTGTAATGGCAATAAACAAGCTTGTTGAGTTTCTGCATGGTAAGCCGATTCCTGGCCTTCATGTGGATCAAAGAGAAAGTGCTCCAATTTCTTTCACAGTTGGAAGACGTTGTAGTTTGACTAAGGATGCGAACAGCCGCGCTCCTTAGATGTGGAGAACTCTCTCCAAAATTCATCCACCAATCAGCTGAAATGCAACAAATAAATAAAGAAAATTAGATATTCGTAACTCTCAAGTCCTCCTAATCAATTTAGATAAATAAATCAAGATTCAATACTATTGGGTGGGGTCTTTTGTTCATAGTCATACCAGGTGGCATCCTTCCAATCGATCGTATCACAAGAGGGTCAGCAAAGGTTCCTCTCCTTTGTGTATACATAGATATCTACAATGTGAAAATTAGATATAAGTCAGTAAACCCATACAGCATGTATGGCAATTGGCACTTGGCAGCATAATTAAATTCTCATAAGTAACCACCCACTCACCTCTTGTATTGCATCAATTTGATCATCTGCATTTAACAATCTCTTCAATACCTCCCGTAATCCTACCCGCAAGTCCGTATCTATTGCTTCGGTGTGTAGTTCGACATTGTGGTAATAGAATTCGGGATTCAAAAAATAACCTACATTATAAATATGTAGAATGTACTGTAAGCAAACAAGATAATAAGTACATTAGTTAGGAAAACAAAAGAGAATCAAATTCAAAGATATATATTAATTACCTGCAGCATGCAGTGGATGGTGCAACTGATCGTTCCAACGGGCATCAATATTCTTTATATATTTATCGTGATATCTGACATTGCCCATAATGGATCGTTTTGCCCTATCCGTTGCTTCATATATAAAGCCCATTGTCGGCTTGTCATCACCATCTACAAGCTGCAACACTTTAACTAAAGGCTCAAAAACCTTTAATATCTTCCTCACTTTCTTCCAAAATTTATTGTCCCTCATCAGGTTTGGGACTTCAAACCCCGGACCACTAGTTGCATTGCCCCATTTCGAACGAAGCCATTCTTCTGATGCAAACATTTGAATGAGCTCCGTTCTAAATCTTACAAGGCTTTCCATAGCCAGAAAATGGGTTGCAAACCTTGTTAATCTTGGACGCAGCAAGGCATGGTTATTTGTGTATCTTTTCATCAAACTTAACACCTAGGAATGATAATATATATAAATCTTGTAATTCCTCTACATGCCTTGATCAATGAAGCCACTTTTGTCTTCCTTCCAATCTCTTCCAAGATGAGATCTATGCAGTGTGCTGCACATGGGGTCTAGAATAAATGGGTCCTCTTCTCCATTAATTGCAAACCTGCTGCTTTGAAATTAGCGCCATTATCTGTAACAATATGTACAATATGCTCCTCTCCCACACTCTTTACAACTTTATCCATAAGAGAGTATATATATGCGTCTGTCCGTCTATATTCACTTGCATTAATGGACTTCACAAAGACGGTCTCAGCGACTGAATACACCAAAAAGTATATTAATTGTGTTTGGGTGCCGCTGGTCCACCCGTCACACATGATGGTAACACCATTCTGTTGCCACATGGGCCTAAACGTTTCCACCCAAGCCTTTATTTCTGTATATTCTTCTTCAAGATATTTAGTGCCCACATCATATACGGAGAGCGCCTGTATACCTCGCCCAGCCTCGGCGGCAACATCAAGAATAGTCTGGAAGTATGGGGAATCTACTGCTGTAGGTGGTATGTTCTTGTGAATTAGCCATTTTGCTGTAGCTTTGGTCAATCTATCTCTTGCAGCCTTCATTACCCCTTTCATAACACTAGTTATTTTTGGTTGTTTAGCTCCCTCTTTTCTATGTGCTAGAGGATCAACAAGGGGAGGAACTGCTCTTCCTGTAGAGAGAATTTCTACATCATCTCGTTCCCGGGTGCTAAATGCTCTACGCATGGACCCCGCAATGCTCTTACCCCTGCTTGGCACAGTAGTAGATGAGCCCCTTGCATCATAATATCTACTTCCAGCAAATGCACGACGTTCATGTTCTTCTTGTTGAGTCATCAAAGACTCGGCGTGCAGCCTCCATCTGTGCATCTTCTCCTCATCAAAGTATTCATCCCCAAATACATCATAACGGGCAGCATCAACATCTTGCCGCTTCTTTTCTTTTATCTCTACTTTTCTAGCTTTGTTTTGGCCAACCAAAGCTCTCATTTGTTCCCTGACTTCCCTTGGTACTTCGGTACAACCAGCAACATTGCCAGAAATGTGGCCCAAGTGGTGCTTGAATCTTGTAATGCCCCCATTGGTCACTTTTCCACAAAACTTGCATTTGATTTTCAACCTATTATTCTCAACTGCCTCACCAAAGCTCCATGCGGGATCAATATCACGAGACATTTTAACTTTTCAATTGGCAAAGACAAATATATTGAATACCTGGCTCTTGCTATAAATATGAACAAGTAGTATGTTAAAAATTAAAAAAAACATAGAAACATGTTAGAGGAAACATATATATATATATATATATATAATGCTTAGGAATTATTCTCTTGACATTTAATTGGTATTTCATTACTTAAAATATCAATTTTTTTAAATAAATAAATAAATCCGAAAATAAAAAAAATAGAGAAAAATCAATAAACATTCAAGTAGTGATGGATTGATCTATGAGAAACATAGATCTATAATTTACAAGCAATTTCCAAGTTGTTTCATTGGTTGTCAATGAACATATACATTTTTTTTTCAAAAAATAAATAAATCCGAAAATAAAAATTAGAGAAAAATCAATAAACATTCAAGTAGTGATGGATTGATCTATGGGAAACATAGATCTATCATTTGCAAGCAATTTCCAAGTTGTTTCATTGGTTGTCAATGAATATACACATTTTTTTTTTCAAAAAATAAATAAATCCGAAAATAAAAATTAGAGAAAAATCAATAAAAATTCAAGTAGTGATGGATTGACCTATGAGAAACATAGATCTATCATTTACAAGCAATTTCTAAGTTGTTTCATTGGTTGTCAATGAATATATACATTTTTTTTTTCAAAAAATAAATAAATCCGAAAATAAAAATTAGAGAAAAATCAATAAACATTCAAGTAGTGATGGATTGATCTATGAGAAACATAGATCTTTCATTTACAAGCAATTTCCAAGTTGTTTCATTGGTTGTCAATGTGTATTCACTTTTTTTTTTTTCAAAAAATAAATAAATCAGAAAATAAAAAATAGCAAAAAATTAAAAAAAATCTAAAAATATGTGTGCATCCTCAAAGGAAAACATAGATCTAACAATATTACAAGACAAGGAAGAATTTATAGTGGTTAGAGAGAGATGAATTGATGATCTCAAAAGTCAACTCCAAAAAATCTAAAAGAAAGAACATACCTAGAATAGAATCTTGATGAAGAAGCTTGGATCTTGTCTCACTAACAATATTTCCTTGTTTTGATGTTTGTTGTGGTGGATCTTGTGCTCAAATATTGATTTACAGCAGTTGGGAGGCTTTTACAACAAGAAGGAGTGAGTGAAAGAGGTAAAAAGAAAGAAGAATATGCAAATGGGTCGTCAGGGGGTGTTTCGTGGCGGAATGTATCGGCCGCTATGCATATGTAGCGGCCGATACGGTGCGATATCCGCTTTTTTGAAAAAAGCGTGGCGGCATGTGCCGCCACGGCCGATATACGTAGCGGCCGATATTTTCTTCCTTGTTTTAGATACCTTGGTCTTTTGTTTAAATCTTTATTTCATTATCCTCTCCCATAGCTTCATAGTATGACTCATAAGTTTAATCCTTAATAGTTAGTACAGTCTTGTATATCTTCCTTGTTCTTATATATAGACACCACAACACTTCTTCTCCATTCATCCGGCATTTTCTGTCATTTATGTCTTATTGAAGTGCCTACTTAACCAAATCCCCCCAACTTCTCTTAAGTATTTCCAAGCCTCTATTGAAATGTCATTTGGACCCATAGCCTTTCCTATTTTCATTTATTTCAATTCTTTCCTTACTTCCACCATCCTAATTCTATGAAAAAAAATTTAATTCTACTAAAGAAGTATCCTCTCGTGTACTTATTGTCAATCCTGGGCCTCCAGGCCCAATATAGCAGGCCCATTTACATACTAGTTAGTTGTTAGCTATTAGTATGGATCTAAACCCAAGTGTAATTAATGGATAAGCATTGTTAGAATGTAATCAGGGATTAAACCCTTTTAAATATAGATCTCAGTCGACCATGGAAGGGATGACATTCATCTCCACTTTATCTCTCTCTCTCATGTTTGTATCACTTCTCTTTACAATGACATGGTATCAGGGCCTGAGTCGATCATCTGTGATCTTCTCCTACGTCATCTTCCAAGCATTGGAAGCCAGTCTGTGATCATCTGAAATCATCCTCTTTAGCCGGATCATCTCTGATCATTGCAGATCAACCGTGGCCCACCGGAGATCATCATATCAGAAACTGACGGAATTAGTCACCATGCTCGCCTGTTATTCCTCTTATTTATCACAATTTTTCCAGTAATTTTGTCTCATCAGAGGTAGGCCATCTAGCATATTTTGTGATATTTCAGTTTTATCAAGAAGTTTTCATCATGGCCGTCCAAGATTGTGGATTTTGATCCGTTTCTAGTGGAACTTCTTCCTATAGTTGCGAAAAATCCTTGCTTTTTCATCCCCTCACTCTGATCAGATCTCTGATCATCCACTGGGGCCCACGTGGACATTTTTCCACTCACGTCCACTGACGTGTTTGCTACTGTTGCCGTTTTCTTCTTCCTGTTGCTGTTTTCCTCTTCTATTTTGTTGCTGCCTGTTGCTGTCCTGCTGTTTTGCTGACTTGATTACTGTCAAGTGCTGTATTACTGCCTGTGCCTTTCTATTCTCTGCTTTGCTGTTGCTGGTACTTTTACTACTGTTACGGTTGTTGCATCTCTATCTCCACTGTGCTCTGTTCTGTGTTCTGTTACTGGGTTACTGTTGTTGCTGTTACGGTTGTTGTTGGTACCTTCTGTGCTCTGTTCTGTTGATAACTGTGTTACACTGCTGGTTTCTGGAGAATCAACTCCTCTGCTCTCATGGATAAATCTGATAAAATAGATCTCTCTATTGTTAAATTTAATGGCAAAAACTATGTGTCTTGGGCGTTTCAATTCCAGTTATACCTTGAGGGAAAGGAACTGTGGGCCCATATTGACGGATCTGAACCAATCCCTGCTGATGATGCCAAGAAAATTCTTTCTTGGAAAACTACAGATGCAAAGATAAAATCTTGGATTCTTTCTTCTGTAGAACCAAATTTTATTTTGTATCTCAGACCATGCAAAACCTCAAAGGAAATGTGGGAATATCTAAAAAAGGTCTATTATCAAAATCATGCTGCTCGTCAATTTCAACTGGAATTAGAAATTGCAAATTACTCCCAAGGGACGCTTTCCATCCAGGATTATTACTCAGGATTTCTAATCCTCTGGTCAGAATATGATGAAATCAAGTTTGCTACTGTCTCTGAAGCGCTGCTACCTGAGTTACTTTCTTTACAACAAAACAGTCATCGGGACCAATTGCTCATGAAACTGCGCCCTGAATATGAGACAGTGCGATCCAACTTGATGAGCCGAGCTTCTCTCCCCAGTGT
Source organism: Camphora micrantha (assembly GCA_003546025.1). NCBI lineage: Eukaryota > Viridiplantae > Streptophyta > Magnoliopsida > Laurales > Lauraceae > Camphora > Camphora micrantha. The sequence continues at coordinate 49,674,203 of QPKB01000003.1, read as the reverse complement.
AGATGACTGTCTTCAAGAACTTCTACGAGAAGAACAACGCCTTGTTACCAAAATTGCCATTGAACAACAAAGCAACACTGTCCCTCCGCTTGCCTATGCTGCTAAAACCAGGCCACCTCCTCGGGACATCAGTAAAGTACAGTGTTACAACTGTAAAAAATATGGCCATTATGCAAATCAATGCAAGCTGAAAATCTGCAAATATTGTAAGGCCGTTGGTCATGGTATTGACGAGTGTCGGAAGAAGGCTCGCAATTCTGCTTCTCGCCCTTATATGCAGTCAGCTCCAAGTGCTTACTCGGCTACCACCCCACAATATGCATCTTCTGAATTCAGTGGTTCACTGCCGTTTGATTCCACATCACAGCCTGGTTCCTCATCACAAACACAGTCACCAGCTCCGATTACTCCGGCTATGGTAAATCAGATGATTATCAATGCCTTGTCCTCTATGAACATTTCAGGTACTGGTCCGTCCATTTCTAATACATGGTATTTAGATTCTGGAGCTAGTAATCACATGACCTCCTCACCCACCAAACTACATCATGTTATTCCCTACACTGGCACTCTCTCTGTTCAAGCTGCCAATGGGGACCACCTTCCCATCATCTCTGTGGGTGATGTCCCTGGCCCTTTTCCATTAAAAAATGTTTTTGTGTCCCCTCATCTTGCTACCAATTTGGTTTCTGTGGGTCAATTAGTTGAGAATAATTGCAATGTCTCCGTTTCTTCTGTTGGTTGTGTTGTGCAGGACCAGGAATCGGGGGCAGTGATCGCGAGGGGGTCTAAACGTGGCAGACTTTTTACTTTACCAGTATCTCCATTTATTCAAAATAAACCTTGGCATCAGTTGTTTTGTTTTTTACTTCTAATAATTCTCGGTTATGGCATAATAGACTTGGTCATCCGAATGCTGCTACGTTGTCCACTTTGTTTCAAACTGGATTATTAAATAAACCTCTTGACTCTGTTTCATTTGAGTGTGATGCTTGTAAATTAGGCAAAAGTAAAACTTTACCTTTTTCTAACTCTACAACTCGGAGCCATGCATGTTTTGACTTAATCCACAATGATGTTTGGGGCATTGCTCCTACCATTTCTCATGGTCATTTCAAGTACTTGGTTACATTTATTGATGATTACAGCAGGTTTACTTGGGTTTATTTGTTACATTCTAAATCTGATGTTCTTAATGCATTTAAAATTTTTCTTAGCTATGTTGATACCCAATTTTCCAAAAGCATTAAAACTTTGTGCTCAGATTCAGGGGGGGAGTATGTCTCCACTAATTTCCAGTCTTTCCTCAAAAGTAGAGGAATTATATCTCAACGTACTTGTCCATATACTCCTCAACAAAATGGAGTCGCAGAACGGAAAAACATGCATCTTCTTGATGTCACGAGAACGCTTCTCATTGAATCATCTGTTCCTCCTCGTTTTTGGGCTGAAGCTCTTACCACTGCAGTACATCTCATCAACCGTCTTCCATAACCTACCATTGCCCACTTAACACTACATTTTAAACTTTTTGGTCACCATCCCACGTTTAATCATCTACATACCTTTGGGTGTGTTTGCTTCGTTCATTTGCCTCCCACAGAGCGCACAAAATTAACGGCCCAATCTAGCAGGTGTGTTTTTTTAGGCTATGCCACTAACCAAAAGGGTTTTGTTTGCTATGATCCAATGGCTCGTCGCACCAGGATCTCTCGTAATGTTATTTTCTTTGAAAATCAATATTTTTTCCAAACCAACTTGGATTGTCCTTCTCCCTTTTCCACAACTTTGTTACCTAGGTTTTCTGAAGAAACAACTGTTACACGGTTTAATCCCAATTTTGTGTATCGTTGAAGGGAAAAACCTACCACTTCAGATGCCCACCCTCCTGATCCTCCTGATCCTCCGACAAATGGTCCCACATCTACTGGTCTCTTGCGTCGCTCATCCAGAATTTCTCGACCTCCTGAGAGGTATGGATTTACCCATGCTTCCTTGACGACAACACTATCCTCTGTTTCCATCCCAAGTTCTTATTTGCAGGCTGTGCAACATGATTGTTGGAACCAGGCCATGCAAGCAGAATTAGATGCTTTGACTCTGAATCACACCTGGGATATTGTGGACTGTCCTTCTTCCGTTAAACCCATCGGTTGCAAATGGATCTACTCGATCAAACTAAACTCCGATGGCTCCTTGGATAGACACAAAGCTCGACTTGTGGCACTTGGCAACCGCCAAGAGTATGGCATTGACTATGAAGAGACATTTGCGCCAGTTGCCAAAATGACAACTGTTCGGCTCCTTCTCGCCATTGCTGCTTCTCAATCTTGGCCGTTATACCAAATGGATGTCAAGAATGCTTTTCTACATGGGGACTTAAAAGAAGAGGTCTATATGCGGATACCACCAGGAGTCACCTCTCCTTCTAAGAAGTCTGTATGTCACTTACGCAGATCTCTTTACGGTCTCAAGCAAGCTCCCCGAGCATGGTTTGAAACATTCAAAGATCGTTTAGGCACGATTGGCTTGACTCAAAGTCAATATGATCCATCTCTTTTTCTGAGCCACGCATCTACTGGCTTTACTGTTCTTCTCGTATATGTTGATGATATCATTATCACCGGCACTGATGATGCTATGATAAAATCACTCCAAGCCTCTCTTCGAGATTCATTCCATATGAAGGATTTGTGTTCTCTCCATTATTTTTTGGGCTTAGAGATACATCAGTCTCCAAAAGGCCTGTTTATCAATCAACACAAATATGCGACAGATCTTATTGAGCTTGCTGATCTCGATGAATCATCCTCAGTTGATACGCCGCTTGAGGTCAATCTTAAGTTGAGTAAAGATGATGGCGATCTTCTTCCTGATCCACATACATACCGGAGACTTGTTGGCAGTCTTGTCTATCTCACCATCACCGGGCCTGACATATCTTATGCTGTCAATCTTTTCAGCCAATTCATGACGTCTCCTCGTCACCTACATCTGACGGCAGTAAAGCGAATTATCCGGTATTTATTGGGTCCTAGAGCTCGTGGTTTATATTATCCAAAGGATAATCGTCTACTTCTGACAGCTTATGCAGATGCTGACTGGGCAGGATGTTCGGATACCAGGCGGTCCACCACTGGTTGGTGTATGTACCTAGGTCAATCTCTCATCTCTTGGAAATGCAAGAAACAAGAACGGGTCTCCAAATCTTCTACAGAGGCTGAATATCGGGCTATGTCCTCTGCTTGTTCTGAAATCCTATGGCTTCGGGGTCTTCTTTCGGAACTTGGCTTTGCACAGGCCTCTCCCACTTCCTTGAATGCAGATAATACTGGGGCAATCAAAATCACTGAAAATCCTGTTCTTCATGAACGCACAAAACATATAGAAGTTGATTGCCACTTTATTCGAGACGAATACAAGCGTGATGTTATCAGTCTACCTCATGTCCCTACAGAATTTCAGTTTGCAGATATCTTCACTAAGGGACTTGCTCGGCCTCGACATCAATTTCTTGTTTCCAAATTGCTGCTTTATGACACTCCCGCATCAATTTGAGGGGGGGTGTCAATCCTGGGCCTCCAGGCCCAATATAGCAGGCCCATTTACATACTAGTTAGTTGTTAACTATTAGTATGGATCTAAACCCAAGTGTAATTAATGGATAAGCATTGTTAGAATGTAATCAGGGATTAAACCCTTTTAAATATAGATCTCAGTCGACCATGGAAGGGATGACATTCATCTCCACTTTATCTCTCTCTCTCATGTCTGTATCACTTCTCTTTACAATGACACTTATGTCTCCTATACAATCTTCATTTAAAAGTTTGTTAAAATATTCCCTCCACCTTTCTGTTGTATTGGTGTCCTTCACTGGAACCTTTTGGTCATTACTCTTAATCAAGGATGAAAATAGCGGGTGCTACGCAGCGTAGCAGTGCGATTTGGAAAAATCGTAAAAAAAATATGAAAAAATTATAGAAAATCTGGAATTTTGGAAAATGAGATTTTTTTTTTTTTTTTTTGTTGCAAAAGTAACTAAGATAAAGGGGCGTAGCGGTCCTCTCATTGTATGAGGTCTTGTATCGTTGTATAAATAGAAAATAATAGTAATGATAATTTTTTTTTTCACATGTGTTCATGTTGCTTAGTTATGCTAACTTAGAAACTAATGAAAGGCTCATAAAAGAAAAAAACTATGTCATGAAGTCAAGATTTAAGACTTAAAGAGTACCTAGAGAAAAAAAATACATCTACCAAAGGGGGTGTCTAATAGGATGTACTTAGAGAAGAATCCTTGAGAAGAACTCTCTGTATCGACTGTAATTCGGCGAGATCATCTGCTTTTTAGTGTTCTTTTAATAATAAAAGGGTAGAAGAGTTATGTAGAATTGTTATTTGTGTAAAAATTTATACACACCCAAAGTAGGAATTTTTCTCACCCTGTAGCGGCCCCGTAGCGGTAGGCTTAGCGGCTGATTTTTTCATCCATGCTCTTAATACATTTGATATGATCTAAGTCCCTACTTTTCCTTTATTTTTGTAAGCTTAAAAATATCATTCTCTCCTCTTGTTCCTAACCTATTATAGAGGTCATCATGTGCTTTGAACTTTGCATGACTTACTAGTTTCTTAAAAATTGGTGAGAATGATTAAATAAATTATTAAAATTATAAATTTTTCTCCTATGAATCTGGAATTTTGTGTCATGTGTTTTAACTATTTAGAATGAATTTTTGTAATAAATGGCCATGTTTGATTTTCATTCAGACTGATGAACAGTACCTCTGAACCCAGAGATTTCAACAAAATATGTTTTGATCTTCTAATTTCAGTGCAAAAGGACCATAAAAGCCTCTAACATCTTCTCACAATGAGAAAATATGGAGAAAAGTAGTTTTGGCCCATTTCCTCGTTAGACTCTTTAAAGGGGTGAATCAGACTATGATTCGAATCAATAAGAACCTAGTCTGAATCAACTTGGCTGAGTCCAAGTCTGTTAAAACCATGCTCAAGTGGCTCCTAGGTATTGAAATCTTTCACACTGTGATATTAAGTACCTATTTTGAATAAACTTTATAAATTTAAAATAAGAGTGTCTTTAATGAGAACTGTGGGTGGAGAAAGTCAGATCATACAAGCCTATGTTTTGCATAAGAATTAGACTTTTTTTCCAACTTATATTTCATTTGTCAAATCTATTATTTTTAGTGCAGCATGCTATTTATTTGTCTAAATCATGATAACTGATACTCCATTTTGATTGGTGGTTTTTTGCAGTTGTTTTGTGGCCCCCCTCAGCAAGTTCTTTTCTCTATCCAATGCCTATATATGGAGAGGCTTCCAACCATAGGTATGATCAGTAAAATGGTGAAACTTTGAGTATATCTTGTCAAATACAAAGACCATTCAGGCCCATTTAGGCCCAATATGGTGGAATCCAATCTCGTTGGATTTGGTCAAATATTTATTCAAGTTTTATTCCTTTTAAATAAATTGTAATTAGCTGATTTGTCTCTTTCATTAATAATAGATTGTAATTAGATTAGATTAGCTAATTTGTAGCCTTGATTAGGCATCTGTATTCTATTTAATGGGAGGAAATCTCCAATGTAAAGATACACAAATTTTGACAATTCAAAAAGCTATTCTTGCATGTCACGATTGTTATGGTATCAGAGCTAGAATTTGCAATCTTCCAAGTGATCTGAGAGGAATCAATCTCTCCCGGAGTAAAGAACAGATCTAGGATCTGTTTCAGACATCTCAGAGTCTTTTCATCCACTGCTGATCATAGCCGTTCAACAGTGGCCCACTTATGATTATCCAAACTCAACTGGAAACTTCAACAGTATTGGTCGCCCACTGCAGGAGGGAATTTTGGTGATTTTTTCACAATTTTTTGCCAATCAGAGGAAGGCCATTTGCTCAATTTCGTGATTTTCCCATTTCTGGCAGTAGTTTTTATCTCCACCGTCCAGAAGTTTGGATCCTTGGAATCTGCACACCAGATTTCATCTCAAGGAAGACAATTAAGTCTGGCAATCAGACCTTGCACCTGATCTGCATTTCAATCCCTCTGTGGGCCCCACGTGCTCATCCAGACACAATCCTGAAGGTCGTCTGGGTTGTTTTTTTTGTCTCTGTGAACATCTGATTCATATCAGATTGCTACTGCTGCTTCTCTACAATACTGCTGCTGCTGGTGATTTATTCTACTGCTCTTGGGAGACACAGTCTTGTGTTTCAGACACACACAGATCAAGGATTTGTAATCTTGGCATCATCCAGATCAGTGATCTGAGTTTATTGGAAACAGAAAGTTGTATGTCACGATATGATCAACAGTGGCCCACCTACGATCATCATGATATCTTCAAGAAATTCTACAGCCATGGTCGACCCTCTCTGCTGATATTTTTTGTGATTTTTCACAATTTTTTTCGGGATCAGAGGTAGGCTTTTGGACCCCACTTGTGATTTTCCATCTTTATCATATCATTTTAATCACAGCCGTACAAAATCTTGGATTGTGGATGGATTTTAGTAAAACTTGTATTGCTGGAAACACATTTTGATACTGCTTGCATGTCATTGATTTGATTCTCCATCTGATCAAATCGTGGGCCCCATGCCAGGAATCTTCAGTCAATTTTAAGGTCGTCTGCACCATTTTTTCTTGTGCTTTTTTGCTGTCTGCTGTTGTGCACTGTTGGATTAACATCATATTGTCTACTTCTCTTTATTTGGTTCTCAAATGGAGAAGTCTGAGGTTAAATTAATTCAATTTGATGGTAAAAACTACCCAGCATGGGCTTTTCAATTTCAATTATATCTTGAGGCCAAGGAATTATGGGGATTTGTTTCTGGTGCTGATCCAAAGCCTACAGAGGATGATAAAAAGATTTCTACTTGGAATACAAAGGATGCAAAAATAAAAACATGGATTCTTGGGGCTGTAGAACCTCATCTGATTCTGAACCTCAAACCCTATACGACCTCCAAGGAGATGTGGGGTTACTTGCAGACAGTTTATCATCAAGACAATTCTGCACGTCAATTTCAACTTGAATGTGAAATTGCAGAATACAGTCAAGGCACCATGTCCATTTAGGACTACTATTCTGGTTTCCGCAATTTGTGGAGTGAATACGATGGGATTAAATATGCATCTATTCCGAACAATGTTCTTAAAACCATTCAAGACCTTCAAGCCTCAAGTCACAGGGACCATTTTTTGATGAAATTGCGTCCTGAATATGAGACTGTTACATCGTCTCTGCTGAGTCGGAGTCCATTACCATCTTTGGATGTTTGTTTGAATGAGCTCCTACGAGAGGAACAACGTCTTCGCACAAAAGCCCATCTGGAACAACAACACACTGCAACTTATCCTGTTGCATACTCTGCCAAAGGGAGCACTCAGTCTCTTCCAGTCTCACAGTCTTCTACGACTCCTCAGATTCGGGATATGAGCAAAGTCCAATCCTACTCTTGCAAAAAATATGGCCACCTTGCGACCCAATGCAACCAGAAATTCTGTAATTACTGCAAGAAAAAGGGACACATCATTAGTGAATGTCACCGCCGTCCACTGAATCGGACTCCCAATGCCTATGCTGCCACGACAGCCTATCCTACTGCTGATGCTGCATCCACATCTGTGCCTTCACAGCCTGGTTCCTCTTCCACTCCTCTCACTCCCGAATTAGTTCAACAAATGATTGTCAATGCATTTTCTGCACTTTGCATCACAGGTACATCTAAAACCCCTTCTTCCATTTGGTATCTTGATTCCGGAGCATCAAATCACCTGACTCATTCCAGTGCACAACTCTCTAGTTTGACAAAATATACTGGCAATACTCATGTTCAAACGGCCAATGGAGGACACCTTCCTATCACTGCCATTGGAGATATTTCCAGTATCTTGCCCTTAAAGAATGTTTATCATTGTCCCAATTTAATTTCAAATATTCTTTCAGTTGGACAACTTGTTGAAAACAACTGTAATGTTTCTTTTTCTTCCTCTGGTTGTGTTGTGCAGGACCGGATGTCAGGGAGGGAGATCGCGAGGGGGCCTAAGCATGGACGCTTATTTTCTCTTGATCTTTCTACTCCAATTAGGAATAATGCAGCAAATGATTTTTGTTTTTCTGCTCAAAATAATTGTCAATTATGGCATAGTAGGCTTGGACATCCTAATTTTAAAACCATGTCTCACATGGTTAATTCTGGATTGTTAAACTCCATAGGATTTTCTAAGTTTGTTTCTTTTGATTGTGCTACATGTAAGATGGGAAAAAGTAAGACTGTTCCTTTTTCTGTCTCTACTTCCAATAGCACTCAAATTTTTGATTTAGTTCATAGTGATGTTTGGGGTATTGCTCCTCATTTGTCTCATGCTCATTATAAATATTTTGTGACATTTATTGATGATTATAGTAGATTTACATGGGTCTATTTTTTGCATTCTAAAGCTGATGTCTTTCATGTTTTCAAGATGTTTTTAGCATATGTTGAGAATCAATTTTCCACTTGCATTAAAACTTTACGTTCTGATTCGGGAGGTGAATATATGTCTGCAGAGTTTCAAACTTTTTTACAACAAAAAGGAATAATTTCTCAAAAATCTTGTCCTTATACCCCTCAGCAAAATGGTGTTGCTGAAAGGAAAAATAGGCATCTCCTTGATATTACTCGATCTCTTCTTATTGAATCCTTTGTTCCTACACGTTTTTGGACCGAAGCTCTTAGCACTGCTGCCCACCTTATAAATCGATTACCCTCTTTTTCTTTAGAAAATGAGAGCCTTTTTATCAATTATACAGAACTACACCGTCTTATGATGATCTACACGTTTTTGGATCGGTGTGTCTTGTACATTTACCTCCTTCTGAGCGTAACAAACTTACTGCCCAATCTGCTAAATGCGCTTTTCTAGGATATGCTAGTCATCAAAAGAGGTTTCTTTGTTATGATCCTCACATACGACGCATTCGTACCTCCCGTAATGTTGTCTTTTTTGAAAATCAATATTTTTTCCAACAACATCTTGATTCTGTAGAGTCATCATCTGTTGTTTCATTCCCTGGTTTTTCAGATAAAACACCATTTGTTAAATTTGATCCTAATTTTGTTTATCAAAGGCGGAGTAAAGCTGTGACCACGCATAGTTCCCCTAGCGATCCACCAACTGCCTCTGGTCCAACTGGAGACCCTCCTTTACGCCGTTCATCTCGGATCTCAGTACCTCCAACTCGTTATGGATTTACCCACACTTCCTTGCTAGCCACCATGTCTTCTACTTCTATTCCGAACTCCTATTCCCAGGCTGTGCAGCATGAATGTTGGAATACCGCTATGCAGGATGAATTGGATGCTCTTGCGCAAAATCATACATGGGATGTGGTTCCGTGTCCTTCTTATGTTAAGCCAATAGGTTGCAAGTGGATCTATTCTATCAAGCTTAACCCTGATGGGACTCTAGCTAGGTATAAGGCGCGTCTTGTTGCTCTGGGTAATCGGCAAGAATATGGTATTGATTATGAAGAGACTTTTGCTCCTGTAGCAAAAATGACAACTGTTAGGACTATTCTTGCCATTACAGCATCTCAATCCTGACCTCTATACCAGATGGATGTCAAGAGTGCCTTTCTTCATGGTGATCTTAAAGAAGATGTTTATATGCGCCTTCCTCAGGGGGTTTCATCTATCATCACGGGTGCTGTTGCCAAACTCCGTCGTTCTCTTTATGGCCTCAAATAAGCTCCCCGGGCATGGTTTGAAAAGTTCCAGAATGCTCTTAACCACTTGGGGTTTCTTCCTAGTCCCTATGATCCATCTATGTTCCTTCATCATGCTTCCACGGGGATTACTGTTCTTCTTGTTTATGTGGATGATATCATCATTACAGGTACCGATCCAGATATGATTCAACAACTTCAAGCCTCTCTTCATGAATCTTTCCACATGAAAGATCTTAGCCCTCTACACTATTTTTTAGGTCTTGAAGTTCATCAATCTGCAAAAGGTATCGTACTTCATCAACATAAATATGCTCTTGAATTAATTGAAATGGCTGGACTTCAAGGATCTGCTCCCGTCGATACTCTAGTAGAAGTCAATGTTAAACTTCAGCAAGACAGTGGGGATCCTATCTCTGATCCTACATTATATCGTCGCCTCGTTGGCAGTTTGATCTACTTGACGATAACTCGTCCTGATATTTCTTATGCAGTCAATTTGGTCAGTCAATTCATGAATGATCCTAGACATCTTCATTTGGCTGCAGTCCGACGAATTATTAAATATCTAATTCGGACACCAACCCGTGGCTTATTTTATTCGGCAAATAATTCCCTGACACTCAAAGCGTACTTAGATGCTGATTGGGCTGGTTGTCCGGACACTCGTCGCTCTACCACAGGATGGTGCATGTATCTAGGAGATAGCTTGATTTCGTGGAAATGTAAGAAACAAGATAAAGTCTCCAAATCTTCCACCGAAGCTAAGTATCGTGCCATGTCTGCTGCTTGTTCCGCAATTATCTGGCTTCGCGGGTTGCTTTCCAATCTCGGATTTCCTGCTGATACTGCCACACCACTCTATGCAGACAATACTAGTGCAATTCGTATTACTACCAATCCAGTTTTTCACGAACGCACTAAACACATAGAGATTGATTGCCATTTTATACGCGATGAATACAAGCGTGATGTGATTAGTCTTCCTCACATCCCTTCTGATCTTCAAAATGCTGATATCCTCACAAAGGGACTTCCGCGACCTCGCCATCAGTTCTTGGTTGGCAAATTGATGCTTGTGGATTCCCCCGCATCAATTTGAGGGGGGGTGTCAAATACAAGGACCATTCAGGCCCATTTAGGCCCATTTAGGCCCAATATGGTGGAATCCAATCTCGTTGGATTTGGTCAAATATTTACTCAAGTTTTATTCCTTTTAAATAGATTGTAATTAGCTGATTTGTCTCTTTCATTAATAATAGATTGTAATTAGATTAGATTAGCTAATTTGTAGCCTTGATTAGGTATCTGTATTCTATTTAATGGGAGGAAATCTCCAATGTAAAGATACACAAATTTTGACAATTCAAAAAGCTTTTCTTGCATGTCACGATTGTTATATCTTGTTGGATTATGCATCCTTTGAAAGACTTCAAAAACTAGGAAATATTTGTGCTCTATTTTTCCTTCTAGAGTTGATCTTTTGATTTTTGGTTTTTATCCTGCCAGTGCTGTTGACATAGAAAACCCTGATGTTTCTATACATTCAAGAGCAAAACACTCCATGGATTACTCCCAAAAGATTATTCTGCATGCTGGCGACGCACTTTATATTCCTGAGGGCTGGTATGATGTTGGTACATGTCTATTCATTTTTTGACATGCTTAATTTTGATTTTTCTGATGGATATCATAGAAATCCTAGTGGTATTGTACTTTCTTACTAGAACCCAAGTTTACTTTCTCTCTAATTTACAGTAGAAAGCAAAAGGCCATCCTAAAATTGTGAACCTGGTTTCTTCATGACTCTGGATAATTTTGTGGTGAGTCAATGAATGTAAAAACTGTTCTTCATGGCTGTTCCATTCCAAAGAACATGCATCGGCTTTCTACACCAGACTCTTCCAGTTGACTTTTGTTAAATTTTAAATTATGCATGTTGTCCTAGTTTACTGCTGGACTTTTCCAGTCTAGTGCTGCTCAGTTTAGTTCCAGGAATTGCTGCCTTTCTTCATTCTAACACCCTCCTTACCCCATGAATTTCACCCCCGCAAAGAGTATGGTGAGTAAATATTATTCCCTAAATTACTCTTCTCATGATATGAATGGTGGAAATTCTCTGCTGCCATTCTCCAATTTATTCTTGGATCCACATTACACAGTCATCATATCATGTGACATTGGTGGAGCTTTTTTGCAGCATTGTCTATCAAGCGTGTTTTGATGGTGTTATCATGTGACATTGTTGGAGCTTTTTTGCAGCATTGTCGATGAAGTGTGTTTTGATGGTGCTATCATTTGACATTGTTGGAGCTTTTGGGTACCATTGTCTATCAAGCGTGTTTCGATGGCACCAGCCTTAGTAGGGTATAATTAGTAGCCTTGCTTGACTAGGCTTGGGGCTTGGCCTCAGTGTGATCATTGTCGCATTTTCTGGCTTATTTTAGGCTTTTTGGGGGATGTTTCAGGGGTTATTTTCATATATAAACTGAAGTAATAAAAATTAATTTGAGTTTAATATGTTTGCCAAATTTCAAATAGCAGTGTACATGCATTGAACCCAAAGATTAAGCTCAAATATTTACAATTGCCTTGTTATCAACTCTCAATACCCAAATTTTTTTTTTCTTTCTGGTGGTGCTATTGTAGCAGCAGCAAGCTCTAAAATGAAGAAAATTAAGGTTAAAATTGAGATAAGAAAAGGAAATAGATAGTGGAAGAACAGGAGAAAAGGGTTTTGGAGAAGATGGAGAGAATAATAGAAGGAAAGAAGGATACTCGTTGTCTAATTAGGGTTGGCGACCAGTTCACTCTATGGTAATTATGAAACGGAGGTAATTTTTCATTGAGCAAGGTAGATTAGCAACTCTGCTATGCTGCTATGCAGTAGCATCTTTATTATTGTTTCTTCATAAATTTATGCTTGTAGTTAATAGTTGGTTGGAACTGGTATTCTGCTTTCCCTGTCAACTTATTAGGTTGGAGCTTCTTCTTCTTTTCTTTTTTTACATTTTCCTTTTACAACAGAGTGAGCATTTTTTGGTGTGAACATGGTGTGCTTCTAGTTGAAGTAGTCAACAGCATTTTCTGGTGTGAGCATGGTGGGCTTCTAGATATTAGCTTGCTTCTAGTTGAAGTAGTCAATTTATTAAAAGACTTTTCAGTTTGATGTGTGCAACAGGTTTCATCAAGTTGATAGCGAAGATTTGACTATTGCAGTGAACTTTTGGTGGCAGTCCAACATAATGTCAAGCATGTTGGAACACATGGATGCATATTATTTACGCATAATAATGAGGAGGTTTTTAATTTGTTTGTTTTCTTTGTTAGATGTTTATCCAGTGTTTTTACTTTTTTCACTTATTTGTCTCCTTTTTTTAACGATTTTCTGACCTCGAACTTGGGTTTCCTTTTCATGTTTCATGTTTAAATTGTTTGTTGAATTCTGGCTCCATACAAAAGATTGCTAGACAAGGAAATGGTACGTATTCGCCAGATTTAGTTTATATTTTCTGTTGACAGTAATTTGAAAAATCATTAAGAAATGGGATCGGCTGGTTAAAACTCGGTCTGATTTTTAGTTTCTGCTAATTTCAGGGCTATATGACATGAGTTTTAGAAAACATTTGACTGATTTCATATTGACGTAGGAGCTTTTGTCCTTTAATTTCTTTAAGCCAAAATTTCTACCATTTGTTTGCTTGCCTCAGATGCAATCAAGCACATACTCGTTTGAGTGTCTTCACATTGATCCATGCATGTATGAACAAATGGTTTGTATTCAATAACCTTCTGCAGCTCTGATGGGTGACTTGCCTGATTTTGAAGAGAGTAATGTATGATTGGGTAACCTGTTGTATAGTTTGTTATGAGGTGCTTGTGTGCTTAGCTACAGATGTGGCCATATATAGTTGACAATGTAGAAGCATCTGTTATTTATTTATTTTTTATCCATAAATGTAGTTAAGTTAATGAAAAGGAAAATCCAATACAACTTACAAACTGAAGAACAAGGAAGAATGCAGAGGTATAAGAGCATTATGCCCAACCACAAAAAAAAATTACACTAAGAGAAGCCTCCAAAGAGATGACCTACTGACCCACCACTTAGCATGAGTATCCACTGTACCTAGAGGTGGCAGAATCTAACCCAACGCACACTTGCCCTGTGTAACCCGACCCACATTATTAATGGGTTGGTCACGGGTCATATTAACCTGACCTGCATCAAAGTTGATCCGCATAACCCACTTGACCCGATAAGATTTCTACTTTCTATACGAAGAAAACTTCAAAAAACCCAATCTGAAACAGTTGTTTGTCATCCGTGGCACTTGGAGTCTGATCGGGGAAGATGAGAAAGCCGGATCCTCGCTGGCGAAGAAAACAAACGCAAAACCTCACACCGAAAAATTCTGGATCCTCATTGCACCAAACATGTAACGAAGAACTATCCTTGTCCGTGGCAAGTGCGTCTGCACAAATGCACCCTAAAAGACAGAAGATGCAAAAAAATAAGTTATAAAAAAGAGTGTTTTTTCATAGCATATGATATGGATGGAGAAGAGAAATAAGGATTTGAACTGCAGGATATGAGAGAGAGAGAGAGAGAGAGAGAGAGAGAGAGAGAGAGATGTTATAGAGCAGTAGCATACTACAGACTCGGCAAAAGATAGAGTTAGCTCTTATGGTAAGGGTCTAGAGGTCGTGTCTTCCCTCTCTGGGCCACAGTACGCCATCAAGGAGATCTGCATGAATGCTCCTCCATAGCAGCAGGATGAAGGAAAGCAATCCCGACATTTGGCTGTTGTGACTGTACCCAGTCGTTCTCAGTTTTCCATTTTGGGCTACATAACCCTCTTGATTGGAAAGATCATGAATTGTCTTCTGTTTTCGCTTCCCCACCTGCCTCTCGCTCTCTCCCTCTTGATTGGAAAAATCATGAGCTCTCTCTCTCTCTCTCTGGTCAGATGGGCTGGGTCTGTTAAGTTGATTTGTCTTCCGCTTCGGATGTTTGGGCTAGTCGGACTTGACATGGTATCACAGCCGCACCTAAGTCCACAGGGAGGCATTGTTCCCCGGGCAGCGTGGGTAGGAACGTACTACATGGATAGGCATGTGTGGGTTGCAAATTTGAATGCCATCCCATTCGTTGGGGTGGGGGGTGGGGTTTAAGTAGATTTGTCTTCCGCTTCTTTTGGGATGTATTAGAGTTAGGTTGACCCGCAACAAGTGTACAACCCTTTTTTTAACAGGTCAGATATAGGATATGGATCAGGCTTCAAAATTTATGCATCATAGTCAACTCAAACAATTTGCCACCCCCCATATTTACTTAGCGGACCAGCCACCACCTGAATTGAAGACACGGTTAATACCCAAATTTTATTGAAATAGAACATATATTTTCAAAGCCTTGATGCAATTGAGTTCACACAAGAAATGGCATTGAGCGAATCACTTTCCAAGATTAACTGCTTAGTGGGAACTTGGAAATGCCTATATATGTGAAGTGCTTTGAGAATGGCTAACACCTCGACTTCATTGGAGCCCTTTACTACATGTTTAGAAAACATGAATAAGACTTCCTCATTGCAATTCCAAAGTACAACTATGCATGTGGGGCCCAACTTGCCTCTCACCACACCATAGACATTAGACTTCAAAGATCCCTGAGAAGGTCGGGACCTAGCAACCGTGTTCTCTCCGTGGGTGGACCACAAATCATACACGCACTCCAATTCCAGATAGTAGCATCATGGGTCACATCTTCCATTCCATCTTGATCAAAAGCCACTTAGGCAATCCTAAGATTACCACCAGATTGGAGAGAAACGAATACCTCAAATGGGAGGGTCGTCCATCATTTTATAATCTCATTATACCCTTAAATCAAGGGCTTTACATGCTAACAATATAAATCAAATCTCCTAGTCTATACAAGGAAGTATTATGAGACAAATTAGCATAATCAAAACAACTAGATTTGATGTATGGGACTATATACAGGCTGTATATGGCCTTAATGGGCTGGGCGTAAACCTTGTTTTACAGGGCCCAATATCTTCTACAGTCATAAGGGGTGTTCATAGTAATAATGAAGGGACAGTGTTGGCTACATGTCTAAGCAGGTTGTAATTTTGGAGTCCGATGAAAAGTTTTGGCTATTTTGGAGGCTCTTCAGATTTTTTTGCATTTCTCTCATCTTATGATAGTAGTGGAAAGTGACTTGTTGAATGCTATATGGTCTCTTCCATAAAGTCTTTTCCTTGGAGGTTTCAGTTCTCTTTTAATGAGATCAGTTACTTGGCTTCAAGTCTCAAGTGGAGTTCAAGCACATTGGGCAGCCGGCTCACTCCTTTGCTAATTCCTTGGCTAAAGAAGGGGTGGATAGATCATCCCCAATGTTTTTTTTTTCCTTCTTGTCCTTGGTATAATGCTTGTATACCATTGCAGTCCAATCACTTGATTGGTTTTTTGTCTTCTCTTGTATTCTTTTTTGTTTTCATTAATGAAATACTTTGTTGCCAATGAAAAAAAAAGTGACACCATTTACGACAGAGTGTTCTCCAGAGACACATAGCACTCTTAAATCTCATTTAGGAGATGTGGATATCCTTTTCCTCCCTATATATAAAAGCATTAGAAAGTAGACCCAAGAAAGACTCATACTCAAACTCGTCATATTGACGCAGGACTCTCCTAAATGAAACTGTTTAGACACAATGCTTTCTGAAGACACATTACACTCTTAAACTGATCAATTTTTATTTACCAATCTCATTTAGGAGAGATTCTAACAGAACCATTATTTATTATATCTTATTTCCACAACTCCTGAGGATTTTTTGAAGAAAAGATGATGGTAAAAAGCTCATGGATTAACAGTGATACTCAATTAATATGATATGCACCTTTGATCTTCAAAACTCCAGTAGTAAGCTGTTTCTGTTAAACTGTGAGCCCTCCTCTTGTAGAACGTTTCCGTTGATTTTTCTTGTAAATTTACATCTACTTTTACCTGAGATTTGATACTCTGTTGGGACTTGGAAATATTGTTACCTATCAATGCATGTAATCTGGGACCTCCTGGGACCCACAAAAAGATTGGTCTCAGATGTGTATATTGTCATCTTTGTATTATCTTTTAGATCCCTGAGATCAAAGGATTCTACAGTAGTATATATTCTATAATTAGAAAGCTCCAAGGAAAGGGCTTATAAATAGAGGGATCAATCACATGGATCATCACTCGATTTTCTCCCAAATCATCATGTTTTCTCAAACTGATTACCATCTTCCATCTTTATGGATTTCAGTTTCGGATCAGGTTGGACCATATGTTCTCTGGTCCAAATGGGTGGCGTTATAAAGGATTTTGAGCACAACGTTTTAGCAGCTTTATTTGACAACCGCCGTATGTTCTCAGGTCCAAATGGGAGACGTTATAAGGGATTTTGAACACAACGTTTTAGCAGCTTTATTTGACAACCGGGGTGTCCCAAACTTGTTCATGGTTGAAATTCAGTTGATGCTTACGAGCATCTGAATTACTCTCTAGGCTTTACGTCTTCATTGTGGGAGGCAACTCAAGCATTGCTTTTATTTGGCTTTGAATAACATGGCTTTCGGTTCGTGACTTAGCTTTTAACATTGTCATTACCTTTTAACATTGTCATAAATCTCATTACCGGGATATTATCAGCCCGATGTACTATCGAGAGCTTTTCTTCTGTGTTGGTGTGTGGAGTTGTTCTCTGGTATTACTGGGATGATCTCACAAAAAAACATATCGGGCCAGCTTTGTGAGTTCTACTTCTCCACTCACCAGCCCATCATTTCTTAGTGAGTTCTCTGTCATACCCACAATCCAACATATCACTTCTGTCTACTTCCAACTTCAGTTTGTGCATAGGCCATTTCTTGTCTTCTAAGCTCATGCCTGAACCATAGCAGATGACATTTGGTTTTCGTTTTCTTTTCCCTTGACCAAATTTTTGTACCAGAAGTAATGTTAGGGTTGTTTCTTCTTTGATGATAGGACAGAATCAAATGTTGCAACTGAAATCTTTTAGTAATGAGGCTGGTGAGGATGCATATGTCCTGCACAGTAATGGAGGAGCAGGTTCTATTTCTCTTTTGTTTCATGGAGCATATATTGAAGTTCATTATTTAACATTGTATATCTAAGCTTTCTATGAACAGTTTTATATTTGGTCAAGAGTTATTGCATATTTCAATTCGATATTTTAATTGGTAGTAAGAAATTTTCTTATTGGAAGCAAGAAAGAACACAAAAGATGGAATGGCCTTCTTAGTTCACCAGCTTGGGCTTGTGAGTTGCTCAATGTCTCCTCTTTGAGAGGATTAGGTATCTGCAACCTTTAAAAGCAAAGAAAAAAGGATGTTTTAGGCCTTTCCTTGATATCAATGCAGATGCCTAATCACTGTACTCGATTTCTCTTGTACTGCTTGCTTCTTTTAATGAAAGTAATCATTCAAAAAATAATAATAATAATGAAAAAAAAGAAAGGCCTAAAACATCTAGAGAGGCATTTCTTTCTGTTCTAGGCAGACGTTGCCTATCGTCATGGTTTTCTGGCCTGTTCTATGTTGAAGTTGCCATCACCTTGGTTTTGTGGCATGTTCCTTCCGTGTGGATGTGCCTACCATGTCCTTTTCCTATCAGTGGAGTTCGGGTGACTCAATTGATGAAATGAGAGAAGCTACTAGGTTCCCCATATTGCTTTCTGCCAAATTATTCAGGAGGTCAATTCAGAGGACATGCGAGGCAAGTGGAGGGTGCTAGGTATTGCAGCCTTAAGGCTGTAGGTTCAAGTCATGTGAAAAAATGGGATAAAGAAAAATGTAAAAAGGGGCTTGCATAGCAAGGTGCAGTAGAGGTCTCTCATGTGAGGTGCATCTCCCTTTGGTTGGACCTTCTTGTATCATTACACTTTCTCTTCTGACAAATTCTGACACTGTAGTCCTGTGAAGATAATGATTTTTAGAATCAACATTGCATGCAGCGACTGAGCAATAGATTGCTGCAGCTGTAAGATTATATTTATCTTCCGCTATATGTTAGGTTAGAATCAAACTATCTTCTAATGGTATACTATTGATTGTTAAATTGTATATAGCTTCTATTCTGAATATTAGGCCCAATCTTAACCCAACCTGCTGTTTTAGCTGAGACAACTGGACCTTATGAACAATGACTTCTTTATCAGGTCATTGTGATAATGATTCTGAAGCCCGAACCTGCATGAAGGATTCAAAAGTGAGCGAGCGTAAGGATGAGACAACATTGCAATGTCTGGAACCTCATGAGCTCCGAGCTCTTCATGAACTTGTTTCTTTAGTTCATGGATCTGTTAATTTTTCTGGTCAAAGTAAACCAGATCAATCCACTTCAATGAAGGGTATAGCAGATAACCTGAAAGGTAAAAGCAAGCAGGACGTGACAGCCATATTTCATTCGAAAGCTGATCCAGTTGCCAACATCCTTTGGACCCTTAAACCACTTGTGCTTCGAAAGACCTTCTTGGCCATGGTGGTACGTTCAAACTCTCCCTTAAAAGTCCAACATTTCTTGTCAGACCCACTTTTTGGGTTCTTCTATGAATTGACAAAGCTTCAAATATCACCCTAGTTTGGTTATAGTCAAACTGGTGTGATGTTCTCCATTTTAATGGGCATTTGTGAGAACACATGAATGGCTGTCATTTTGTTAAGGGAGTTGAATGTCTCACACTTGCATACAAATCAGTGAGACTAAAGTTGTCCATCAAAAACTGGTGAAATAGTAATGTCTCACATCGTGCTGGTTTTCTTAGCGAAACTTCCCTAGAACATTGGAGGCTCTTATCGTCCATGCACTTACATCAGTTGGAGCGGAAGTTCTTACCCGGAAGTTTGATGAGATGGATCAACAGACTACAAAAGAAGAGCAGTATGTAATAAACCCTAATGCACCTTTTTGGCACCTTGTAAAAATTGCAAAAGTAATGGGTTTGAACTATTTTTGCTAATACTTGCAGGAGGGAATTTTATCAGTTGTTTTATAGCGTATTTGATGATCAGTTTGCAGCAATGGATAAAATTTTGAATGGAAAAGAGTTGTTCGCAGCTCAGGTATTTCTATATCTACTGTATAAAATTTATCTATTCTCTGAGCCAAATGTATAATTTATCAAGATGTTATTGATGCTTTTCTGCTTGTGTTCGTGAATGAAGCAGTGACTAGTTTTCTAAGATTGGGTCTCTTCCTACAAATATAGGTGCATTCACATATTACGAAATTGGAGATTATCCATAATGCATTAAGTCTTTTAATGGTTCGGAGTATGCATGCAGATATTCTGTACTTTGGCATACAGTTTGTCCTTGCATTTCGGGCAGTTTCATATTGATTGATGTAGTCTCCATACAATGCATCCCCACTCCCTCCATTTTTATTTTTCTCGTCGTTAGGTATACCTCGTGCTGTTGTCTCTAAGGTATTTTAAATTTTTTTTTAGTGGTGTCATTGTATCCATGATCTAGTCATGCAGATTTATTGAGAATGCAGTCACTATATTCATAATGATGGACTGCTGCACAAAAAATCCTGATGAGTTCTAATCATCAATTATCGCTAAGCATATGCACCATGTTTACCAGGGTAAAAAGTGTCTGGGAAACATAGCTCAACTTGTGGCCTTTTTTTTTCTTTTTTTTCTTTTTGATGACGTAGGTCATGGTTCAGAAGACGTAGTGGCCGCATTACTGGGCATAGTGGTTGTCTCGACCTTGGACCAGGTTTTAGGGCCAATCCAAGATCGCGAGCGGTGCACACGCAGTACGAGGAACAACCCGTCATCCACGTGTGCGGTTTCCCACAAGTTTCCACGTTGAGGATTCCCAAAACAAACACACGATCATGGTTGCGGAAGCTTGTAGCAAATCACACAACATATGCACATAAAATCATAAAGACAATTTCAAAGGGAGAAATGTAATCTATAGCATTCCCATAGCAGTTATAGTTTCAAGTTAACAAAAGTAAGTTAAGTTACAACCCATAAGAGGCCAACAAAGGCCAATACATTCCCAAAATAACAAAAGATGAAAACCCTCTCCAAAAAGTGATACACGCCTCACGATCCCTTCCGACGTCTAGATGACTTCGTCGGGTTACCACTCTTGAGCAGGTGGCGGCTCAACCGCCTCCGCTGGACGCTCCTCCCCATAGGCATCGGCGCCTGCACCTGAGCACCAAAATAACAAGGGTCAGACACAATGGTCTGGCAGGTGATCAATTTAGGTATTGAGCATACAAATTATACACATGATTTCAGTTTGAAAGGAAGAAGGATTCAAATCGAATTATAGTAACTAGGATAATTACTAAGATAACAAAAATCCATGAACAATATATAAGTCAGAAATCTAGCATGAATAATAAATTATATCATGAATGGAAAACCCACATTGAGCTCATCCTTCTCTAGCATATCAGATGACAAGAGCAAACAAGACAAGACAAAGCAAAGTCCCACGCAACCATGGATGAAAATATCGGCTGCTGCGATATATCGGTCGTGGCGGCAGTGGCCGCCACGCTACAATGAAAATATTGGGTATCGCACCCATAGTGTCCGTATTGGCCGCTATTTACCCGTAGCGGCCGATATGCACCGATACGTTACGTATCGGCCACTACGGGCAATGAAACATGGAAAAAAAAAAAAAAAAAAAAGAAAAACCATCCGGCTTTCCCCCATCAATTTGACTGGAGGAAGAAAGATTAAAAAAAAAAAAAAAAAGAGGAAGAAGAAAAAAAAAACAAAAGAAGTTTGACTGGAGGAAGAAGAAAACATACCTGATCCAGCGGCAACACCGGCAGCGACAGCATCGGCGGCGGCACCAGCAGCAGCAAGTGGCATCAGCAACAACAGCAGCACCTGCAGGTGGCACCAGCAGCGGCAACAGCAGCTGCAGGTGGCACTGGCAGCGGCAGCAGCACAGCGGCACACGGTAGCAGCAGGTAGCCCCTCTTCTTCTTCTTTTCCTCTCCCGTTTCCTCTTCTTCTTCTTTTCCTCTCCCGCTTCTTGATTTTCGTCGCCTTCAATTTGGAAAAAGAAATAGGGCACAAAACCCTATGCCCTTCTTTTATTTCATTAGTGGGGCACTTAATGGGCCCTTATGAAAGTTATAAACAAAATTTAAATGTAACCCCTCTTTTAGAGGGCACTCATGGCACCAAAACCAATTTCGTTTCGATCCTTGTATTATTTCATTAAGGGGCACTTATGGGCCTATGAAAGTTGTAAATAAAAATTAAATGTACCCCCCTCTTTTAAGAGGAAACTTATGGGCCCTATGAAAGTTATAATTAAAAATTAAATGTACCCCTCTTTTAGAGGGCACTTATGGGCCCTATGAAAGTTATGAAAAACAAATAAATGGACCCCTCTTTTATTTCATCAGAGGGCACTTATGGGGCCTTTAAAAGGCATAAATAAAAATTAAATGGACCCCTCTTTTATTTCATTAGGGCACTAATGGACCCTTTGAAAGGTATCAATAAAAATTGAATGAACCTCTAAGAAAATATAAAAGCTGAAGCACTTGATTCCTTTAACCATTGGTGGGCTCCACAATGAGGCTAAATATATATATATATATAAAAAGTCATATCTTAGCCAAATATTACTCAATTAAAATCAAGGCCTTAGCCAAAATTTCATTCTACTTGAAAATAGAGCTCAATCAAATTTCACTCTAGCTAGAAATAAGTTAGCATAACTAAGCAACATGAATACATGTTAAAAAATTGATCATTACTATTATTTTCTATTCATACAGCGATATAGGATCTCATATTATGAGGGGGCTACTACGCCCCCTTATCTAAGTGACTTTTGCAAAAAAACAAAAAAAAAAAAAAATACATTTTCAATCATTTTCCAATATTCTGGATTTTCTGGAAAATTTTTAGATTTTTTTGAGGATTTTTTTCAAAATGCACCGCTACGCTGCTACGTATCACCGCTACGCTATGTAGTACCCGCCTCGTAGCATTTGGCCTGCCGTTACCGCTATTTTCATCCTTGCACGCAACACAAGGTAGACGGAGCCTGGCCGCGGAACCGGAAACACGTACGAAGTATATGACTAATCTGCGGACAATCCAAGTGTTTAAGGGCCCCAGACCAGCTGATTAGGCTGACAGGGCAGTCCAAGCTCAGTGGTATCTACTCAAATTCATGAATGCACAAAACGAAAATACATTTACCAGACCAGATAATGAAAAGGGGAAGCCACTTGTCAAGACAAGGCAAAATAGCATAAGCTATTAGCATGTAAAAACATAAGAAGTGATCCCCTCAAAATTTCCTCAAATCAAGAGTTTTGCTGAAAACAAAACCCCTTTTTGGCTCTTGAACCATTTCAAAACAAAGCTGGTATTTATAAGTCAGATTAGATACAAACCGATAACCTCCAATTCAATATCAGTTTGTATCTAATCTGACTTATAAATACCAGCTTTGTTTCAATCTTCAAAACAAACTTCTCAAGCATATGCTAAGACCCCATCGTTTGACCCTTGTGTATTTGAAACCCAAATGTCAAGATTTAGGAATGAGTTGGTGCCCCCGAAGCTAAACTGACATTCC
Source organism: Camphora micrantha (assembly GCA_003546025.1). NCBI lineage: Eukaryota > Viridiplantae > Streptophyta > Magnoliopsida > Laurales > Lauraceae > Camphora > Camphora micrantha. The sequence continues at coordinate 49,650,789 of QPKB01000003.1, read as the reverse complement.
AAATTCCAAGTGCACAATACCAAGTTAAAAGCTCTTAACATATTCTTGTTTTCTTCTCCATAAAAATCCCTCAAAAATCCCTTATTTCCACATTCGGTTAGCTCTCAGTTACTTGGTGGCTAGACGCGGTTGGCTAGATCAGCTAGCCGCCAAGCTAAACCTGACAGAAAAGTCACCTTCTGGAATTGTGACCGCCATGGGTCGGTGACCTATCGGTCACCTGGCGGTTAGCCGATAGCTAACCACCGACCCTCCCAACGAAAAGGTTGAGTTCTGGAATTGTAACCGCTAAGGGTCGGTCACCTGTCAATCAGCCTCCAGCTAACTGCCAACCGGCGGGAAACTGCATTTCAGATTCTGTCTCAGCCATTTCTCCTCCCATTTCACATCCCTTCGTTCCTAGACATTCCTGCACTTCCAGAGCCTACGTGCTCTCCAAAAGAACCAACCTCCAACCAATTTCATCATCAAACTCCTTTCACCAAACCAGCCATTCCAACATCAAACTCCTATCTCCAACCGCCATACAACCATGTTCATCAAATAGCCCATTCAAAACAAAAACATTTGAACAAGACAGATTTCAAACTTAGCTCAAAGGAGGATTTCCAAGTAACACGAGTGGAACATGCATGCAAGTTTAAAAATAGACATCAAAACACTAAAGCTCACTAAGAACAAATTCAATTGCACAATTAGTAGATTACTTCACACATTTTGCAAATAAGATATCTAATTACTTAGCATGCACAAACATATCTAGAAAGATTACTTGCGTTAGCCCCAATGCAAATCAAATTCCTCCCCAAAGGCCCCTCTCAAGTGCTGAACCAGAAATCTACAAAAGTCCCAAAGAAACACCTCAAAAACCCACAATTTTTGGAAAACCACGACCCATTTCGAGAACAGCTTGCATGTATGAAATTGGGACTCCTTACAAGCCATGAGGACTCATTCTAAGAGATGGGCGGAGGCTCTCACCTGGAAGGTTCTGAAACAAGAAGAAACAGTGGGAAGGAGGTGCAATCCTGCAGAGTTTCTGCACAAAAAGTACCCAGCTGAAGCTTTAAGGAGGGAGAAGACAATGGTGTAGTCAGATTTTTCATTCCAAGCTCAAGTGATGGACATGCAAGGTGAGAAAGGAAGAAGAAGATGAGCTGTTCCCGGAGTTCTGGAGTTTCTGGAAACAATGGAGTGGGAATCTGAACGAGAGTGAGGGAGAGGAGTGTTTTAAATTTGAGTTGGCTATGGGCTCCAACAGGTCTAGAACTTCAAGTGGCTGAAAACCCTTCCTGCCCCCCCTAGATGAGATCGACGAAGAAGGAAGAAATGTTCCTCAAAAAATCTAGTTTGCAAAAAGTAGGAATTTCTCATGGTTTGGAGATTTAGAGAAGTGTGTACAGCTTTGAGTGTGAAAAGATTGTTTTATCCTTTTTACCTAAAAACTGGTTTTCTGGGTTTAGGACACAGATGGAATGGATACGAAAGTTGTGGAAAATAACAAATTCTTTTGAAAGGAACAAAAATCATGATTTATCGAAATCAATAATCATCCCCCCATGCTTACACATGTAGCCCAGGGCACCCCTGAACGTATCAGACTGAATCCAAACGCTCTCAAAATTCCCCAAAATTATGACTAGGACTAAGCCCGACCACACTCTAATCAAACGATCTCTAATCCCGCTTAAGAGACTAAACGCTCACATAATTAACACTAATTGTAATAATCTGGGTTAGGCACTTCCAGTGGTTGAGGCCGCTACGCAAATTTAAAAATATCAGCGCTACAGTCTAAAACCTAATAGAGCCAAGCAATTTTAATTTATAACAATTTTGTTTTCTCCTCAATAGCCTTTTCTATGGTTGTCTCTACCCATATATGGTTCCAAATCACTATAAAAAAAAAAAAAAAAAAAAAAAAAAAAAAAAAAAAAAAAGAAGATTGGTTTCTACACAAGATTTAAAGTTTTTTTAACACTTAAAAAATCCACACCGTTGGGCCGCTACGTATCACCACAACCACTATGTGTCGCCCGCTATGTAGCGTTTTGGCCACTGACCGCTACACCTACCACAACCACTATTTTTATCCTTGACATGGGTATCCCTGATGTCAGGACTAATGGCCCACGTGGCGCCTGCTGAACCCACACTAACGCACACCCGGTAAATCTAGAGTGGGTTTTGAACACAAGACATGGGGAGCAAACCCAAGCTTTATGATCCGGTGGTTACAACATTACATGAGAGGAAACAAAAAAAACGTTTTTCAATTAAACAGTTGGAATGACCATCATAAAAAACAAAGGCATTAAAGGAATTAAATCAATTATGCTGAAGCTCAAGTACTGATGTTGTATCTTATCACTTTGATGATGCATTGCAGGCATTCAGGAATGTATTGGATCACTACTTGGGAGTAAATTCTGATCAAGCTGGGTAATCGGCTGGTGGTTGCAACGGGACAGCTGGTTGGTGTTAATAAATCGCAACAGGCAAGGTACTCACACCGCATTCTAGACCAAATATGGCCAGTCTATAATGCCCTTGACTTTTTGATTTTGTATAATATATTGAGATGGCCAAGAACTTAGCTTTTTTTTTAATTATGCGAGTCCTTGGGAATGGTGTAGCAACGGATAATTAAGAATCAGAATAGGTCCAGTCCCTTCAAAAGGAAGAGGTTTTTGGTTCAATATTGGATTAATTGATTGACATCAGGTCGTCTGCATCAGTTCAGGCTTATTTAAAAAAAAATAACAATACTAAATGAACAGTATCATTTATCTTCTCATGCTGGTGTGGGTTTGAAGAGTCCTTCTTTGCCCGAACCAACCCAGTCCACATTAGACGCCAAGAATGAATAGTTACTGGTCCACCCAAATTTCAATCCAACAGGGGGTGATCCATGCACAGGCCTTAAAACTTAAGGCTCTAACATAAAGAAATCCTGAGCTGAAGGAGTGGAAGGTCACATTGGGATTTATGTTTTATAATTTGAACTGTTCAAAATAAATACCCCCAGTATACGGGGAATCCTCCAAAATTTACCTCAGTCTTGAGCATTCTCCACCATTGACTGTTTGATATGAAATGTGAATGATGAATTTCATGAAACATTCAATCAAACGGTGGAGAAAAAAAACTGGCTAAGGTAAAATGTGAGGATGCCCCCATGTAACTGGAGGGTTTATGAACAATTTGAATTACAATAGGTGGGTCTCACTGTGTGCTCCTTTAACTCGGGATTTCTGACTTGGAGTCACCAATGGAAGTTACATGTTGCTCGACAGGAGTTTGAAAATCCTCATGCAGATGATAAATTTTCAATAATAACTTTTTGTTATGCTTTTGGGGTTTGAGGGAAGAAAATACCGGTGGCGGTCTTTTTGCATGGCGGGTCCGATTTTGTTGTTTCAAATTGTAGGGTTGGGCTGGGTCGCTGGCTGAGCAGTTTTTGTTTATATATGGGGTCTTGATCCCGTGCACGTGGATGAGGCCCACTTTGGGATGGGGCTGGGGTGATTTGAATATCTAAGGGGGCCCCTCCTATGTTTAAAAAAAAAAAAAAAAAAAAAAAAGAAAAAAAAATCACCCCATCCAATTATCCTATCCGTATAATCCAAAGCCTGCAAGTCCAGTCTTTCGCATGGTTGTACAGTCCAGTCCATTCACATGGGTGCAAACCCAAGGGGGTGTTTCTGTGGTCCACTGGATGGACCATCAAGTGGGCCCTACTATGGGTGCACACAATACGTGCATCGTGCATAGGATAATTTTCCTATATGGGATAGATGGTTGATGTATTGTTTCAACTCTTCCTAAAAATGGGAGCCATGTGCACGAGCCTGACAGGTTTAACATGAAAACATTCGCCTTAGATAAAGCATTTGGGCACACTAATTGCGCTTATTCTGAATCCCGAGGGGTAACTTAGTTGGCCTAGGACCACGATTTGCAACCAGAGGTTGTGGGTTCGAAACTATACTACCACACTGGGGCCATGAGGGAATTTTATCCGCAATCTCCTGGGCCTGTTGGGATTATTCTGGCCCAAAGGGTTAGGAACCCTGCGATGTTAAAAATATAATAATAATAATATAATAAAAATAAAAAATAAAAAATTGTGCTTATTCTGGATAGGAATTATTACTTTTCTTGTTTCTCAAATAAAACTGAAGGTCCACAACACTCGAGAGTTAAAAAAAATAATGCCCTCTCCCCTGATACAGGATGCTCTATTTAAAGTGATCAGAGTGCCATTCCTGACAGAAATCGAATCTTTCTTTCTTGGAAATAAGAAAACCAGATTCATCTTCCCAGAAGAGAATAATAGTCACCCAAGATCTCATTGCTGAACTGCCATATAAGTTCTTCATGCAATTTCCCTAAATAGAAAAATTAATCATTTTTCTAAGAAATGTGACACAAGCAGTCCTCTAACAAATGTGACAAGTCAGGAGAGCCACTGACGGGCTTGTCGTGGAATGGAAATCTAGTACAGTCAAAGAACGAGCAGGATCACAATTCAAAATGGAAAGAAGCTCAGCCATTCAGGCCCACTTCGAGATCCATCCATATTAGCCAGGAAGGGTTTTTTCGAATAAGCCAATTCATTTGGGACCCTGCAGATCCATTCTTTTTCCTATTCAAAGATCAGCCCTTTGTCTCTGTGTTTTCATGCCAAGAATTCTTTGTAGATGAAGAGATGTCAAAAGGGCTTATTACTTCCCAAACAAATCCTCCTACATCTATATACAAACGCTGGTTCATCAAGAATATGCAAGAAAAGCACTTCGAATTGTTGATTCATCGCCAAAGATGGCTTCGAACCAATAGTTCATTATCTAATGGATCTTTCCGTTCTAATACTCCATCCGAGAGTTATCAGTATTTATCAAATCTGTTCCTATCTAATGAAACGCTATTGGATCAAATGACAAAGGCATTGTTGAGAAAGAGAGGTTACAGCCTAAAGGTGCTCCTTTACATCAACCAAAATACAATTAGCACCACAGCAACTTCCATGACAATGACAATGAATCTTCTAATAACTACTGTTTTGGAATATGGATAGCCTGTATACGGGTGCACCGATCTCAGGAGTATCGTAGGAGTAAACAATTCTCAAATACCCTATAATGAGATTAGGATTTCTCTCTCTTTAGAGAAGAGAGGAAAAGAAAAGGAATTTCCTGATTCAGGGAACTGCATAGTGTCCACATGGTTTAGGTATTTTACAAATAGGTCCGTAAGTGACACTAATCATTTAACTCGACAGAGACCATAGCTTCATATTGTGCTCAGAGACCAAAATGTACAAACCAAAGGCCTGAGCATATTTACTTTTCTTCGCATCAACAGATTTGAAACCGCCTCATTTCTCTTATTCAAGAGCAAGAACTATATTCATTTATCAAAGGGAAAGTTCAACAAACCCTCAATATTGCCAGATGCATATGTTATATTAACATAAAGAATGAGAAGAATGCTTTCAAACAACTATTATGTATTTACACAATGGCCGAGCAACCTGATAGTGGATACAACTCGAGCAACAATAGAATTGGATCAACTCCTACACGTTCAGCTCCCCACTCTGAATAGTATCCGGTTTCTCCTGGGCAGGAGCATTCTGTTTTGGAAGAAGTAAATCAAAGCATTCTCATATTAAAACAAACAGATCTTAAGTCTCTTCTTTGTCAGTGACATGCCACTATGTATTAAAATTTAATGTACAACAGAAAATAAAAGGTTAACAAAGAAACATACAGTGGCAATGAGGGAAGAAGAGGGGCTACAAAAATGCCAACTAAAATTAACAATTGTTCCACTCTAAAATTACAAAAGCTTGCCGCTTGCATGGCATTTGTGAAAATTCAAGAACCTAGATACTCCACAGAAATTGCACGCATAAAAACGAGGTTTGCCATGAAACATATCAACACTATGTTATTTCACACATCAAGTACCTTTTTTATCTATGATCAGGCAGACACTGGAGGAGCATTTATTCTCAACAGAAATGGATAGTACATCCGAGGAATGGGAGCTGTAACTGATCTACAGAGTATAGGAAAGAACTGGCCCCAAACTGGTCAGCCTTAATAATCATTTCCATTTTCAATAGGAAACACAAAAATAGTATGGTAAGAATAGAGTTTGACAATGTCAGTACCCATCTGGGAGTTGGTGGAGTGGCATAAGGTGTAATACCCCTGACCCAGTTACAAGGGCTAGAATATTATCTGATATTTTACTTTTTAGATTTATAGGAATGTTGAATTTGTCTTCGACATTTACATAAAGGGGAGCGCTACACAGCGCCCGGGCATTTTTTAGGAAAAAACGCCTTTCTTAGTTGAGCCCATTGGGATGCATGATGATCATGGAAGTCCATAGGATAGAAAGATCTATATGAGGCCTACCTATATGCAAAATCTTGAGCCCATAAGATCTTCCTAACCTTTTGATCCATGACCCTAAAATTTAATGGTTTAAAAGAATCATTTTATCATGATTTCAATCCAACAGTGAGGAAAAGTTGGATGAGTGCCAAATTTAGACTTGTGACTATTCATGTAGTAGTAGTGTGTGAAAAAATTAGATTGACTCAACATGGGCGCCATGACTAAAAATAAGAGGGGCGGAAAATGGGGCGGTTTTGAGAATCCCCCTTACATAAATAAATAAATAAATAAATTTATATATATATCATAGTTTTTTTGAGTGTCTATAATATATTTTATTTATGTATTGTGTAAATATTAATACTTTGGTGAGTATTATTTTGTCTAATGATTTATAGGTTAGTGTAAGCGGGTCCTGAGCTTTTAAATTGATTATGAGGGATTAATTAGGACCCATGAGCGCCTTTTCTTTTTTTTTTTTGGTGTGTGTGTGGGGGGGGGGGGGGGGGGGGACTAAATGTAACTTAGGAGTGGGACCCATGGGTAATAAGCTAATAGAATTGTAGTGGGACTAAATGTAACTTAGGAGTGGGACCCATGGGTAATAAGCTAATAGAATTGTAGTAGTATGGGAGAGATGGGACCCATATATAAGTGGAGTTCGAATTTAGAAAGAAGTCGTCGACCACTAGGAGTTCCCTGTCACGCACACAATCCTGATTGTGGTATTACTCGAAGCCACCAAGTCTAGTCCCATCATAGATTCAAGGGCATCCCCTATGCGACCAGGTCCTCTCTTGCATACCACCTGTGAAGCACGGACACGTGAAAAAGGACCTCGAATCCGTATCCCAGGCGTATCGGACACGGATACGCCCGGATACGGCATAGATACGTCTGGGATACGCAGAATGCGTATCTGATTTAAAAAAAATTATTTTAAATGCCGGACATGTGCGGGACACGACGGGATACGGGCGGGACTCGTTTAAGTGAAAAATAAAAAAACAAGGGGGGAAGAGGAGAAACACGTTGAAGTGAAAAACGTGGTTGGGGAGAAGGGAAAAAGAGAAAGAAGATCAGGAAAGAAAGAAAGACGAGAGGAACCCTAACCTCGCCGGTCGCCATTGCCATCACCATCACTGTGCCGTCGCCTTCGCTATGCCACTGCCATCATCAAACCCTAACCGCGCCAGCCTGCTACATCATCAAACAACAACAACTGCCGACGTATTGAACTTGTGTTGTGCCGCTGCCGTCATCAATCCCTAACCCGTGCTGTGCCGCTACAGCCTCGCCGCCCTCATCTCCGCCACCTTCGCCGCTGCATCTATAACCTTTAGGAGAACCAGCACTTTCCAGGTTCTTTTATCTTCTTTCTTTCCTTTTGTTTCTTTTTTTCTCTTCCTCTGTATTCTGGTTTTTTTTGGGGTTGATGCTATTTTGGTTATTTTAATCTGGGGTTTTTTTTTTTCTTCCCCCTTAAATCATTTGGATTTTAGGGTTTTTTTGTGTGTGTAATGTGTTTGGATTTTCCTGGTTTTCTTGTTGATTTGATGCTTTGTTTGTTGATCAGAGGTTTGTATTGGCAAGGTTCTGTCTTTGCTTTCGCTGCTGCTGCTGTTTCTTTTTTTTTTCTTTTTTGTGTAATGTGTCGATTTGCTGCTGATTGTTTTTTTTTTTTTTTTTTTTGGCTGTATATTGCATCCCAGCTCTAAGATTGTAACGCCCCAGCCCTAGACGCATGCATGATATTGTCCGCTTTGGCCTACGGGCCTCACGGTTTTGCTTCTGATGGGCCTCAACCCATCAAAAGGCCTCATACAAGGTAAGGGTGTAAGCTCTACATATAACCCCATTCACTTTCCTCTCTATAGTCGATGTGGGACTCCGGGGCGTCACAATCCACCCCCCTTAAGGCTGCACGTCCCTGTGCAGTAGCCTGCCAGTCTCAGTAGCCTGCCAGCCCTCTTGGCCCGCTCACATGGAGACCCGCCCACTTACACCAGACCACGGCAGGGGACCCACACTCGAACTAGTCGAGAGTCGGCTCTGATACCATTTGTAACGCCCCACCCTTACACACATGCATGATATTGTCCGCTTTGGCCCACCGGCCTCACGGTTTTGCTTCTGATGGGCCTTAACCCATCAAAAGGCCTCATGCAAGGTAATGGTGTAAGCTCTACATATAATCCTATTCACATTCCTCTCCATAGTCGATGTGGGACTCCGGGGTGTCACAATCCACCCCCCTTAAGGGGGCACGTCCCTGTGCAGTAGCCTGCCAATCTCGGTAGCCTGCCAACCCTCTTGGCCCGCCCACATGGAGACATTCACATTCCTCTCCATAGTCGATGTGGGACTCCGGGGTGTCACAATTCACCCCCCTTAAGGGGGCACGTCCCTGTGCAGTAGCCTGCCAATCTCGGTAGCCTGCCAGCCCTCTTGGCCCGCCCACATGGAGACCCGCCCACTTACACCAGACCACAGCAGGGGACCCACACTCGAACTAGTCGAGAATCGGCTCTGATACCATTTGTAACGCCCCACCCACACCCATGCATGATATTGTCCGCTTTGGCCCACTGGCCTCACGGTTTTACTTCTGATGGGCCTCAACCCATCAAAAGGCCTCATGCGAGGTAAGGGTGTAACCTCTACATATAATCCCAATCACATTCCTCTCTATAGTCGATGTGGGACTCCGGGGTGTCACAATTCACCCCCATTAAGGGGTCCCTGTGCAATAGCCTGCCAATCTCGGTAGCCTGCCAGCCTTCTTGGCCCACCCACATGGTGACCCGCCCACTTGCACCAGACCACAGCAGGGGACCCACACTCGAACTAGTCGAGAGTCGGCTCTGATACCATTTGTAACGCCCCACCCTTACACACATGCATGATATTGTCCACTTTGGCCTACGGGCCTCATGCAAGATAAGGGTGTAAGCTCTATATATAACCCCATTCACTTTCCTCTCTATAGTCGATGTGGGACTCCGGGGCGTCACAATCCACCCCCCTTAAGGCTGCACGTCCCTGTGCAGTAACCTGCCAGTCTCGGTAGCCTGCCAGCCCTCTTGGCCCCCCCACATAGAGACCCGCCCACTTACACCAGACCACGGCAGGGGACCCATACTCGAACTAGTCGAGAGTCGGCTCTGATACCATTTGTAACGCCCCACCCCTTACACACATGCATGATATTGTCCGCTTTGGCCCACCGGCCTCACGGTTTTGTTTCTGATGAGGCCTTTTGATGGGTTGAGGCCAATCAGAAGCAAAACCGCGAGGCCCGTAAGCCAAAGCGGACAATATCGTGCATGCGTGTAGGGGTGGGGCGTTACAAAGATTAAGTCCTGTATTGGCAAGGTTCTGGCTTTGCTTTCGATTGGCTGCTGCTGTTATTTCTTTTTTTGTGTAATGTGTTGATTTGCTGCTGCTGCTGCTGCTTTTTTTTTTTTTTTTTCTTGTTTGGCTGGCCACTAAGGACAAGCATAACACTTCCTATACGTACTTTCTGTCTTGAGTCAAAGCAACTTGTCACCTGCTGACAGTAACCAAATTCTTCAAAAGCTGTCCCCATTCGGCATTCACAAATTATGATTAAATCAATGAAAGTGCATATTTTATGGCTATTTTGATTGAAATAATGTTAGATTTTTATTACATAGTCATACAAAAAATATTTTTTTTAAAAAATTTTCAACGTATCCCCGACGTATCATATCCTACTTTTTTGAGAAATGGCGTATCTGCGTATCCGTATCGTATCGTATCCGTGTCCCGTATCCGTGTCCATGCTTCATAGCATACCACTATAGAAAAACTCCATTCGAAGCCCTGGCGTCTCCACTCAACCTCTCCCTTTTTCTCTTTCTCGTGCAACAAAGCTATTAGAAGCCCTAATCTAGAGATCTATAGAAGAAGAATTAGAAGAGAAGAGGAGAAGAACTAGTAAGAGGTGCTTCCTCGGATGACTTACATGTTTCCCTACGTCAATCAGAGTGGATTTTCTCAATCTACTTGCATAAGATGTATTATCTTCAAATTTAGATTTTAGAAGTCCCAATGTGTGTATTTTTGAAGAAAACCCATGGGAGTAAAGGTTTCCCTTTGGACGCATTCCCAAACGCTATAATACACGGATACTTGTATACAAGGATCAAAATAGCGGTTGTGGCAGGCGTAGCGGTCAGTGGCAAAAACGCTACGTAGCGGGCGATACGTAGCGGTGTAGTGGTGTGAATTTCTTAAATGACCTAAGTTTTTTTAATCTTATATAGTAACCAAGATTGTGTATTTTTAGTGATTTGAAACCATATAAGGGCAGATACAAGTTTAAGAAAGGCTATTGAGAAGAAGAAATAGCAAAAATAGTATTTAAAACTAAAATTACTTGGCAATACTAGGTTTTAGACCATAGCGCCACTATTTTCAAAATAGCGCAGCGACCTCAACCGCTACGACTGATAATGCGGGCGCTACGCTACTTAGCGACCGCTATTTTGAACCATGCTTGTATAAGCCCAACGTATCCATATCGGACCGATACGACACTAGTATTGGTACCTTTTACACACTATCCTGACTTTTTGGGATGGTTTTTTGTGATGTATAGTGCAGTCTTGTTCTGTTGAGTTTTTTGTTGGCCTCGCTGCCTTGTTTGGGTAGGCATTTTTGTAAGGCTCCCAATCTGGTTTTCTTTCTATTCTGAGGGCCTTCAGCTCTATTGCTCCTAATACAAATTTACCTTCAAGCAAAAAAAGAAGAAGAAATTATTGATACCTAATACTGCACCAATACTTCTAGGAAACAAGTTTAACATATCCTACTTATAAAGCCCTTTATTTCATATAGTTCTTTTAATATTTTTACTTCTCAATATAACAAATGCTAGAAAGGGACGAAAACAACGATAATTTCATTGATTCAAAAGTGATCTAAAGAAGAAATTAGGACACCCATATCTGTATCCATTTCCTACATTTTCAAAAGTGAGGAGTCAAATCCCTGATCCCCCGTATCAGTGTCCGTATCTATATTCGTATCTAGTCATCATAGCCCAACCACAAACCACAAATTAAGGCTGGCCAATTGACTAATTGGGGATTGTGGGGTGGCTGAACCCCATACATGGGATTTGGCCTTAGCCGAACCCCATTCAAGGGGGTTTGACTATGGCTGAACCCCTATTTGGGGGTTTGGCCTTAGCTGATCCGAATTTGCAAGGTTTCCATGATGATAGAATTATGTAAGTTAAGGTTCTGTGATTTCTGTGTGTTATGGCATGTTAGATCATTTTTTTTCATATTTTGGATTTAAATTCTCTATTTGTCTAATGAACATAATGAGGTTTCTGTATAACTGAACCCATATCAAAGAATTGGACAAGAGCCCAATCCTATTTATGGTAAGTTTAAGCAGGCCGACTGCTACATGGGCACTGGTTATGGTCTGAATGCATTACATCTTCCTTGTGATTGATCAATGGTGTGTGGTATCGTCTCTACAATGTGATACCATAATTGGAGATGAATCACATGATAACTATGTTTGTTCTTTGCTGAAATTTATGAATGTCTGTAGATCCTTCCTTCAACTAGATAGATATGTGCATAGATCTTAATTATAGTTTGCATGTGACAGAATTGGTTAGCCAACCCATAGTTTTGGGTTCTTAAGTGCATGGTCAAATTTTCATTGTGACCGTAGTCTTGATCAATAATGGTCACATGCTGAAAATTATATTGTTTTCCCTATGTTACATGCATAAATGTAATTGGATGTATGATTCTTATGTGATAATGATCTTCAATTGATTTCTCTCGTAACATGTTATATGTGATTGTGTTTGGATAACAAATCGATATTTGATTGTGTTTGCATAACTAATCGATATTTGTGAAGCATGTGATAAGAGATGATTTCATTATACGGTATTGTGAACATCTCAAACATACAATACACTGGTTATGCAATTGACTTTACACAACCAGATACCTATAGTGAATTGGATCGAGACAGGGATGGTTGCAAGTCAACTTGTTGTACGTGTTGGGGACCATTAAACTGTATGGAGTTTGAGAACTAAGAATGCAAGACCTTGTTGAATATAAGGATTTGGGATAGGACCTTAATGTAGCATACTCTTGAATCTCAGAACCCCTAGGACTACTAGGTGATGACGTCCACCTACTATGGCCTAACATGTAATGTTCTAACTATAAGTCAACTTTGGGAGAATATTCTCCAAGTAGGAACTCAGATCCTGGTTGGTCACCATGTAATGTGCATAAAGATGATGAATGGGGTGCTCCTTGCTATGTGTTGCACCCTTATGGGGCATGAGATGTGTTGGGCTATGCTACTAAACGGTTAGGTGTCTATTTCAGAAGAAAAGACTTAGCTCTACCCTGCATAACCAAATTTATATTTTGGTGTGATAAAGTGGATATTATATGTTGTTTATCTATGTTATTTGTGTAATAACATGTTCGGATTGTTAGAAATGTGCAAACTCGATGAGGATATCCATTCACTCAGTTTATGTTGATTTGTGGATTTGCCCCAATCCAGGTAACCATAATGTTGATTTGCAAGACAACTTTGATGAGTAAGGTGTCATGACCCGAAACCTGAGGGCCTTCGAATTCCTAATCACGACTTAAAAATGTATCACAATCACCATCATAATTTGAATAAATAATTCATATTCAATGGGCATAAGTTAAATTTTTTGAAATTATAAAGAAAACAATTGCAAGGAAGATAAACATTTGAAAACTAAAACACTATGTCGGTAGATTTCTAATTGTCATGTTGTCTCTCGCCCTCTCAACACGCAAGTCAAAAGCCTAAAGCTTCCGAATCATCACAAGCTCATTCTCTAGGTTTTGGTTACCTAGGATTGGGGTGAAAATACACAAATCAGTAACATTTAGTGAATATATTTTTGTAAGTCTACATGTATATGTGTAAGCAATAATATACTAAAAGGAAGATTCATCATCGCATGTAAAACCGATGAGGTTTATTTGTTAAGTTAGATTTAAAATTTCTAATTCTAACCTTGGTACCACCACCTAACCACCATATGCATAGTCTTCCAAAATCATACACCTCAAAGGTGCCTCCGGAACACAAGATGTGAACTATAGTCAGTCGAACGGCTGACCGATAATCAATGAAATAATGCAACTGACCTAGAAGGAAAAGAAATTATGCAAATGGCCTAAAACCATGTAAGAAACTAATCTCTTAGCCTCACGTGCTAGTGATCTAGTGGTATCCACTGGGTACGTCCAATCTATTCCAATAACAAATTATTGTCATTCTTAATACTCATAGTGAGGTAGTTGGAAATCAGCCATTTATATGAAACCAGGATTTATCATGCCCCGCTCTAACTCATTATTGGTATCCTGTTGTATAAAGGAATTTAAATACTAACCCCTTATGGTTGGAGACGTTTCCAAAATATTTAGAAAATATTGACAAGCAATAATGTGATAGAAAATAATCGGAATCGCATACCGTTACTCACCAATCTTAGTGTCATGTCAGTGACATTTTAGAATTAGTAGGTTTCTTTAATATTGGAATTCTATGTTCAGTAATAGAATCTTAATAGGATTGGAAAGGTCCTTTGATCTTCTCTATAAATATGTAAATCTCCTTTAGGGATTGACACATCTTATTATTGAATTGAAATTGAGTTCTGATTTTAAATTTCTTTGATTAGTCTTTTTGTGCGTGAGTTCTTGGTTGTTGAATCCACATCTGGATTCGGCCAAATCCCTGTTGCGGGTTTGGTCCTCTTCCCTGGGCTGCATCACAAGGTTACCCGACTCAGGATAAATTAAAATATATATATATAGGAAAATATAATAAACAAATCTAAGACTCCGCTCTCCTCAAAAAACCACTAAACTTCTCTAGTAATCTCACTCCAAGGTTGCACCTTGACCTAACTGGTGAAGCAGAAAAGAAAAAAAAAAAGATGAAGCAGCAACAGCTACAAGGGACTGCTGAAGCAGAAAGATGAAAAGAAGTTGGTCGGCAACAGCATAGCAAGCAGCAACAACAACAACAGAACAGCAGCAGCTCAACACATCAAGCAGCAGAACAGCACAGCACAGCAGGAAGCACAGTAAGGCAGCAACCCAAGAGGCAGAAACTTTGCGGCAGAAAACCAGCAGCCAAGAGACTAAAACGACAGCTCTCCCTGTGTGTGGGAGCAAACAGCAGTCACCCCCCTCCCCACTCATTTTCTCCTCTCTTTTCTCAATGACTCAAGCCTAGTTGAGTCGAGTCCAAGTCCATGGGACCCAACTCGGTAAGTGTCAAATCCAAGTCAACTCGGACTCAGCCGATTTTTAAATCCTTGATCCCCATCCTTGTTAGTTATTGAAAGAATCTCTGTGGTATCTCATGGTCGTCAATTGTGATCAATAACTCCCAAAAAGTAATGATCCAGGTCAGCCCAGAATGAGGGGGGTTACTAAAAGCAACACACAAGGGAGTGGTAATTAGAAATTCTCATGGCTGGTGGGTGTTGCAATGTTGGCAATTCAAGTGGAGCTGAAATTTACTCTTAAGAAAAGAATCGGAAAGGGCTAGAATTCTTCTCTCTTTTTTTTAAATGATAACTGGTATTGATCAAAAGCTTTATAGCATAAAAGATCTATTCTATACGAAGAAAAATACAGCTACCACCCAAAAGAGGAGAAAAATACAAGGAGGCATAGGGGCCTTCAAAACAAAAAGGGAGAGGGAGAGATGACAGTCATGAAGAAGCAACTTCCCTCCAATTGTACATAATGGCATCAAGAGATAAGCCCCAAAAAACTAGACGGTGGGAGACCCAAGAGGCAACACAAAATTTCATTTTAAGGATTAAGTCTTCTTGGGAGGTATTGATCCCTTCAAAGCACATTCTGTTTCTCTACTTCCATATCGTCTAGAAAAAAGCCAAAAAAGAAAGGCGCCACATGGTCTTTCTTTTGAAGGTAGAAATCGGGCAAAACCATTGATGGAACAAACTGGATAAGGACTGCGGAAGCACCCAACTGAAGTTGAACTCCTTGAGAATAGATGACCAAAGTGCATTTGTCAACTTGCAGGGAGGGAGTTACTGGTTAGCCAATTCTTCGTCAGCTAAGCAAAGTGGGCAAGCACCGACAACGATCATGTACCGATGGTGAAGATTGTCCATAGTAAGAAGCTTGTTCCGAAGAGTGAGGCAGGTAAAGGCTAGCACTCTGGGAGGGGCCTTGATCTTCTAGAGAGATGACCAGCTTCTAGTTGGAACAGGAGCAACTGAAAGGGTGGAGAAGGATGATACCGAAAAAATACCGTTGCTTGAGGGGCCCCAACGCCTGCTGCTTGCCCTTCTCCAGCAATGTCTATCCCATTTAGGACCTCGAAGAGATTGAGAAGGTGAGCTTCTTCTACCTCATTGAGATTCCTTCTAAAGATTGGGCACCAGAGGTTACGGTTGGAGTTTGTGTCAAGATAATCTATGATCCTTGCATTATGGTTTCTGGCGCATCTATAAAGGTCAGGGAACTGTTCCGCTAGAGAGCAGTCCAACCCAGGCATCATCCCAAAAAGAAATTTTCTCTCAGTTGCCTACCCGGTAGCGGATGGATTGAGCGAAAGTGTCTTCGGTGGAGCAAATTCCTTTCCAGAAAGTAGAGCACCTTTGGGAGGTAGGAGGGATGTCCTAACCATTTCTCCTCACTTTGTATTTGGCTAACAGGATGCTTCTCCACAGGCCACTAAATTCTTCCCGTAGTCTCCATAGCCATTTTCCCAGCAAAGCTTGATTCATTATCCTTAAAGGTCTGATACCTAAACCACCGGGGTCTTTAGGGGAGCAAATTGTTTTCCAGTTTACCAAGTGAATTTTCTTTGATTCCTCGCAACCTTGCCAAAGAAAATCGCGTTGAAGCTTCTCGATGCGGTTGATGATAGCCATGGGGCATTTGAGGATAGACAAGTAGTAGATAGGGAGATTAGCAAGTGCGGATTGGATCAAGGTAATTCTGCCTCCCAGGGATAGGTGCCAAGCTTTCCAGGAAGACAACTTTTTTCTCCATTCTTTCAACGAGGTTCCAGACAGATTTTAGTGCCCTGCCGAGGCAAAGGGGAAGGCCAAGGTATGTGGATGGGAAGCAGTCCACTTTGCACCCCAAAGTGTCAGCGAAGCGGCTAAGAGAGATGTCCTCAACTGAAACCCCAAGAATAGTGCTCTTGGAAAAGTTTATCCTAAGGCCTGATCCAGCTTCAAAACATCAGAGAATAGCTGCCATATTTTTGACCTGATCATCTTCAGCATCACGGAATAGAAGGGTGTCATCTGCATATCGGAGTTGGGAGACTGAGGTGCATCAGGAGAAGCCTTGAAACCATTGATCAGGTTGCGGTATTCTGCTTTTGAGAGCATCCAGCTGAGAACCTCACCAATAATGGCAAAAAGGAACGAGGACAAAGGGTCCCCCTGACCCAAACCTCTCTCCGCTGGGAAGAAACCTTTCGAGGAGCCATTGATTAGAATAGAGAAGGTTGCATTTGAGACACACTCTTTGATCCAGTTTCTCCATTTAGATCCAAAACCCATCTTGCGCATCATATAAAGGAGGAAATCCCAGTCCACCATATCAAAAGATTTTTCTAGATCCAGTTTGCAAACTAGGCCGGGTGTTCTATCTTTGTATCTGAAGTGAAAAGGCTAGAATTCTTGATATAGTAGCTCCATGGGAAATCAACTTGGATGAAAATAGCAGTCTGCCGATAGATCGGGCGCAACGGCCACTATTTATCCATAGCAGCCGAGAGAGAGAGAGAGAGAGAGAGAGAGAGAGAGAGAGAGAGAGAGAGAGAGAGAGAGAGAGAGAGCCCTACCCAGCTTCCCCTTTCATTTGTTTTGACAGGAACAAGAAGATAAAAACGAAGAGAGAAAGATAAAAATAAAGGAGCAGTTGCAGAAGACAACATACCAAGAGGCTGAAGCAACAATAGAAACAGCACTAGGCAGCAACACCATGCAACAGCACCATCAGGCTGCAGTATGCAGCAGCAGCTCCAATCCTCTTTCTTCTTCTTTTTCTCTCTTTTCCTTCCCCCTTCTCACTCTTTCTCTCGATCCTTCTATTCGAACAAACGAATAGGGGACCCCCTTTTCTTCTATTACACAGTGGCCTCACCCATAAATAAATAAATAAATTAAATGGAATAGTCAACTTTCAATCTAATTGGAAAAAGAACCCCAATCAAATTTCACTCTGATGGGAAACCAGCAAAACATGCCCGCACTTAGCACGGGCAATATAATTTATAATATTAAAATAATAAAAAAATTAAATAATAATTAGTCTAAATTATATTGAGATGGTAAAAACTGCAATCAAAATTAAAACCTATAATAATAACAAAATATAGTTGGTTAATTTCAAAATGAGAAGAAACAAATAAACCCATAGAAACCCAATGCCAAAAAAATAAATAAATAAAAGAAAAACATAAATCCATGAAAACCTATCACCACGGAAACTAGAAGAACCCATCAAAACCGGAAAGAAAAATAAAACAGAACTATGATAAAAATAAATAAATAAATAAATAAATAAATAAAAAATTTCATCAAGACACCAGAAAATAAATAAAACTGGAAGAACTTTAAGAAATGAAAGAAATATGACACGATTGTGTTGCAGAAATCACTGAAAATGCAGTTTTAAGAATCCTTGAGTTTCACTCACTCTAGTTAATTTGAATTATGTGACTGAAGGGAGATTCAAGAGTCTAGATCCAATTAAACTCCATCTAAAATCGAAAACCATGATGGGATTGCAGAGATAAAGGATGGAAGCTTAGATGACACACTCTTTAATACGGCATCAAATAAGATTTGCTTATCTATGGCATTAGATAAGAAAATCTAAATATGCATTTATTAATTCGAGTAGAAGATTGCACTCTTCAAAAGTAAACTCCTTTTAGATTGGCCTCTTTATTTAGATGGCTAAAATCGAAAATTACTCTCTAAAATCTCTCCCTCAAGTCAAAATCGGATTAAAATTAAAATCGACATTGAGCTTCAATTTCTCAAACAATTGTGAAATTGGAGCCCAGTTGTAAAATTGAATCCTATCCCTTTCATATATAATAATTGTAGGAGCTAAATCCTTGCCCCTAGTGCTAAACAAATGGCTGTAAAGATAGAATCATTTCTCACTTTCTATATGGTCCATCACAAAGCTAAGATCCTCGATTTAGAATGACGATAGCTGAGAAAAAGAGTTGATTCATTGGACTCGACACAATGATGCAACGTAGACCTCATGGCCACATGTATAGGGCCCACATAGATTTAGGATTTATTTTTATGTCAATAGTTTCTAATTTTATTGTAATTAGGATAAGATTCTAGTTTCCTATTTTAAGTAGGTTTCTTAGGGCTTAAGTTATCTTTCTTATTTATATGGCATTGTAGAGAATTATTTTCAAGAGTTGTTGATTAATAAAATTGGGTTTTCCCATTGAGGTGCGTCCTCGTTTATTATCTCTGCGGAGATTTATTGTGTCTTTGGACAAGTGCTTCGGCACCCATTGTGCTTTTAGCACTTCCACCGCAAGCCCTAACCCTAGGGACTGCATCAATTGGTATCAGAGCTGAACGATCTCTCGATCGTCGGCGTGTTACCCCTATCCCCATCCTTACTGGCTCAAACATCACCGTCCACCATCACTGTCCCTGCCCCACCCAAAACCCCAATCGCCCTTTTTCCCGATCTCCAATCCCTGACCCCACGAAACCCTATTCCCTGCCATTAGCCACACCGAAACCAAAACCCTCATCATCTTCCATCTTCCCGAATCCAGCCTTGTCCACTACCAGCAACCCAGACCACCGAAATCAAAACCACTAGGACCAAGATCCCCAATTCCAATTCCCACTGCGGAACCTAATTCCAATTTCCTTTTTAAGCCCCGCCACCCCAGCCCTATCACAAGCCAAGCCACATCGCCACCGTGAGACTTCAGCCCCATCGTCGTCGACTTCCTAATCCAAAACCACCATCGTCCGAATCCCCAGCCAGAGAAAAAAAAAAAAACAAAGAGCATTGACAAAAGCCCAGCAGCAGAAAAGAGAGAGAAGCAGAAAAGAGAAGCCGCAGCAACGGAGAAGAGGAAGGAAACGTGTACCGTGCACCAGTCGATCGCCGTCATCCGCCTCGCCCTCCACCGCCATCATCCACATCGTCGGAACATCATCGTGCCTGCGCCAACGCTATCCCTTGCGACTTCGTCACAACAGCCTTCGTCCAGCGTAGCCGTGTCCGTCGTCGTCGCTTCAGCGTCGTCGTCGTCAACCCATCGCCACAGTCTCGACTTCAAGCCCCACCTCCCTAATCTTTTCTTCCTTCATTGGTGCATCAGATAAGGCCTTCACTCCTTTTTTCTCTCTTTCGGGCGCTTGAATCAACGCTGGGGAAGGAAGCCTGCACTTGCCAGCCCATTGGGCCCATCTGAATTTGGGCCAAGTCCATTCCAGGCCTGAGTTCAATTCAAATCATTCACAGGTTGGGCCGGGTTTATATCCGGGTTGAAGTTTAGTCAATCTGCCCTTTCTTGAGGCCCAACAACTTCTGCTGACATCATCACTGCATCAGCAAACTTCAATCAAAAACGGCTTTGATCCAATCAACAGTTGAGATTTCTTTTTCAATATCGGGCTCCTATCGCATCAGATTTTCGATCCGTTTTTACCAGCGTGATCGTGAAGAGCAAATCTACACCTTTGGTCAGTTTGATTTTAATTTTTAGATCATTAAAATTTTCAGTCTTTGTATCAAGTTCATATGGAATTGTCAAACAAGAGGGAATTGCAACTTCTTGAAATCAATAGAAGGCTTACAGAAACCAACAACGAGCTTAAAGAAATCATCAACAGGGCTACAAGGATGACATATGCAATCAAATATGGGAAAAGATATTATGCAAATAAAGATTGCTTTGAGCAGTATATTACTTTGACACAAGGAAAATTGTCTGTCGAGGAATATGCTTATGAATTTGAAAGGCTACATTATTTATGTGAATTGGGAGATACACTTGATTTCAATCACTTTCTCAAAGGTTTGAGACCAAGTATATTGAAGAATGTGGCAAAGGAATGTAACGATATGTATGAAGCATTTTGGGAAGCAATTCATGTGGAGCGGATGCTTAAAAGGTCTCATCTAGTGGGTGTTACTCCTCAAGCGAATATGCCGACCGATCAGTCAGAGTTGGACAAAGAAAATTCCATATCTACAGTTAGCCTTGAAATTTCTCCTATGAGTACTAATAATTCCGAAGTGCAAATACCAAGTGATGAAGCAAAAGTTATTGCTATTCCCCACATTAATTCTCCCATTGATTTTGTCTTTCGGGATCAACTATGCACACTGAGAGATGACCAGCGGATAGTCAGTGATTCTGATTTGATGGTGCATGTTTACAAGTAAGGCACATCAACACATATTTCAGCCATCAAAAGCAATTATACATGAAGCTGTGCCAAGAAGTTATAGACCGACCGCCAAATCCGAAATTCATCAGATTGATCTTTGATCCGGGTGGCCATTTTCCGAACTCGAGGTCGAGTTCTTTTTCAAGTGGGGGAGAATGATGCAACGTAGACCTCATGGCCACATGTATAGGGCCCACATAGATTTAGGATTTATTTTTATGTCAATAGTTTCTAATTTTATTGTAATTAGGATAAGATTCTAGTTTCCTATTTTAAGTAGGTTTCTTAGGGCTTAAGTTATCTTTCTTATTTATATGGCATTGTAGAGAATTATTTTTAAGAGTTGTTGATTAATAAAATTGGGTTTTCCCATTGAGGTGCGTCCTCGTTTATTATCTCTGCGGAGATTTATTGTATCTTCGGACACGTGCTTCGGCACCCATTGTGCTTTTAGCACTTCCACCGCAAGCCCTAACCCTAGGGCCTGCATCACACAATCTTACCACCATTCTGCAACACTATTAATTGAAATACAATGGCAAAGAAAACGAATATGTGAACAAAACACAACTGCACTACATTAACAAATTGGACATAAAAAAATATGAAACCCAAGAATACAATATGAAAATCCATAGACAACCCGAGAATAAAAATAACTTAAAAGAAATAAATTAACCCATAGAAACTCAATTCCTAAAACCCAAAAATTAAATTAAAAAATAAAAGAAAACATAAATCCATGAAAACCTATCACCGCAGAAACTAAAAGAACCCATCAAAAGCGGAAAGAATAATAAAACATGGCTATGATAAAAGGAAAAAACAATCATTAAGACACCAGAAAACACATAAAAAAGGAAAAGATTTTAAGGGAAGAGATGACACGATCGTGTTTCACTCTCATTAATTTGAATTACGTAACTGAAGGGAGATAAAAGAGTCCAGATCGAATTAAACTCCATCTAAAATCGAAAATCATGATGGGATTGCAGAGATAAGGGATGGAAGGTTCAGATGATAGACTCTTTAATATGGCATCAAAAAAGATTTGCTTACCTATGGCATTAGATAAGAAAATCTAAATATAAATTGATTAATTTGAGTCCCTAGAAGATTGGACTCTTTAAAAGGAAAATCCTAGCTAAAATTGCTAATTTCTCTCTAATCCCTAAAATCTCTCCCTCAAGTCAAAATCGGGTTAAAATTAAAATCGCAATCAATTGCGAAAATTGGAGCTCAATTGTAAAATTGAATCCTATCCCTTTCATATATAATAATAGGGCCCTACCCAACTTTCACTCTAATTGGAAATAGAGCCCTTTCAAAATTCACTCTAATTAGAAATAGGGCCCTAGCCAACTTTCACACTAATTGAAAATAAAGCGCATTCAAAATTCACTTTGATTGGAAATAGGGCCCTAGCCAAATTTCACTCTAATTGGAAATAGGGCCCTAGCCAACTTTCACTCTAATTGGAAATATTGCCCAACCAAATCTCACACTAATTGGAAATGAGAAGCCATATTTCACTCTAATAAGAAATAGAATTCACCCGAATTTCACTCTAGTAGGAAATATGGTCGTACTCAAATTTCACTTAAACAAAAAGTTTTCTATACATGTATATATATTTCAAAATGTAACTCTGAAATAATAAATTCCAAACATGACAGCGATGATATTTTAATGACACTGTGTGATTATAAACATTTTTTATTAGTTTTTAACTTATAGCTAACTAACATAAATGCTAGTAAAATAACAAATCAATATTATCATTTTATAATTATACAGCAATGCAGGACTCTATGCAATGAGGGGACCCCCCACCCCACTATTTTAGTTACTATTGAAAACAAAAATTAAATTCTAACATCTTCCAATATTTTTTCAGATTTTTTTTTACAACTTTTTCAAATCACACCGCCACGCTGCTACCGCTACGTGTCGCTAGCTACAAAGCGTTTCAGCGACTGGCCGCAACACCCGCCACTACCATTATTTTCATCCTTGGAAATCAGAAACCTACTAGTGACAAATGAGCAGGTCAATACAGTGCTTTAAATGGAGTTACAAGTGATTGAAAATAATATTAAATAGCTCCATGGAAATTGTATTATCTGATGTGAAAAATCAGAAACCTAGTAGGGTGACAAATGCATCCTTCTCATCTGTTCCAAGAGAGGTGAACTAGGAAGCAAATGGGCAGGTCAAGTCCACTGCTTTTAATGGAGTTTCAAGTGATTGCAAATGATGTCAAATAGATGAATTTGGTATGCAGTTGTTCTGTGACTTTTCTTTTCTTGTCGGTGGTCCATTACCTAATAAATCTCTATGCATCGCTATTGTACATAAAAAAAATTTCTCTCATAATGACTAAATCATTATAATTAAAAACGAAAAAGGTTCCAACTAATGTTTCAGATAGATAGATGAGCTTAGGAATGCATATATATATATATATATATATATTCCTTTAATAGATAGATGGGCTTAGGAATGAATTTTTTTTATTTTTTTACCTTCTTATTTATTTATTTTGAATGGTTCTACAATTAAAGATACACTGCCACAAATATTTGTTTGAATGCAATATTATCCACTATAAAGATGGTCACATGAAAATCTAATAGAAGATCCAACTATTGCTCACTCAAAAAATAGAAGAGAATACTCACTTCCAAGGGCAGATCAGCTGGAAACAAAGCAATGGCAGGAGCACTGAAACTGAAACCACTGAGCAAAGTGCACATGGCACGAAAAAAAAAAAAAAGAGTTAATGGCAGACTCTAAAACGTGCAGAATAGGAAAAGCGAGTCAAAACATTCAAAAAAAAAACAAAGAAAGAAAAAGAAAAAGAAAAAGGACGACTATACTAAGAAAAAAAAAGGAAAAAAAAATAGAAAAAAAAAAAAAAAAAGAGAAACAAGCAAGGTTATCATTGACTATTGTGTTAAAAATGCCATAAAGTCAGTGGAAATGCTACTTTAATAAACATTTAGTCATCCAAAATAACAAAACAAAAGTAGTGGTGGTATTGCTGGTAGATGGAAAAACTGCTTCACATGGTTATTATCAAGTTTGGGAGAGTAGTGAAAGGATACCTATGAGATAGAATTAGTTGCCACACATATGGAATAAAGAACTCCTCTGGATGACTCTCTTGCTCGTATGTAAATCGTAATTGGGTAAACATCTATTAACACAAAAATAAATACATGAAGTGATACGGTGTTGGGACTACCATTTCCAACTGAAACACTGAAACCATCACTAATAGTATTTCACCTTCATCCCTTCACCACGCCATGATCGACAGTTATTGATGATAACTTGGAGAACCTTCTCCACAGACCATTCACCGACCATTCGTTGTGCATCCATGCGACTATTGAAGAAATCTAATACCTTCATGTGGAGATTACCATAGAAGTCTGTAAGCTAGGTAAAGATTAAACAGATATAGAGAGTTGAACTTGTTTGAGGTCATGAAACAACAAATTCCTAAATTGCTAGATAAAAAGAACATGCATACAGTGTAAATGTTTTCAAGTAGCTCATTAAAGCGTGGATGACTCCTGAAAGGCTGGAAGACCTCTTGTCGGTGCATTATTGCATATACAACCTGCTTGAGTGCAACAAATGAAGAATCTGTAATGAGATCACCCAAAGGAGGAAGAAGAAGCTCTAGTTCCATATACAACCGAATAGAATGAAGTAGTACCTCAGGATTTCGAGGCAAAGCGTACGTAAGGATTGCATTTATGATTTCCAGTACAAGCCTTAGGAAGTCGGTATAAATCTGCAGTTCTGATGACTGCAGTAAATTTAACATTATCTTAATCACAAGGGGAAGAACTCAACAGTACCAACATATACAAGTACCATGATGTTACAGAAGAGTACCATGTCGTCTACTATGCTGCCCTCTGCTTCTGAGTTGGCTTTAGTTTTCTGAACTTTATCATTTCTTAATTCTGCTAATTTGGTATACCTGGAGGGAAAATGCACCGAATAAAATAAGCCAACATGAAACAGATGAAAAGATAACTAATTTCAAGGATGTAAAATCAAAATGCATCCCCTGCAAACCATAAGACTTCCATGCAAGAACAGTGACTTCAAGAAAAATGGACAGATAGGAAAGCTAAAGGATGAAGCATACTTGCGCGAGAGCAGGTCAAAAAGGCTAACCAGCCTCTGTGATGCATAGGCACTCAACCTGTGAACATGGGGTGCCATGTTTGCCAAAGTTGCAAGGCAGTTTGTATGGAGGTACATATCCTGTTAATATTTCACAGAATAAAGTGTTCAACAAGTAGGTAATTGTAAGACAGTGATAAATAGAGTAAAACATATCCAGTATCCTGTAATTTCTATGAACTTTACAAGCCACGTGCCCCATCTTGCACTCAATTGACCAGAATACAAAGATAAAATGCAAATTTAACGCCCAAATCAGTGCAACAGCATAGGACACACTTTTATTAGAGATTCTGAGATTAATGAGACTCAATAACTCAAACAAGAAACTCATGGAAAGATACAGTCCACGGATACGGCATGAACACACCATGGATATGGCGGGGGCATGGATTTTTCACATGAAAATCATGTGCCAAGTTTGATATGATACAGACACAGCCTATTTTGAAGCACCTAGGTATCATAGGCACTGAAGTAAAGAAAACGCCAAGATGAATTTCCATAGAAATACCCGCATCTTCGAAAGGTTGTACTTCATAGTCCTTATCAGTATTACAACCATCAGAGAACCAAGCGATGTGTGATGGAGAAGGCGTTCCTGGTACCATGGAACATTTGGAAGTATCTGTGAAGGCAAGACAAATAAGTAAATAAATTTATCTATCTAGAATATGAATAACAAGGGATGCAGAAGCAGTTCTTACCAGTTTGTGAATACTGGCATTGAAAGATGAATCCTGACTCAGTATAAGAAGAATGATCAGCAACATATAGATTTGATTAGACGTCCTTCTCGATGCATTATAAAGTGTTTCCAGAATAGGCATTAGCTGTTCATTCCATCGCACAGAAACATGTTATTTCATATTACCATCCAACAACAAACTCCCAAGACAACTGCATAATATGATGCTGTATTTTCTTGCCATGCTTTTAAAATCAGGCCAAGAAGAGAAGGTTTTTTTTAGTGATAAAATCAGGCTGAGAAGATTTAGAGAATGATAAATATTTAAAGGTCAATGATTTCCCCAATTGAAATGTATCAATTTTTAATTTTTAATTCAACCAAGAATAACTAGAATAATATTGGCTTTTAGTGAAAATCAAAGCAGGCTATATCTTGAATGCTTTGTCTAACTATGACAGTTCATGAAAAATCTCCCTCATAATGTTCCAACTTCCAAGTAATTTGTATGACACCACAACAGCTTCATCAACTTTTTATAGGGGAAACAAATAGATCTTGCAGACAATGTACCATTCAAAAAAAAAAAAAATTTCTTGTAAACAATGTCAATTTTCATATTTAAGAATCTTAACTAAAACGAAGTCTGTAGATTCATACCAAAGTATCCAAATCAGTTCGCACCAATACATACTCCAAGAAGTCAGAGTTCCCATGCATTAATGAATAAAGCAGTAGGATGGAACTTTCATCAGCCAAGCACCTGCAGTTATATAGTTACACCAAGCGTAAAAGCTACTTAGGAGTCCTGATTGAACATGAAGAAACCACTAAATACAAAGTACAAAGAATTCCAGGTGATTGTTCTAAATGCAGAGAAAATAATTTTTTTGTTGCTGCACTGATGTGAAGAAGATATAGATATTTCTTTCCATGATTATTTTTCCTGCATTCTCAATGCCAATATGATTCCATAGAAGTAGAACAATGAAACAACATAGTTATACAAAGCAAAAAAGATTCTTAAGGAGTCCTGATTGAACATGAAGAAACCACTAGATACAAAGTACAAAGAATTCTAGGTGATTGTTCTAAATGCACAAAAAATACATTTTTTTAGGCACTTATGCTGTGGAAGATATAGATTTCTCTTTCCATGATTATTTTTCTTACATTCTCAATATCAATATGGTTGATAGCACAATTATACTGCATAATTGTGCACACACAGAAGCACACGCGGACGCACACAACAGAGACACACACAACAGACACACACACACACACAGAGACCTAAGTTATTGCACAAGCAGACTGTTTGGGACAGTACGGGGAATGTAATGGGGACATTATTAATTGGGAATGAGAGGAATCTCAGCTGAATTGGATGACTAAACCAATGTTATGAGGGATTTTGGGAACATATCACATACGGGTAGAGAGGTTTAGCTGAACAGTAAAATCAACTAGTTATGAGCATCCAAACTTGGTAAGATTTCACCCATCCACAATTAACAATGGACCCTGCCTCCATGAATTGATATGCATCTGAGTTGGGCCCATTGTCTTTGACCATCTCAGATTGAGATAGAGACAGAGAAGGAAATGTTAAAATTTTATACAAATATTCTAATCCTCTTTAGCAGTTGCTGAACCACCAAAAGGACTTGCATCACTGTTCTCTTCCAGCTTAGTTGAATAGGTGAAAGCGTTCCAATTAGGTCGGACTCTAAACACCAACAGGTTTTCAGGCATGTCGAGTATGAGTATCTCCAACAATGTCTGCAATACAATCCAGCTTGCCCTCAGCCATTAGTGGCTGGTCCACCAGCACTATGACCACCGGCTTCTCTTTGACCTCCAGGCTCTACTCATTAATCATACTAGCCAAAGTTAAGTACTAAAGAACATCTGCAGTACATTTAGGAACCAACATCACCTTTGATCAACTTTTTCACTCTAAATACGGGTAACAGTCCCGATTGGAGGAAAAGGATCCTGGCTTAGGACTCAACCCAAACCACACCTCACCCAACCAAACAATTTGTGGATGTATTAAGCATCTAACTCCTCAGTCTACTCCTTCATACAACCGATGTATACTTAACTCTCACCATATCCCCCAGAGTTTGGCATACTAGTCTTTGGGAGAATGTTCACTCCACCTGAACTGTGCATTATCTCCAATCAGCTGATAAATTCATGCATTATTTTTTCTTACATGCATCTGCAACAGAAATCAAA
The DNA here is from genome assembly GCA_003546025.1 of Camphora micrantha. NCBI lineage: Eukaryota > Viridiplantae > Streptophyta > Magnoliopsida > Laurales > Lauraceae > Camphora > Camphora micrantha. The sequence continues at coordinate 49,622,714 of QPKB01000003.1, read as the reverse complement.
TCCTACATTTCCTTTGTTTTACAATATCGGAAACCAATGCAATCACATCTTCCATGGAGTTGAGATCTAACTCCTCACTGAGATGTTATCTACTTCCCAATCACCATAATCTATTAATCTAGGATCATCTATAGGTGGTCCAACATCCCATCGGTAATTAAGTCAGCTTCCACCAATGGCCATGTTAGCAGAATACGTTCATTCAATATAAATATTACTCTTGACCAAATTCATAGCAATCCAATTGTTTGGATTAACAACTCCAAATATTTGAGATGTTCCAATGGAAGTCTACTTTCCTAATTACAAAACACAAGCATCCTCCATTTGGTTGAACGTCTTTGAAATTTTAGTGCTTGTGTTTTGTGATATGCTGTTACATGGTAGCTCTTATACCATTGCTCTGCTGCCTATTTGTTAGTTGTATTTGGATGAAATTTTGCCTACCAAATATATTTCATCTTTACCGGTCAGAAAAAAAAAAAGGAAGAGGGGGGGTTGTTTGGTCTCAACAGGAAACATGCTATGATTTATCCTAAGTTCTGCAGTCCCTCAATATCATCAGTTTGACAATGATGGAGACACAATTCAGAAATCCAAATTTTGAAAAGTGGTTATAATGAACCCATCATGGTTGATTTAGTGCAGAAATCTAGAACATGGGAGAATGTTAATCCTTCAATTCATGGCCAGTACAGAAGGAATATATAGTCTATTAACAAAAGAAATAGAAGAAATTTAGCAAATGCCCACATTTAACAGAAATAAGGCCAAAGATTTGGTTGATATAATCGTGGAAGCTGGGAGTCTCAATTGTGAATGAACTATCTTTGGTGAGAGTGAGACCCCACATATCAATGGTTTGCATAACTAAAACTAAAACCCCAAGCAAACTATTAAAAAAATACCTCTGTGGATTGAGTATTGCATATTTCATATATATAAGAGAATGTTTTCCTAAGAGGTATGTCAGCTACCTCTCACAGATTTGCATTAGAGGTAACCCTTTTACCACTGCATGGAACACCCCATAATAAATCCAACCCCCTCACTCTCACTAACTCGAATGAATTAGCACTCACCCTAATTTGGAACTAATCTGAATAATAACCACCATCGAATTAAACTTCATGGAAAATAATAACTATCAGCAGCTGCACTCTGCATACATTGATCAAGTTACAGTGGAACATCTAGGAGATGGGTGCTGATTTGTAAATTCAATGGAAAAACATCGATTTGGACAACTAGAAAGAGTAAAATCTACAAATTAAGACATTAAGTATCCAGTTTAATGGCAGTTCTTATAATGCAATACCATCAATAATTAAAACTTACATTCCAAGGGTGTCAAACAAAGAGGCGAAAGGCAATCTGACTAGTAGTCCGCTGTGTGCATTTCCTTCAATATCTACACGATCAACTGCAACAGAAGATGAATTTGAATAGTGGTGTATATTGGCAGAATAAATACAATGCCAATTTACCAAAACAAGATAAGATCTTACATTCAATATCCCTAGCATTTTCCAAAGCCTTACAATAAGGGTTCTCTGAGAAGTACGAATTCTCCCTCACATGAGTATTGGAGTTTCTGTTATCACTTTTATTTGATATGAAGTCATCCACCAAAACACACTTTCGGTAGTGAATGAGAACAAACAAAACAAGTAAACTGCTGTCTGCCAATGGGCTTCTTGAACCTTCACCACTTGAGCTGACAAGATAATTGAAAGTATAGTATGGCAATAGTACAAAATTCGCTGCAAAACCAAACATGAAAAATGGATCATGACTAGCTACTACTAGAAAAAAAGAAACTTAGTGTCAGGATGAATCCTACAAATGTATAAAACTGTGAAGGAAAAATGGCTGCTCAATGAAAATGCATATTGAGCACACCTTGAACAGTGCATGGTGTGAATACCACACCATGGTTAAAAATATCGGCCGCTACGTAGCATTATCGGCCGTAGCAGTCAAGGCCACTACACTATTTTGAAAATAGCAGCACTACCGTCTAAAACTTAGTAGAGCCAAGCAGTTTTAATTTTAAATATTGTTTTTCTTATTTTTTTTTGCTCAATAGCCTTTCCTAAAGTTGTCTCTACCATTACATGGATTCAAATCACTAAAAAAGCACAAGCTTGGCCGTTACACAATATTCATATTTTTTTTACCACTTTAAAATTTCACACCGCTACACTGTTACTATCGCCGCAAGCGCTACATATCGCCCCCTATATAGCATTTTGGCCACTGGCCGCTACGCCCGCCGCAACCGTTATTTTGATCCTTGTACCACACAATTTGGCCTGAATTAGGTTGATAACAATTAAGTTGAAGCCATCTTCTTCATATGTTGTTCTTACAAATTACCATGGGGGAAAATTAACCCAACTGAATGATGAAAATCACATTGAATTAATTATATTCTGGCCAGTTGCAATGGGTTCACAAGTCAGTCTGATCAAATGCTCAACATTGATTTAAAAAGAAGAAAAAAGAGTTTGGCCCACAGTGCAGATTTGCACCTTGTATCATGAAATGAAGTAATGTCTACGGCTAGCATTAGCCAGCTGCACAGAGATACACTTTTAGTTTGCATCCAACTTGCACAGTGTGCAGCTATAAAGGGGGTTGCTAGATTGCACATGACACAAGAATACTCTGCTGGGATGATCATATCCATCAGATCAAGAGCCATGAAATAGATGGTTGCATAAATCAAAATGTTACAACCAATTATTTTGCAAGCGTGGCTATGATTGTCTCTCTGGGAACTTGAGGGGTCTTATGCAATTCAATATGGGTCCCTCGTATTCAAGAATCTTATCATGCATGTTAGATACAAATAAACAATGGATCTTTAAAAACTAAGCAAGATCCTTAAAACACGCTAGTTACAAATAAACAATGGATCCCCAAAAACTAAAGTTACGTGCAAATTTCAGGGACATGACGCCATCCTTAATCTTGGAATGGCCTGGCCTTGAGGGGGCAGCACTATGATCAATGGGGTGGTGGGATGTGAAGGTCCCCAAATGTGTTAGGGGCGCCCATAGGGTCATGACATAATGATCACAACCATGTCTAAATTCAACAGTTTTACTAGTGTCATAAAAAAATTATTAGAATTTCCGGCCCTTAACAGGTGGTTACAATCATTAGATTGTGGCAGGCCCAACCCCTAATCATGTCCAGGTGGGCCCAGGCTATGATGCCTAAATACGAACACGAACACAGGTACGGACACAGACGGGGGTATGGGGATTCGACATGCCAATTTCAAAAAAGTTAAGATACGGATACGGGTAGGGCATCTCTTAAGATGCATTTTGAAATTTTATTTATGAAAAATAATATCTATAGAAAGAAAATATATATATAGAAAAAAAATAAACATAGTTAGAAAATTTTAAAAATAAAGCTAGCCCCAAAGCCCTACCCATTTATAAAATTTGCACACGTCATAGTCTAATTTTACAAAACCTGCCCCAAGCATGGGGCCATGCCCATTTAACAAAATTTGCCCTAGCCCAGCCCAGTCCCAATCCCGCCCTTTTTTTTTTGCCGAATCCCACCCCAGAACCAATCCGGCCTCAACCCCTTTAATAGCCCGCTCTTTCCCGAGTCTCTCTCTCTCTCTCTCTCTCTCTCTCTCTCTCTCTCTCTCTCTCTCTCACCGAAAAATCGAAGCCCTCCTTGTCTCCGTCTTCTTTAAGTCCAAAAGGAAGGGGGAAAATAAGGAAAGAACGAAAGAAAGAGAAAGAAAGAAAGGAAGGACAAAAACAGGAGAAAAATAGGAGAGGAAGTGGAGAGCACAGAGAGATGCAGCAGCGGACATGACCAGCGAGTAGCTAGCAACTACGAGTGGCGGCAAAGGCGGCGGCAATGGCAACGCTAGGGCATAGATAGATCTGTCTTCTTCTTATTCCCCTTACAACCCCTTTCTTTCAAGGATAGAACCATTTCTTCCCTTTCTTTCTATTGGTCGCACGAAAGGGGGAAAGGGTTCTGGGTTCTTTTTCTTTAGGTTTTGAAAATTGTGGGCGAATGTTGGAAATTTTCAAAATAGTAAAAAATTACAAGAAGCCCACATTAGATATGATTGAAAATGAAATGTCAATTATTTATGCTTCTTAGTGTAACTCTATTGAGTTGGTATGGAAGGGCATGGGCTTTAGGACTCATTAAGGAGCCTTATCTTTTGCCATTTATTGAGCCTCACTTGGGTTAACTAGATATCTATTTGAGTTGGGTTGGTTTGGGCCTAACTTGGGTTGACCTAGTTCCTATTTGGATTGGGTTGGCTTGCTTCTGGGTCAAGAAGGAATAATAAGTCGGATAGCCAATGTGAGCTTCGAAGATGGGATGTAGTTGTACCATCGTAGTTATGTCCGAATGCCCCTTGTCCAAATGGATATACTCCTTCCAAAAGGTTACACAGAGTTTCGCTTGATAATTCATATCCCCAACGGTCACTGCAAATTTTCTAACAGTCATATCCTGATTGGTTTCTACATATATTCTCTAACAGTCAAAGCACAATTGGAAACACATTAAGACAACAAGCACCAATCATATCCTGGCCATCAATAACATCATGTTCTGGGTGGGGACCATTGGTGTTCAAGATTGGTTGATCAAATCTACAAATTGAGTACAACACAGTGGATCTGGGCTATTTTTATCTTAGAGGAAAACTTGCCAGTAACCCGGTTGCAGACACCAATCTAGTGTGGGGACAAAAACCCATTAAGAGTAGTAACTCAGCCTCCCTTTCCATACAGACATGCACCTTGGATGGGAATAGAGATTTTCTTCTCTCTGTTTTAGTACACAAGCCATCACAACTATGACTTTTTCTTCCCATTGAATCCGAAAATTTGATACTATGCCTTAGTCGAGTTGGGTTACCATCACAGGTGATGATTATCTTAGGGTTTCAACCCCATCCCATAGACATGGTCCAGATCATTTCCCTTGCAAGGCCCTTAATAAAGGGATCCACCAAATTGGCCTTCAATCGAGAATATTCAATTGAGATAACTCCATTAGTAAGGAGTTCTACACATATCTATGTCGTAAGGCAATGTGCCTACACTCACAGTTACACATGCCATAATATTCCTGTTACGGCGCTAATGTGCTGTCATAATGTAAGAAATAACTGATACTGGTTTAGGCTAGAAAAAAAAAATCTCCATTAACCATTTAGCTGCTTTGCCCGCCACGGGCAATGTAATGCAACCGTGGATGGTAAAGACCCATCCACTTGTGGATTTAGAAGTGTCACAAGCTGTAATCCAACTATCATCTATGTACCTTTCAAGTACAACCGGATCCCTTTGATAATGCTACGCACAATTACCAAATACACGAGTATCGTCCTAACGTATGTGACCAGGGTTACTAATATATATATATATATATATATGTACATACATATACATATAGTGTATGTATGTATACATACATATATTAATGTATATGTATATATAGGCATTGTCAAAAAATAAGTGCATGTAATATATTACCAATGCATGACCAAATACCAATATGATGCACATAATTATAATGTGAAGGTGACACTCTGGGAGTAAAGTCTAGCCCATGGATGGGCTTTATGACCCTAGCCACTTGATTTCTCAGTAAGTTGGGACAAACATGGCTCAGCCACCAAACTAGATACCATGATTCAAAATCGCATGATTGGTCGCGGTTATCGCCTTATCTGTACATCGTGGTCGTTGCGGTATTTAAGTTATTTTTGTCCAAAAAATTATCAAAAATATCCAAAAAAAAAAATCCAGAATACTATAAAATTCTGGAAAACAATATTTTTTTCCATTAGTAACAATAATAAATCAAAATATCGGTCCCCGTAAGTCATGACATTCTATATCGCTATATTATCTAAAGTTGTTAAATATGTTAAGCTCTAGTGTTTAATTTTTTAGCCAATTTTTACAATTTATAAATCTACTAGTGCAGCTCATATTTAAAGTTTAGACCATTTAAAATCACCATCACCGTCATATAAACTTTATGCAAAATAACCAATAGAGTGCCCATCGATCAGACCACTAAGAAACTTTATTTTTTTAGATATTTCATTTTGCACCTTTTATAAGTGACCAATCTGACAAGCACTAATTCTTATTGGAGTAAAATTTTTGGAGGGACCACTTAGGACTAGATATTTATTTTGAGTGACAAAGAATTTTTAATAAGTGGGTCATACTAGCAGGTACAATTATAAAATCTTCCCAGTAAATGAGCATTTGACCTGGAGAAATCCTGAGTAGAGTGGAACTCCACAAATGGAGCCTGCCTATTGATAATCTGAGCCGCTCAAAATGAACATATTCCTGTATATGAGATATATCCAAATTTCACACCAATAGGAGTTGGTCCCATTAGAGGATTGATGGTTTTTTCATCAAATGCTCAATCCCATGCTGGGGCCAACTCCTATTGGAGTCAAATTTGGAGACACCCTTTAGAATGAGAGGGAATTTATTTTGATGGGATGAGATTTGTAATAAGTGGGTCTGATCCTTCACGTCCAAGACAAAGGCTTAAAAATATGTATATATATAGGTCAAATGGGAGGAAGTTTACGGAATCCGAACTAAAAGCACGGACTCAAAACAAAAAGAACCCCTTTTAGGGTTTTCTCTCGACCGAATTAAAGTATGAAATAGAAACGTAGAGGGGGAAAAAGAAGAGGGGAAAGAGAAGAGGGAGAGGAAAAGGGAGGAGAAGATGATGTTGCGGCGGCGGGGGCAGAGGCAAATGCTCGTTCTCCAGAGTCCAGGTACATATCCTCCTCTCCTCCTGCTGTTTCTTTTTTATTTTTTCCTCTGCAACTACATCTCTCTCCTTTTTTACCCTTTTATGTAATTCTACATAAATTGCATGTGATCTCTCTCGCTCTCCAACTATGAAAATGCAAATGTTCAGCAGAAAAAGGACCATCTGAAAATATCAGCCGATATATCAATTTTGACCGATATCTTGAAGATATTGGCTGATACGGACCGATACGACTGCAATATTTTGGGGGGCCGAATCCAATGCCGATAAGTCTCGATTTGTTGGACCGGTATCAGCCAATACGAACTGATATCGCCCGATATTTTAAACCATGCTAGATACACTAGGTACAATAAAACATATTTCACAAAGCTCCTTTTGATTATATTAAGTCATTGCGCATAGAAATATACATATGCAATTTAGTGCACTACACTGTTTGAGCCATTATCAAGGGTCCACTCCCACAATACGCTTAAAAAATGTGCATCTGATCGTCCTAAACCTAATCATCCATGGCCCACAAGTTCAATCCATTTGGATGGATGTACAGTTGATCCAACAGTCCAGTCCAGTCCATTCGGATGGGTGCAAACCCATGTGACATGTGAAATTCCAAGGGGGTTGTGGTCAACTCGGGTGGGCCCCACTATGGGTGCACACTTTGCACATGGTGTGCATGGTGGGTGTGTGTGTGTGTGTGTGTGTGTGTGTCTATATATGGGAGATGCTCCTATGAGAGATATCTCTCACCTTATATGAGAGATAGGAGTGGGGGCCCTCACATTTAAGTTGTTGGCATTGGATATGGATGTGAGGGCCCCCACTCAATCTCTCATAGGAGCATCTCCATATATATATATATATATATGGATGGCTTATTCAATGCGCGAGTGCGCACCGCACTATGGGGCCCACCTCAGGATGGGACCTAGGGGGAATTAGAAGATCTATCTAGGCCCCTCTCAGCAAAAATCAGCCCCATCTGATCATCCTAACCCTAATACTCAGGGCCCACAAGTTAAGTCCATTTGGCCGGAGTGCGTTGTCAATCCGATAGTTAAGTCCATTCGGATTGGTGCAAACCTGTAGGGACCGGTGACTATTTAGGGAAGGTGGGCTCTTGGGTGGTCCCCTCGGATGGACCAATAGGCGTGTCCACGCCCGATGGGACCAGACCGTCAGATCGGCTTCACACCCCATCTGAATGGATTGAACTTGTGGAGCCCGGATGATAGGACTAGGATGATCAGATGGGGCTTTTCTTTCTCCAAAGAGGGAAGTAGATCTTGAAATGCCCCGAGTGGACTCCACAATGCAACATGCGCTCAAGACCACATATATATATATAAATATACCCGCGGAGCCCACCTAGGTGGCATAGGGCATGGAAAAGTCTATGCTTGGGGGAGTAAAGGAGCCACCATTTCAAATCTAAAGGAACTAAGATTATCGAGATATGTCTCCACCCAAAATCAACAGCTAAAAAATGTAGGGATCATAAGTGAGGAGAGGCCTAATATCACAAATTGGGTCGGGTGACAATTTTTAGGGAGGATGTGATAGAATTGGATCACACATAGCTCTTGCAAATTGCGTGGCTCAAGAAAAATCATCACAATTTTCAAAGGGTATGGTTTCACAGTTTTAGCTCCACACAAAACCCACCTATCATTAATCCAAACCCCTCACACTCACCGCGTCCTATAAATTGACAGTCACCTTAATTTGACACTAGTTTGAATTATACTCACAGTTGGGTTGAATTTCATAAAAGACATAACTTCAGAACCACTTAAAGTTTTAAGGCCCCTAAATCAATGGTTGTGATAATATAATTAAGATAGTTCTTTTTCCCAAAATAACAATCACAATGAGACCTTTCCATCACACTATTCCCCCATGATTGGCATCCAAGTGGGTCAGTCCCTCAAGGGGCTTAGATTTTTACTTCAAGCAAGCTTGGGAGTTACCTATATAATATATATATGGGTGGGGCTTTCCTAAGAGATAACCATGAGAGAACTTTTTGGGGCAGCACCAGGCACCATGCCAATCATTGGGTGATCGGGGATGGAAAGATCTCAATGAGACCAAGTGGGTTTCAAAATATCAGCCCCAATAGATCATCCCTTGCCCTCAAGATTAATGGTTTTAGAAGGAATCACTTTTTTAGGATTTCAATACAGCAGTGAGTAATTGTTTGATGTGTGTCAAATTTGGGCTGGTGCCAATTCAAGAAGGGTAGAGAGTGAGGGGAGTTGGATTGATCATAAGGGCTAAAAAAGGGATCTCTCATATGAGACATCCTTAGGAGAGCCTTTCCCTATATGGGTGGGGCTTTCTTAAGAGACAATTGTGAGAGAAATTTTCCTAGGGCCATGCCAATCATGGGGAAGTGGGGGACGGAAAGATCTCAATGAGACCTAGTTGGCTACAATATATCAACCCCAATAGATCATCCTAACCCCTTCATCCATGGCCCTCTAGTTGAATGGTTTTAGAAGGAATCATTTATTTAGGATTTCAATTCAACAGTGAGTAACAATTGGATGTGTGTCAAATGAGGGCTAGTGACGATTCATGGGGCATAGTGAGTGTGGGAGGGGTTTGATTGATCATAAGGGGGTCCCACGCACCTAAAAATGGGAAATCTATAAAATGTCTATCATGAGAGACAACCTTTGAAGACAGATAGAGGTATATATAGACAGATAACATATATATATAGAGAGAGAGAGAGAGTCAAGCTTTGTGGACCCCGACAAATAAATCTAAGCCATACACACTCATCACCCCTTCCCGCTTGACAACTTAACACACTTAAATTTTACACTATTTGTGTTCTGTGAGTCCTTGAATTGATCATGAAAATTTTGGCACCCATATGACTTCAATTGGTGAGGATTTGAATATCCCCCAAAACAATATGTCCCTTGATTGGATAGGATAAGGAGACCTTCAAGCCCTAATACCCCCAAGCCCCAGGCTGCAACAAACTAAAAATAAAAGCAATTATCATGTTTTTTAAATGGGGCCTGTAGAAGCCATATCTCCAATATAAGATCGTTCTTGAAAGTTACCGTATGCATTTTTTTTTTTTTTTTTTTTATAACAGAGGGTGCCCCAGCCCTTTGGGCAAACTAATCCCTATGAGCCCCGGGGAAGCCTAGTAAATCCATGTGGCCCCAGTGTCGTAGCGCAATTTCGAAAGCTTCAACCTCTGGGAGCGAACCATGGTCCTAGGCCAATTGAGCTAACCAAGAGTACAATGCTCTATTTTTTTTTTTTTTAGAAAAAGAATCCCTCTTGTAGGGCCACACTGAAGCATGGTAATGAAGGAGGGCGGAGGGGATGAATACATTTGGATGTGGACTAAGGTAGAGCCAAATGTGGTTGTGATCAAATAGTCCTAGCCCTTGATCTAAACTCTAAAGCCTCAAAGTTAAGTGACTTCACATCAACTAGATTATTTGTGTTAAATGCATGAGTAAGTGATGTTCGGGGTCTGTGTAAAATTAAGACAAGAGTTGACTCACTTGTGCATGGGCACTGGAAGAGGTTGATAGTAGGTGAGCCCCATACATGAAAACTCAAAAGGGGGCATGATGCAGTCCAGAACCATGACCATGGCTTGACCTAGCCCAATGGGCCCAGCCCACAGGCCCAAAAAGACCAGCCGATTTATCGTGGAAATTTAAGTTGTTTAGAAGTTTTAATCAAGTAGTTTAAGTTAATTAGGAGTCTTATTTGAGAGTTTTTCTTTATTTAGAAATCTATAAATTAGGAGTTCTATTTTATTTGGATTGTTAAGCAAGTTTAACGATCTAGTTTCCCTTGTTGTTAGGAAAGTAGAGTCCTTCAAGGAAAGGGGATGCCAAACCCTTCCTATAAATATTTAATCCCTAAATTAGGAAAGATAACGTAAGCCGGTAAGGAAAGGGGAGTGCTTTTGAGAGCATTTAGGCGTAGCAAAAATAAGGGATGAAATTAGAGAAACTCATTTGAGATGGTTTGGGCGTATCCAACGTAGGCTGGTAACGGCACCAGTAAGGAAAAGTTTGGCCATGAAAGTTGATGGCTCACCAAGGAAAGGGGTAGGCCAAAGAGGACGTGGATGGAGATAGTAAAAATAGATATGAAGAAGTATAACTTATCTGAGGATTTGGCTCAAGATAGATCGGAACGAAGAAACAGAATTCGTGTAGCCGACCCCAACATAGTTGGAACAAGGGTTTGTTGATGATGATGATGATTAGGAAAGATAACCTATCATTATTTCAATTTTCAATAAAGATTGTTATGGGTTTCCCTGTGATTATGTTTCTAAGTGTTTCCCTTTGATGTAAGAGTGCTCGTGTGTTGAGTCCTGAGAGGGATTCAGCCAATTCCCAACTATGGAGTTGGTCCTCACTTGAATCCATTTAGGATTCGGTAAAATCTCCCATGGAGTTTGTCTACATCCATTCCATCTTCTATTCGTGGATCCAAGGCTGCGTCAGGGCAGAAAGTGAAGGAGACATTTTAGAGAATTTGTGCACAAAGAGAGAGAGAGAGAGAGAGAGAGAGAGAGAGAGAGAGAGATATTAAATCCGTGAAAGCAGATCGCACAAAAATGTGGGCACCTTACCAGCTGCAGAACCAACTTTTTGTAGAACACCAGGCTGACTTTCTTCAGAAAAAATGGGAAAAGCTACACCATTTGAAGGAATCCGTGGTCGTGTGATATAATTAAGCAGAAGTCTACGAACAACAGAGCCAACCAATGCACTTTCCTGTGATGGAAAACAGAATATATAATCATTATAATTCAATCCCTCAACTGGTTGAACCACAAACAGAAAATAAAGTCACTTTCTCATCACCTGAATCATTGCTGCATCAATGAATGGATGCACATCTTTTGGCCCAGGAGATGGCCCAGAACGAAGCTGAGTAGACATTGCAGTGAGCATCAAGTTCAGCAGTTCATGATGGAGGAGGCACGTATGAGGGCTGGCAACAAGACATAAAAAACCTTTGATTGAGGAGCAGAGGAACTACTCAGGAAAACGGAGATCTTTTTTAGTTAATATGGAAACCTTTTTGAAGAAAAATATAAAGATAAAGATATACCTTACATCTGACACACCAATAAAACTAAGCACACCATGCATAACAAAATCTGCAATATTCTGACCTACATCACAAAAAATGAAGACTGTAAGGATCACAAATATAACCACCTGACAAACATAAAAGATCCTAAAGATCTTAGCAGGAAAAATCAAAGGTACAATGTCTCAACAGATGAGCAGTGTGCAGAAGAGAAAAATCCTTAGCGTGTGTCCATGGTTTGGTGGCAAGGGGTTGCCCTAAAAATCTCCAAGGTGGGATGATCTTAATTCTTCTGTGTTCGGTCTTTTTAAGATCCTTGCCCCTCCTTTTCAACTGTCAATTTCTTGACCACAATCAAAGGTTGAGATCATACAATCTGAAAGATCTTTCGGGGAGTCATCCATTTACTGAATAGCTCACCAGATATACAATCAGGATAACCAAACCATGACCCCTGCCTTCTGCAATAAAGATTTTGATACCTCGGCGTTGCAATAAGAGCCCCTATAGTTTCTCTAATGACCAACTTAAATGGCAAGAACAATTACAGATCACACCAAGAATCAAATTTTAGTAAACCACAAATCGCATAAAACTGAAGGTATTTACAGAAGCATGGTTACTTATCTAGTTTGTTCAACCCCTCAAATTGCGAGATCTAAATCATAGAAATCTGGATTGTGGGTTGTTGATTCACTATAATTCCCAAGTTGATTCCTGATAGCAAGATAAAACCCCATACAAGCACGCACTGGTGCACTCATATTCATGAAAGAGTAAAGGTCAAAAACAAAATAATTTGGCATCTCTATTTCCAACCTCTATTTGTCTAAATGTCCAAAGCGGGTAGAGGTTTGGAAAGTAAGAGAATTTGGCACACAATTTTACCCTCTAGCCGCTTTAGAGAAGTGGAGGTAAATCCTCTTAAAATGAAAGGCCCCATTTCTGGGCATGTGAAAATAAGAGCTTTAGCCTCTTTTTTTTATGGGTCTACTTTGGATGTTTCTATTGGAATAAGAGTAGAGATACCAAACAAGGCTTAAGTGCATAGGAGACATAGGAGATATGGTAAACTGAAAAGGACAAAAGTACAAAAAGCAAGGAAATATCAAGACATAGGAGCCAAGCGATCCAAAAAAACAGATAGACCCATTCTAACCTAGCTACTAGAATCTTAGTACATCCGGCAAACCACAATCCATGAACAGAAAATCATAAAATGCAATACATCAATCAAGGTAACCCTATCCAGAATCATAAAATACATTGTTAAGTAATCAATCAAAAAAGGATAAGGTATCCTTTTACTAACAATTATGATAAATCACATTGTGATAGTCATTGGTAAATACATATAACCAATGAAGACATGATCTATTACCCCTTGGAAAACCCTTTTGTGCTTCTTCACCTTCATCAAGGCAGAGATATAATTCTTCAAAATTATCACTTTTTGCATTTTCAATTAAGTACTTCAGGAATATAGATGATATGTACGCCGCATTTACAGCCTTCATATGATTTGTTGATGGCCCAGTGGATATTGGCATGGATTCTTGCAAGCACCATACCAGATGAATCAAAATCTTTGCGAGATGTCTTGTGTGATAGTTGTTCTGCGCTGCACAGCATAATGGAAGAAAACTAAATAAGCACTCCTACACAAGTTCCTTCAAAGCTAAATCCAGCCAAACCAACCAATGAAGACAATATAAGACCTATGATGCCCAAATACGTGACGGAAATGCCATAGGCATGGCAGGGACATGGGTTTTATGCATAAAAAGTGAAGTATCGGATACGATACGACATAATACGTTGCCCATTTTATAGTAACCATGCATCATAGTATATATGATACTTTTTCTTTTTTTTTATAACGTAGATATGATACTATTTCTACAGACTTTCTTTCGTTTCTATTATATTATAGATAAAAATAAATAAATAATAAATCTATCAAAAAGAAATAATATATGAACAAAATTTCTATACCTTAATTTCATTTTTGATATATAATATATAAAACTCACAAAAATAAGTCCAAGTAGATGGATTAAGGCTTTGAGGATGATGACATTATAAAATAGAAATTATAATGGCAATGATTAAATTAAATCTAAAAAGGAAATTACAAAATATAAAAAAAAAAGGTCAAACATTATGCACAAAAGCTGATTGGCTGGCTCCATCATTAGTCAGCCGATTCGCTACAATTTGCATGACTAAAGAACTTGCCTACAACTAAGAGACCACTAAGCATTATCTCAAAAATCTCATCTATAATATCAGATCCACTGCAAGCAACAAAAAAGAAACAGTATAACAATTGTTGTGTTACATATAACAGCAGAAATTATTTTAGAAAAGGTGTATAAAATAAATGAAAAACAAGTTGAAACAGTGGAAAACACTAGTAAGCAACCTGTTTTCAAATACCATCCACATCATTGCCATCTAAAGTTATGGTATACAAGATTTGGGAGAGATCTTTCATGTATGCTAGTTGTGTATAGCAAGACTCAACTCATTCATTATCAAATGCATCAAAGAGATCTATTATGAAAAAAATTCTTGCATTTAAGTCCATTATGGCTTCAAAACAGGACAGGATAACTGTAAATCAAGCAGGCATGTCTAAATTCTCATTCTGGTACAATAGATACCAAAAGCCCATCAGCCTTTGAGTTCTCCAAATGGAATGATTAATAACAATGCAGAAATGTTGATCTAATGATCTGATCAACCTCATGGAGTTTTGCTCGACCGTTACTTACCAAGAGATTCTTTCTCTCTCATTTTCTTTGAACAATAGAGAAGTACCAAGAGACTGAAAATAGTTCTTGAACCAACAGAGGCCACTGAGAGATTTGACTTTGAATAGATATGATGATTAAGTTATATTACTACGAGTCGGCCCTGACTTATAGCAACATGATCACATTTCTTCATCCAAAAAGGTCTGCAAAGACGATATATATATATATATATATAAAAAAAAAAAAGGGTCTGCAAAGATAAAAGCAAACCATGTTCCTATCTATGTTATTCATCTTTCAATTTATAGATGTCATGTTTTCTATTCTCCTTATCATTTTAGTTTTTTCTACTCGTATGAAAGACAAATATTAAAAAATGCTTCGATTAAGAAATAGGATAGACACACAACTTGAATCTCATAAATAAAAAATGGAGAGTTACTTACCTCAAAGATTAGGAGATAGTTTTGGTAGTCATTCTGGAAAGGAACTTTCTAAGGTAATCATTCTAAAAAAATTAATGGGAGAGAGAGAGAGAGAGAGAGAGAGAGAACTCATCTCATCTATTGGAAAGATGTTAAAAATTCAAGGAAAATGAAGTTTTAGGTATTGGTAATTTAGTGGAAAAAATTACGCATTCTTGTCAAAATGAAAGTAGAGGTTCGAGGTTGAAAGGGAGCCACTATGGAGAAGTTGCGGCCCCAAAATCATGGGAGAACTAGGGGTTGGATGTGGGAAGAAGGAATACCAATGGAGTAGGATCAAGGCTATTGGAGGATAATTGAAATGAGAATAGTGGCAGTGAGAAAGTCAATGGAGGAGATCCTACTCTTTCCCAGTAGGAGATGGGAGTAGGAAATGCTTCAGCGAATATGTGTGGGTGCGTAATTGTACTCTTGTCTCATTTGCAGACTTCATAAGGCATCTCTTTTTTTTCTCCTGAATAATAAGGAAGCTCTAATTAAAGATCGTGTTCTTCAAGATAGGGATCATGAGATGGAACTTAACTTCTAGAAGTTATGTTAGGATCTCGAAGGCAAAATGATGCCATAGTTGTGGGCAATTCTAAAGGAGACACCACTACTATTACAAGGGAAAGATAAAAATAAATAAATAGAAGAAAGAATCCTTTCAGACTTTTCGAGTAAAAAGCTTGTTCCTTCTACTCACCTTCAATCTTTAGTGTCTTTTACCTACAAAAGTTGTTCGGTGCACCCAAGCCCTCCGCATTACATCCTTTTGTTTGAACTACAACATGTAAAAAGATTTTTACTTAAGATAATCCTCAAGCATCGTAAATTTCCATTCAAATATTTTATTTCCTATGTGAGCTATGGAGGAGACCATTGACCATTTATTTGTTCATTGTATTTGGGTTTCTCACCTTCAATTGTTTAGAGTATCTTCTCCTTTTACTTTTTCTTTTCATGACCTAATTGAATGTTGGTCCAGGCTCCTTTTCTAATTAGAGGTCATATTCCACAGAAGTTATCGCGGAATTTTGCAAAAAAACAATACAAGAGGAATCAGGGAATTTTTTAAGAAAAATGTTCTTTTGAACAAGGGTACTCAATGGTAAAAATTAAAGATTAGTTTTTTCAACGTGAACTTCAAGCGAATGAGTTAAATGAAACTTTCTATTTGGACCTTGAGAGAGAGTACTTTGCAATAATGAAGAGCTCTATTAACACAGTAAATAAAAATTCCCTTTGTTGAGTCACCTTAAAATCCAGGCAATGGAAGCTAAAATACAAATTGGAGCTCTCCTGGAAAACAGTTGCATGGGAAGGGGGGGTGGGGGTTGAAGGGTTGAGACATCTTATCAGTGTAAATTTCCCAGTACCCCATCACTGAAGACCCACTGTCTTAAACATCTGCATTAACATACATTTACTCCTTGTTTTAATCATACCAAACAAATTAGCAAAGCCAATCAGCACAACACAGCATCCCCATATTCAAAATTACTCAAATGAACTACTTCATATCTTTTACTGGCCTCACACAAATCCACATCTCCAATCCAAAACACACGATCACAAATTTCAACCGCATTGCAATGATAAATTAAAATACCACAACAAGAAATCAAAAACAATATTTAAAAAATAAAGAAATCACACACACCCCTTTTGATCCTACCATCACCAGTAAATCTAAAGACGAAGAGAGAGAGAGAAAGGAAGATCAAACAAACCAAAGATTCTACCGACCGAGCATCTGGCACGCTTCGATGACACGATAATGCGGCCATTGGAGCGTGAGCGGAAGCTCGAGCAGCTTCTCCCAGAAATCGACGAAATAGGGTACGATTTCTCGCCGACAAATTGTTCCGATCAAGTACTCCCCGTGTCCCGCGGCCTCGCGGCGCTCTTCCGTGGCGTCGAAGGCACGGCTCCCATCAGAAAAACCCTAGTTTCTTCCTTCTGTCGCCTCTCACAATCGGAATCGGAGATCAAAAGCCATGAAAAGCAGCAATTCATTTCAATCGAAGGGAAAAGCCGAAATCGGAGATTTGAGAGAAAGATAAGAGTTTCGAAAGAGAGATTTTGAGTTAGTATCTGATCGAAATCTAAATGAAGATCGAGAGTTGGAGACGTTTGAAATGTCAAGGGGGGTTTTGACGAGAGGGACTTCGACAGAGTTTTTGGGTTTTTGTGGAGAAGGTGATAGGCTTCTACAAGTTTAACTTCAGTGAAAAGACTTAAAGTACCTTTGCAGTTGACAGAGACTGATGAGGGTACAGATGTTGGGCTGTTAGCGTACGTAGGGTATTTTGGGGCGATTGATTTTCTGCATTTGGTGTTGGTGGCTTGTTGAGTGATTAACCACCGATTGGGTCAGGCGGTCTGTGTTTGGCCGTTGGTTTTTCTTCTTTTGTTGTCGGCGTGGTAAAAGCTCCCCAACTGGGAGGTATGTATGTTACTAGTATCTAATATCTAGGTTACTACTGATTGCACGCATTGTTTGGATGGCGTGGGGACTGCTTGAATTGTAGCACATGATGATCTACTCTGGGGCATTATTTGTCACTTTCCATGGGGCATTTATTTTTATTTCTTTTAATTTCTTTTGTTAAATTGGAGATTCGAACTCCACCCTCTTCTCCACACCCATGTTGCTATCTAGTTGGGTGATAGTCTACGGATATAAATGGTTATCGATTCTTTGATTACATGGTGGTTCTGATCAGTTAAAACCAGGTCTAGTCCTTATTTAGACCTTGATAAGTAAATGGGTCCGAACACAATTCTACCTTGATTCGGACCATAAATCGAGACCGTCATTATTATCTCAATTTTCGAAAATATCTTTTAAAAGTCATGTTAATATCATTCTCCACCTAGACCTTAACCCGGATCTAGTCCATTCCATATATGGTTCTGGTTCCGATCCAGAGCCAAGAAAACCAGTTCCGAAACAGTTTCGGTCCGGATCCGTTTTCCACCTTCTCCTTAAGGGCATGTTTGCAATTAGTAGTTAAAGTAAAGTGAAGTGAATCCCGACAATAAATGACAATGGGTCAGTGTAATAAAAAGTACAAAAGATTTCAAAATTTCCTCTGAATTTTTTTAAAAGATCAAAAAAAGCAAATCGTTTCTCCACTAAAAGACAAAAAACTCAAACTTTTTTTATACAAAAAAGTCAAAAAATTCATACCCAAACAAACAAAAAAAAACAAAACACCATCATAACACCTTATTTATTTTTTATTCTTTCTTGATTTATAACTTCACCACGTCACCATTACGTCAAATTCACTATCATGCCAAAAAGGCCCTAAGAACCAGATCCCATTTACAACCCTAGGTGATAAAATTCACTTTCCTGTAATTTAATTTACAAAGTGATGTTCCCTGAATAATCATTTTTCACGAAACGAGGGAAATATTATATGTACATTTGTAGGTCGTTTTCTTTCTTTCTTCAAATATGAGTACCCAAGTGTAAAGGTGGGAATCCATATATCAAATCACCTATATATGATTGATTT
>QPKB01000003.1:49496555-49603942 GCA_003546025.1 Camphora micrantha | reverse complement strand
AAATGATGAAAGATTGAATTAAACTACTAAAAGCAGTAAATTAGTACTAGTCAAAAGCTAATGGAAAATGTAAGTCTAAAACACCACATGAAATTAGAATTGAAACAAATTGAAGAATGAATGAACTAGGGTTCATCTACTCCCTAGACAATCGCTGCATGCCTTAATTATCTCTCTATAATCAAAAATCAGATTTTATTAGTGACATCTATCAACCTAGACATGGCATATGTGTCTAGATTATTTTCCCCTAAACCTAATTCATGAGTGGCATACTACATGAATTGTTCATTCATGATGCAAAAAACTAAGCATGGCATATGTCCTAGTCAAACAAAACATAATGCATGAAAACAATGGGAAAGATAAATGCATGAGTCCAAGCATGGCATATACTTGATTATTCATGGTTCTAAACCCTAGGATGCTTATCATCAAGAATCAATCAAAATTAAGTTAGCTAGCTCTTAAAATTAATTGAACATCACATGATTGGCATGGCATATACAACACTCATCAAGTAAAAACATGGTTTGAATCTCAACTAGAATAAAACTGAAATCTGAATTAAAAGACGCCCAAAAGAGACTACATAGAACTAGGCTAGGGTTTCATTACACCCTAGCCCTAAAAAGTTTAGCTACTCATGTTTTTAATGAAAAATAACATAGAAAAGAGGTTCATAAGAAGAAAACTAGAAGATGATGAAGTTGCAGTGGAATGGCCAGCAGCTTGTTCCCCTTTTTCTCCTCCAAAAGCTCTCCAAAGATTGCTCCCAAGGTGGCTCCAAAGTGGCTTGTACAGCTGCTGTGTTTTGTGGTTTATGGAATGGCAAAGTGCTGGAATTACTATTCACGAATTACTGTTCACGTCCACTTCCTTCATGCTATTTATAAATCTTGCAAAAGCATCTCTTAATGAGGATTCTCCTCCTTTAGGCTTCTCTCCTTGTATGATTAGATTTCCATCTTTCTTTAATAAGTATGGCTTCTAATTAGATTGAATTAGGAGTCTTCTTTCTTGTTAACACAACACTTTCTAATTCTGATCTTACATGTATCTTCTTGACAATCCTCACACGGACCCACAAATCTGAATTTAGTTGCAAGGAATTAAATCTGAACTTTTATCATATAAAGTGGGCCCTATTTTGGTGCGTGCACATAAGTGTGGGACCCCTCTTGTAGGACTTTTATCTTGACTTGAACAAGACTTGCTTTAACTTTCCTTCTTTTTCTCCTTGTTTTTTCTCCATTGAACTCCTCTTTTAACTTGAATAGGACTTCCTAAATTCTGGAATTCTTCTATTTGTAATGGATTGTGGACCCACCATGGGCGCACTTGATGATCACAAGCGCCATTCTCTTCCATAATTCTTCTCTTTTTGCTCTTTTGACCTTAACATAAAAAATTAACAAAAACTATGTAAAATCAAATAAAATAACTCTAACTAGCACAAGATGAATCAAATATTAGGGCTTAGATTGCAAACAATTAAGTACTTATCAGCATCTACTGGCTTTACTGTTCTCCTCGTATATGTTGATGATATCATTATCACCGGCACTGATGATGCTATGATAAAATCACTCCAAGCCTCTCTTCGAGATTCATTCCATATGAAGGATCTGGGTCCTCTCCATTATTTTTTGGGCTTAGAGATACATCAGTCTCCAAAAGGCCTGTTTATCAATCAACACAAATATGCGACAGATCTTATTGAGCTTGTTGATCTCGATGAATCATCCTCAGTTGATACGCCGCTTGAGGTCAATCTTAAGTTGAGTAAAGATGATGACGATCTTCTTCCTGATCCACATACATACCGGAGACTTGTTGGCAGTCTTGTCTATCTCACCATCACCAGACCTGACATATCTTACGCTGTCAATCTTGTCAGTCAATTCATGACGTCTCCTCGTCACCTTCATCTGACGGCAGTAAAGCGAATTATCCGGTATTTATTGGGTACTAGAGCTCGTGGTTTATATTATCCAAAGGATAATCGTCTACTTCTGACAGCTTATGCAGATGCTGACTGGGCAGGATGTCCGGATACCAGGCGGTCCACCACTGGTTGGTGTATGTACCTAGGTCAATCTCTCATCTCTTGGAAATGCAAGAAACAAGAACGGGTCTCCAAATCTTCTACAGAGGCTGAATATCGGGCTATGTCCTCTGCTTGTTCTGAAATCCTATGGCTTCGGGGGTCTTCTTTCGGAACTTGGCTTTGCACAGGCCTCTCCCACTTCCTTGAATGCAGATAATACTGGGGCAATCAGAATCACTGAAAATCCTGTTCTTCATGAACGCACAAAACATATAGAAGTTGATTGCCACTTTATTCGAGACGAATACAAGCGTGATGTTATCAGTCTACCTCATGTCCCTACAGAACTTCAGTTTGCAGATATCTTCACTAAGGGACTTGCTCTCGGCCCTCGACATCAATTTCTTGTTTCCAAATTGCTGCTTTATGACACTCCCGCATCATTTGAGGGGGGTGTCAATCCTGGGCCTTCAGGCCCAATATAGCAGGCCCATTTACATACTAGTTAGTTGTTAGCTATTAGTATGGATCTAAACCCAAGTGTAATTAATGGATAAGCATTGTTAGAATGTAATCAGGGATTAAACCCTTTTAAATATAGATCTCAGTCGACCATGCAAGGGATGACATTCATCTCCACTTTATCTCTCTCTCTCATGTCTGTATCACTTCTCTTTACAATGACAAAAACTGTTCTTCATGGCTGTTCCATTCCAAAGAACATGCATCGGCTTTCTACACCAGACTCTTCCAGTTGACTTTTGTTAAATTTTAAATTATGCATGTTGTCCTAGTTTACTGCTGGACTTTTCCAGTGTGGTGCTTCTCAGTTTAGTTCCAGGAATTGCTGCCTTTTCTTCATTCTAACACCCTCCTTACCCCATGAATTTCACCCCCGCAAGAGTATGGTGAGTAAATATTATTCCCTAAATTACTCTTCTCATGATATGAATGGTGGAAATTCTCTGCTGCCATTCTCCAATTTATTCTTGGATCCACATTACACAGTCATCATATCATGTGACATTGGTGGATCTTTTTTGCAGCATTGTCTATCAAGCGTGTTTTGATGGTGTTATCATGTGACATTGTTGGAGCTTTTTTGCAGCATTGTCGATGAAGTGTGTTTTGATGGTGCTATCATTTGACATTGTTGGAGCTTTTTGGTAGCATTGTCTATCAAGCGTGTTTCGATGGCACCAGCCTTAGTAGGGTATAATTAGTAGCCTTGCTTGACTAGGCTTGGGGCTTGGCCTCGGTGTGTTCATTGTCGCATTTTCTGGCTTATTTTAGGCTTTTTGGGGGATGTTTCAGGGGTTATTTTCATATATAAACTGAAGTAATAAAAATTAATTTGAGTTTAATATGTTTGCCAAATTTCAAATAGCAGTGTACATGCATTGAACCCAAAGATTAAGCTCAAATATTTACAATTGCCTTGTTATCAACTCTCAATACCCAAAATTTTTTTTTCTTTCTGGTGGTGCTATTGTAGCAGCAGCAAGCTCTAAAATGAAGAAAATTAAGGTTAAAATTGAGATAAGAAAAGGAAATAGATAGTGGAAGAACAGGAGAAAAGGGTTTTGGAGAAGATGGAGAGAATAATAGAAGGAAAGAAGGATACTCGTTGTCTAATTAGGGTTGGCGACCAGTTCACTCTATGGTAATTATGAAACGGAGGTAATTTTTCATTGAGCAAGGTAGATTAGTAACTCTGCTATGCTGCTATGCAGTAGCATCTTTATTATTGTTTCTTCATAAATTTATGCTTGTAGTTAATAGTTGGTTGGAACTGGTATTCTGCTTTCCCTGTCAACTTATTAGGTTGGAGCTTGTTCTTCTTTTCTTTTTTTTACATTTTCCTTTTACAACAGAGTGAGCATTTTTTGGTGTGAACATGGTGGTGTGCTTCTAGTTGAAGTAGTCAACAGCATTTTCTGGTGTGAGCATGGTGGGCTTCTACATATTAGCTTGCTTCTAGTTGAAGTAGTCAATTTATTAAAAGACTTTTCAGTTTGATGTGTGCAACAGGTTTCATCAAGTTGATAGCGAAGATTTGACTATTGCAGTGAACTTTTGGTGGCAGTCCAACATAATGTCAAGCATGTTGGAACACATGGATGCATATTATTTACGCAGAATAATGAGGAGGTTTTTAATTTGTTTGTTTTCTTTGTTAGATGTTTATCCAGTGTTTGTACTTTTTTCACTTATTTGTCTCCTTTTTTTAACGATTTTCTGACCTCGAACTTGGGTTACCTTTTCATGTTTCATGTTTAAATTGTTTGTTGAATTCTGGCTCCATACAAAAGATTGCTAGACAAGGAAATGGTACGTATTCGCCAGATTTAGTTTATATTTTCTGTTGACAGTAATTTGAAAAATCATTAAGAAATGGGATCGGCTTGTTAAAATTCGGTCTGATTTTTAGTTTCTGGTAATTTTAGGGCTATATGACATGAGTTTTAGAAAACATTTGACTGATTTCATATTGACGTAGGAGCTTTTGTCCTTTAATTTCTTTAAGCCAAAATTTCTACCATTTGTTTGCTTGCCTCAGATGCAATCAAGCACATACTCGTTTGAGTATCTTTTCACATTGATCCATGCATGTATGAACAAATGGTTTGTATTCAACATCCTTCTGCAGCTCTGATGGGTGACTTGCCTGATTTTGAAGAGAGTAATGCATGATTGGGTAACCCGTTGTATAGTTTGTTATGAGGTGCTTGTGTGCTTAGCTACAGATGTGGCCATATATAGTTGACAATGTAGAAGCATCTGTTATTTATTTATTTTTTATCCGTAAATGTAATTAAGTTAATGAAAAGGAAAATCCAATACAACTTACGAACTGAAGAACGAGGAAGAATGCAGAGGTATAAGAGCATTATGCCCAACCACAAAAAAAAATTACACAAGAGAAGCCTCCAAAGAGATGACCTACTGACCCACCACTTAGCATGAGTATCCGCTGTACCTAGAGGTGGCAGAATCTAACCCAACGCACACTTGCCCTGTGTAACCCGACCCACATTATAAATGGGTTGGTCACGGGTCATATTAACCTGACCTGCATCAAAGTTGATCCGCATAACCCACTTGACCCGATAAGATTTCTACTTTCTATACGAAGAAAACTTCAAAAAACCCAATCTGAAACAGTTGTTTGTCATCCGTGACACTTGGAGTCTGATCGGGGGAAGGTGAGAAAGCCGGATCCTCGCTGGCGAAGAAAACAAACGCAAAACCTCGCACTGAAAAATTCTGGATCCTCATTGCACCAAACATGTAACGAAGAACTATCCTTGTCCGTGGCAAGTGCGTCTGCACAAATGCACCCTAAAAGACAGAAGATGCAAAAAAATAAGTTATAAAAAAAGAGTGTTTTTTCATAGCATATGATATGGATGGAGAAGAGAAATAAGGATTTGAACTGCAGGATATGAGAGAGAGAGAGAGATGTTATAGAGCAGTAGCATACTACAGACTCGGCAAAAGATAGAGTTAGCTCTTATGGTAAGGGTCTAGAGGTCGTGTCTTCCCTCTCTGGGCCACAGTTCGCCATCAAGGAGATCTGCATGAATGCTCCTCCATAGCAGCAGGATGAAGGAAAGCAATCCCGACATTTGGCTGTTGTGACTGTACCCAGTCGTTCTCGGTTTTCCATTTTGGGCTACATAACCCTCTTGATTGGAAAGATCATGAATTGTCTTCTGTTTTCCCTTCCCCACCTGCCTCTCGCTCTCTCCCTCTTGATAGGAAAAATCATGAGCTCTCTCTCTCTCTCTCTGGTTAGATGGGCTGGGTCTGTTAAGTTGATTTGTCTTCTGCTTCGGCTTGACATGGTATCACAGCCGCACCTAAGTCCACAGGGAGGCATTGTTCCCCGGGCAGCGTGGGTAGGAACATACTGCATGGATAGGCATGTGTGGGTTGCAAATTTGAATGCCATCCCATTCCCGGGGGTGGGGTGTGTGTGTTTAAGTAGATTTGTCTTCCGCTTCTTACTAGCTTAAGCTTTTGGGATGTATTAGAGTTAGGTTGACCCGCAACAAGTGTACAACCCTTTTTTTAACAGGTCAGATATAGGATATGGATCAGGCTTCAAAATTTATACATCATAGTCAACCCAACTCAAACAATTTGCCACCCCCCATATTTACTTAGCGGACCAGCCACCACCTGAATTGAAGACACGGTTAATACCCAAATTTCATTGAAATAGAACTTATATTTTCAAAGCCTTGATGCAATTGAGTTCACACAAGAAATGGCATTGAGCGAATCACTTTCCAAGATTAACTGCTTAGTGGGAACTTGGAAATGCCTATATATGTGAAGTGCTTTGAGAATGGCTAACACCTCGACTTCATTGGAGCCCTTTACTACATGTTTAGAAACATGAATAAGACTTCCTCATTGCAATTCCAAAGAACAACTATGCATGTGGGGCCCGACTTGCCTCTCGCCACACCATAGACATTAGACTTCAAAGATCCCTGAGAAGGTGGGGACCTAGCAACCGTGTTCTCTCCTTGGGTGGACCACAAATCATACACGCACTCCAATTTCAGATAGTAGCATCATGGGTCACATCTTCCATTCCATCTTGATCAAAAGCCACTTAGGCAATCCTATGATTACCACCAGATTGGAGAGAAACGAATGTCAATGTGAGAGATGGAAACAGAAAACGGTAATGGGTTGAATTGTCTGCCCTTTGAGGGTCGACTATCATTCGTATATGTAGGGGCTGAATGCCCTAATTACATGCAATTAAGAGTATCTAATCATATCTCAGATCCTAAACAATAGCTAACAAACTAAATATGTACATGTGGCTTTGACTAAATTACAAAGACTGGGCCTAAATGGGCATGCGAGTGTGGGCCTCATTAACACCCCCCCTCAAATTGATGCCGATGAATCAACCAGCATCAATTTGTCTGTCAAGAATTGATGATGTGGACGAGGAAGCGCTTTGGTAAAAATATCAGCAACTTGGAGGCTGGAGGAGATGAACGAGAGAGAAATAACATTGCGTAGATATTCATCTCTGATGAAATGGCAAGCAACCTCGATGTGTTTAGTTCTCTCATGAAACACTGGATTTTTAGTAATTCGAATGGCACTGGTATTATCTGCATGTAACGGTGTGGGAGATGTTTGTGAGAAGCCAAGTTCCTCAAGGAGTCCACGAAGCCATAGGATTTCGGCGCATGCAGCAGACATGGCACGGTATTCTGCCTCAGTTGAGGATTTAGAAACTTTGTCCTGTTTCTTCACTTTCCATGAAATAAGAGCATCACCTAAGAACATGCACCAGCCCGTTGTGGACCGACGAGTATCAGGGCAACCTGCCCAATCGGCATCAGAATAGGCACTCAAAGTCATTGGAGAGCCAACAGGAAAAAAAAGCCTCTGTGAGAAGTGCCAAGAAGATAACGAATAATTCGTCGAACAGCTACTAGATGGAGATGATGGGGCTTTGTCATATACTGACTCATCAAGTTGACTGCATAACTGATGTCAGGCCGAGTAGTAGTCAAATATATAAGACTACCGACTAGTTGTCGGTAATATGTTGGATCAGGAAGAGGATCACCACTGTCACTATGGAGTTTAAGATTCAGTTCCAGAGGAGTATCCACTGGTGTGGAGTTTGACAGGCCTGCAGATTCAATTAAATCCATAGTATACTTATGTTGATGCAAAATCAACCCCTTCTCAGAGTGATGAACTTCCAATCCCAAAAAATATTGCAGAGGACCCAGATCCTTCATTTGAAAAGATTGATGCAGAGAAAATTGGAGATCTTGAATCATGGTTGTATCTGTGCCAGTGATTATGATATCATCGACATAGACGAGAAGAATGGTGATTCCTGTAGATTTCTTATGCAGAAACAATGATGGATCATAAGGACTCTGTTGAAACCGCAACGTGAGTAGAGCATCCTTGAACTTGTCAAACCATGCTCTTGGTGCTTGTTTTAGTCCATACAATGACCGTTTCAAAAGAGCAACTTGTCCTTCTGATGGTGTTAGGAATCCTGGAGGCAGTCGCATGTAAACTTCCTCTTTAAGATCACCATGAAGAAAGGCATTTTTCACATCAAATTGGAAAAGTGGCCAGGATTGAGATGCAGCTATGGCGAGGATGGTGCGACTGTGGTCATTTTTGCGACAGGCGCAAAAGTCTCTTCATAGTCGATGCCATATTCCTGTCTGTTGCCAAGGGCCACAAGCCTTGCCTTGTATTTATCCAAAGTACCATCTGCCTTTAATTTGATGGAGTAAACCCATTTACTCCCAATAGGTTTAACCGAGGCTGGGCATGGAACAACAACCCATGTTTGGTTCTGCTGTAGAGCATTAAGTTCTTCTTCCATAGCCTGTCTCCAGCATTCCTGCTTTGCTGCTTGGGAATAAGAAGTAGGAATGGAAACAGATGATAAAGTAATGAGATATGAAGCATGAGAAAAACCGTATCGATCTGGTGGGCGAGAGATACGAGAAGAACGACGTAGAGCAAGTTGAGGTGAATCTGATGCTGGAGCAGGATTCGGGGCCGGTTCTTGCAGATGAGGTAAAGTAGTGGCATTTGTTCCTTGTCGACGAGCATACACCTTGTCCGGATGAAAGCACAGAGGTGAAGGAAGACATTTATCATCAAAGGATCGTACTTTAGAAAAAGAGATTTCTGGAGATGAATCAGGATAAGACTGAAATAGGTATTGGTGTTCAAAGAAGACAACATTTCTAGAAATCCGAATACGCTTGGAGATTGGGTCATAACAAAAAAAAACCTTTTTGTTGGGAAGCATAACCAAGAAAAGCACATTTTGCAGATTGTGCGGATAATTTGGAACGTTCATGTGTGGGAAGATGAACAAAACAAACACAGCCAAATGTATGTAAATGTGTGTATTGTGGTTCAGTTTTGAAAAGACGGAAATGTGGAGATGTGTTTTGAAGTTTCAGAGAAGGAAGGCGGTTGATGATATGAGTAGTAGTGGTTAAAGCTTCTGGCCAAAATCTAGATGGAATTGAGAATTCTAATAATAAACACCTGACCATGTCTAGAAGATGACGATTTTTCCGTTCGGCAACACCATTCTGTTGGGGAGTGTATGGACAAGTCCGTTGGGATAAAATCCCTTTGTCTTGTAAAAATGCCTGAAATTGTGCAGACATATATTCCCCCCCTGAGTCTGTACGAAGAACCTTAATACATGTTGAAAATTGATTTTGAACATAATTCAAGAATTTTTTAAACACATCAAAGACTTCAGATTTGGCATGTAGAAAATAAACCCATGTAAAACGGCTATAATCATCAATGAAAGTCACAAAATACTTAGACTGTGAATGAGAAACAATTGGTGCAACACCCCAGACATCACTATGGATTAAATCAAAACATTTGGTAGCAGAAGAAACATGTAATGGAAAAGGCAAAGCTTTACTCTTTACCAGCTTACAAGTGGTGCAATCAAGAGTAACATCGGATGATAAAAACTTCATTTTATTAATATGACCAGAATTTAACAAAGATAATAAAATTGTTGAATTGGGATGTCCTAATCTATTGTGCCACAACTGCACATTATTCTTAGAGACAACTGATAAAGCAAACAAAGAAATATCTGGATTCGGTAATACTATGTGAAGAGGAAACAAATGCCCGCACTTAGGCCCCGTTGCTATCACCTTCCCCGTCTCCTGATTCTGCACCACACAACCAGAGGAAGAAAAAGAAACATTGCAGTTACCATCAACCAATTGACCGACAGAGATTAAATTGGTAGAAAGAGTTAGTGAACAGAAAACATAGTGTAAGGGTAGAGAATGAGAAATATCACCAATAGAGGTAATTGGTATTGTGGTACCATTAGCAGCATGGAATTGAATCTGTCCATCATATGGTTTAATTGTGGAGAAGTGGTTTGATGATGATGTCATATGATTGGAAGCACCAGAATCAAAATACCAGTGAGAGAGAGAGTGATTTTTACCAGATATACCAAGAGTGGAAAATGCATGAAGGATCATCTGTTGGATCATGGCAGGGGTAACTGGAGCAGCAGAAGCAAGGGCAGAAGAAGATATGGAAGATGAATCAATAGTGCCAGAAGTAGCAGTAACCGCCCGGTAAACTTTTGGGTTTCTGTTCTGAGGGCGTTTGCGACATTCATTGATTGAATGTCCAGAACCTTTGCAATAATTGCAGATCCGCTGCTTGCACTGATTTGCATAATGGCCGAAATTCTGACACTTGAAGCACTGCACTTTACTAATATCTCTGCCTAGTTGCTTTCCTTTGGTAGAATAAGCAACAGGTACTGATGAGTTCGGTGGTTGATAGGAAGTGGGTACACTATAGGCAACATCAATAGCACTAGGAGTAGCTGCTTGTAGCACACCAGATTGAGTCAATTGTCTCTGTTCCTCCCGCAGTAATTCATTGAGACACTCATCTAGGGATGGTGAAGGTACCCTACTCATGAGATTAGATCTGACCGATTCATACTGAGGCCTTACTTTCATAAGGAATTGATCCCGATGACTAGTTGCTAAAACTAGTTGCAATTCGAGAAGAGCTTGTGCAGAGATATTTGCATATTTGATTTCATCTAATTCTGTCCATAAATTCTGGAAACCAGAATAATAGTCTTGAATGGAAGAAGTCCCTTGCATATAATTTGCAATTTCAAATTCCAACTGATACTATCGGGTAGAATTCCCTTGATAATACACTTTTTTCAGATAGTCCCACATATCTTTGGCAGTTTTGTATGGTTTCAGATTCATAAAAAATTGTGGTTCCATGGACCCGAGAATCCAAGATTTGATCTTGGCATCTTTTGTGTTCCATGACAAAATTTTCTTTTCATCTTCTGTTGGTTTTGGATCAGTTCCAGAGATATGACCCCATAATTCTTTACCCTCTAGGTAGAGTTCAAATTGAAAAGCCCAAGATGGATAATTTTTGCCATTAAACTTGATCAAATTGATGTCAGATTTCTCCATTTGTAACAAGAATGCAGATGAACTAGTAGAATGACGAACAGATAAATCACACAGCAATAAATCCGCTAATCAAGCCAAGATTAGTGTTTGAAGATCCCCAGAATACTGTCCAGAAGCACAGAGTAAGACAGACAACCCTGTCGGCACTGTGTAGTGCTACATGTGGGCCCTACCAAGTGATCAGAGGACAGATCTGAGAATGAGGATGGGCGAACAGCAGATACAATGCAACTAGTGATGGAGCCAAAAGGCAGCAATAGATAGCAGAAAACAGCAGTAAACAGGCAAAGCCAAAAAAGCACAAAACAGTGCTAAAAAACGTTGGTATGCACCAAGCAACTTAGAAATAAGCTACTAGTATGCACACAATTAAAACTCGCAAGCGCACAAGATCACTATGTAGTGCAGTGAATTGTAAGTACGAGGTCGATCCCACGAAGACTTGTGATAAAACAATGTCAAAAATAACTAAAAATCAGAATATTAAAAGAAACAATTAAATGATGAAAGATTGAATTAAACTACTAAAAACAGTAAATTATACTATCAAAAGCTAAATGGAAATTAATCTAAAACACACAACTGAAATTAGAATTGAAAACAATGATAATGAATGAACTAGGGTTTCATCTACTCCCCTAACCAATCCTATGCATGCCCCTTATTATCTTTTAATCAAAAATCAGATTTTATTAGTGACATCTATCAACCTAGACCATGGCATATGTGTCTAGATTATTATTCCCCTAAACCTAATTCATGAGTGGCATACTACATGAATTGCTCATTATGATGCAAAAACTAAGCATGGCATATGTCCTAGTCAAAACAAACATAATGCATAAAATAATGGGAAAGATAAATGCATGAGTCTAAGCATGGCATATACTTAGATTATTCATGGTTCTAAACCCTAGATGCTTATCATCAAGATCAATCAAAATTAAGTTAGCTACTCTTAAAATTAATTGAACATCACATGGTTGGCATGGCATATACACAACTCATCAATTAAAAACATGGTTTAGAATCTCAACTAATAAAACTGAAATCTGAATTAAAAGACGCCAAAAGAGACTACATAGAACTAGGCTAGGGTTTCAATTACACCCTAGCCCTAAAAAGTTTAGCTACTCATGTTTGGAATTGAAAACAAAATAGAAAATAGAGCCATAAGAAGAACTCTGAATATTGAAGAAGAAGAATAATTCTGCCAGCAGCTTTTTCTCCTTTTCCTCGCTCCAAAAGCTCTCCAAAAGATGCTCCAAAGGTGCTCCCAATAGTGCTGTATGGCTGCTAGGGTTTGTGGATGATAATGGCTGGTTTTTAGGTGGTTTTTTGTGTGATGTTTTATGGCTGGGTATATTGCTGGACGTGCACTGTTCATATGGTACTTATAAGTCTTGAAAACAGCCCTCTTAGTGTTTAGTTTCCTTGTAGAAACAGGTCTCCAACTTTCCTTAAAATTCTGCTTCCTAATTAGATTGAATTAGGAGTCTTCTTTCTTGTTTAAGCAACACTTTCTAATTCTGATCTTACTTGTATCTTCTTGACAATTCCTCACATGGACCCACAAATCTGAATTTAGTTGCAAGGA
Source organism: Camphora micrantha (assembly GCA_003546025.1). Taxonomy (NCBI): domain Eukaryota; kingdom Viridiplantae; phylum Streptophyta; class Magnoliopsida; order Laurales; family Lauraceae; genus Camphora; species Camphora micrantha. The sequence continues at coordinate 49,591,260 of QPKB01000003.1, read as the reverse complement.
ATTAAATCTGAACTTTTATCATAAAAGTGGGCCCTATTTGGTGCATGCAACATAAGTGTGGGACCCCTCTTTTAGGACTTCTATCTTGACTTGAACTCTTGCTCCAAATTTTCCTTCTTTCTCTCCTTGTTTTTCTCCATTCTTGAACTCCTCTTTTAACTTGAATAGGACTTCCTAAATTTTGGAATTCTTCTATTTGCAATGGATGTGGACCCACCATGGGCCTACTTGATGATTCATGCCCATCTCTTCATTAATTCTTCTCTTTTTGCTCCTTTTGACCTTAACATAAAAATTAACAAAAACTATGTAAAATCAAATAAAATAACTCTAACTAGCACAAGATGAATCAAATATTAGGGCTTAGATTGCAAACAATTAAGTACTTATCAAACGTCCTGGACGTTTGTGGAAGAATTCCCACGTGGGCCCCAGCAGGTGAGCAAAGGTCAGATCAAAGAGTGGGGATGGAAAGGTAGACTATTTTCGCAACTATGGGCAGTGGTCCCAGACCAAACAAATCTGAATCCAAAATTTTGGACGGCTGAGATAAAAATAAGTAGACAAAACCGAATTTCCACAAAAAATAGTAGGTCTACCTCTGATGATCCATAAATCTTGAAAAAATCTTCATAAACAAGTAGAGAACTAGGCGACCAAGATGGACTGATTCTGCTGATATGATGAAGATGATCGCAGGTGGGCCACGTCTGATCGGAGTTGATCAAGGATGATCACAGGCGATCAAACTGAAGAATGGTCTCTGAATAGCTTCCAAATCTTGGAAGATGACTAGGAATATCACAAAAACAATGGATCTTGAAGAGAAGAGTAGCTAGTTGTCGTCCTGCTCTGATACCATGTCAATGTGAGAGATGGAAACAGAAAACAGTAATGGGTTGAATTGTCTGCCCTTTGAGGGTCAACTATCATTCGTATATGTAGGGGCTGAATGCCCTAATTACATGCAATTAAGAGTATCTAATCGTATCTCAGATCCTAAACAATAGCTAACAAACTAAATATGTACATGTGGGCTTTGACTAAATTACAAAGACTGGGCCTAAATGGGCCTGCGAGTGTGGGCCTCATTAACAACAAATACCTCAAATGGGAGGGTCGTCCATCATTTTATAATCTCATTATACCCTTAAATCAAGGGCTTTACATGCTAACAATATAAATCAAATCTCCTAGGCTATACAAGGAAGTATTATGAGACAAATTAGCATAATCAAAACAACTAGATTTGACGTATGGGACTATATACAGGCTGTATATGGCCTTAATGGGCTGGGCGTAAACCTTGTTTTACAGGGCCCAATATCTTCTACTGTCATAAGGGGTGTTCATAGTAATAATGAAGGGACAGTGTTGGCTACATGTCTAAGCAGGTTGGAATTTTGGAGTCCGATGAAAAGTTTTGGCTATTTTGCAGGCTCTTCAGATTTTTTTGCATTTCTCTCATCTTATGATAGTAGTGGAAAGTGACTTGTTGAATGCTATATGGTCTCTTCCATAAAGTCTTTTCCTTGGAGGTTTCAGTTCTCTTTTAATGAGATCAGTTACTTGGCTTCAAGTCTCAAGTGGAGTTCAAGCACATTGGGCAGCCGGCTCACTCCTTTGCTAATTCCTTGGCTAAAGAAGGGGTGGATAGATCTTCCCCAATGTTTTTTTTTTTTTTCCTTCTTGTCCTTGGTATAATGCTTGTATACCATTGCAGTCCAATCACTTGATTGGTTTTTTGTCTTCTCTTGTATTCCTTTTTGTTTTCATTAATGAAATACTTTGTTGCCAATAAAAAAAAAAGTGACACCATTTACGACAGAGTGTTCTCCAGAGACACATAGCACTCTTAAATCTCATTTAGGAGATGTGGATATCCTTTTCCTCCCTATATATAAAAGCATTAGAAAGTAGACCCAAGAAAGACTCATACTCAAACTCGTCATATTGACGCAGGACTCTCCTAAATGAAACTGTTTAGACACAATGCTTTCTGAAGACACATTACACTCTTAAACTGATCAATTTTTATTTACCAATCTCATTTAGGAGAGATTCTAACAGAGCCATTATTTATTATATCTTATTTCCACAACTCCTGAGGATTTTTTGAAGAAAAGATGATGGAAAAAAGCTCATGGATTAACAGTGATACTCAATTAATATGATATGCACCTTTGATCTTCAAAACTCCAGTAATAAGCTGTTTCTGTTAAACTGTGAGCCCTCATCCTGTAGAACGTTTCCGTTGATTTTTCTTGTAAATTTACATCTACTTTTACCTGAGATTTGATACTCTGTTGGGACTTGGAAATATTGTTACCTATCAATGCATGTAATCTGGGACCTCCTGGGACCCACAAAAAGATTGGTCTCAGATGTGTATATTGTCATCTTTGTATTATCTTTTAGATCCCTGAGATCAAAGGATTCTACAGTAGTATATATTCTATAATTAGAAAGCTCCAAGGAAAGGGCCTATAAATAGAGGGATCAATCACATGGATCATCACTCGATTTTCTCCCAAATCATCATGTTTTCTCAAACTGATTACCATCTTCCATCTTTATGGATTTCAGTTTCGGATCAGGTTGGACCATATGTTCTCTGGTCCAAATGGGTGGCGTTATAAAGGATTTTGAACACAACGTTTTAGCAGCTTTATTTGACAACCGCCGTATGTTCTCAGGTCCAAATGGGAGACGTTATAAGGGATTTTGAACACAACGTTTTAGCAGCTTTATTTGACAACCGAGGTGTCCCAAACTTGTTCATGGTTGAAATTCAGTTGATGCTTACGAGCATCTGAATTACTCTCTAGGCTTTACGCCTTCATTGTGGGAGGCAGCTCAAGCATTGCTTTTATTTGGCTTTGAATAACATGGCTTTCGGTTGGTGACTTAGCTTTTAACATTGTCATTACCTTTTAACATTGTCATAAATCTCATTACCGGGATATTATCAGCCCGATGTACTATCGAGAGCTTTTCTTCTGTGTTGGTGTGTGGAGTTGTTCTCTGGTATTACTGGGATAATCTCACAAAAAAACATATCGGGCCAGCTTTGTGAGTTCTACTTCTCCACTCACCAGCCCATCATTTCTTAGTAAGTTCTCTGTCATCCCCACAATCCAACATATCACTTCTGTCTACTTCCAACTTCAGTTTGTGCATAGGCCATTTCTGGTCTTCTAAGCTCATGCCTGAACCATAGCAGATGACATTCCGTTTTCTTTTTCTTTTCCCTTGACCAAATTTTTGTACCAGAAGTAATGTTAGGGTTGTTTCTTCTTTGATGATAGGACAGAATCAAATGTTGCAACTGAAATCTTTTAGTAATGAGGCTGGTGAGGATGCATATGTCCTGCACAGTAATGGAGGAGCAGGTTCTATTTCTCTTTTGTTTCATGGAGCATATATTGAAGTTCATTATTTAACATTGTATATCTAAGGTTTCTATGAACAGTTTTATATTTGGTCAAGAGTTATTGCATATTTCAATTCGATATTTTAATTGGTAGTAAGAAATTTTCTTATTGGAAGCAAGAAAGAACACAAAAGATGGAATGGCCTTCTTAGTTCACCAGCTTGGGCTTGTGAGTTGCTCAATGTCTCCTCTTTGAGAGGATTAGGTATCTGCAACCTTTAAAAGCAAAGAAAAAAGGATGTTTTAGGCCTTTCCTTGATATCAATGCAGATGCCTAATCACTATACTCGATTTCTCTTGTACTGCTTGCTTCTTTTAATGAAAGTAATCATTCAAAAAATAATAATAATAATAATAATAATAAATAAAAAAAAGAAAGGCCTAAAACATCTAGAGAGGCATTTCTTTCTGTTCTAGGCAGACGTTGCCTATCGCTGTGGTTTTCTGGCCTGTTCTATGTTGAAGTTGCCATCACCTTGGTTTTGTGGCATGTTCCTTCCGTGTGGATGTGCCTACCATGTCCTTTTCCTATCAGTGGAGTTCGGGTGACTCAATTGATGAAATGAGAGAAGCTACTAGGTTCCCCATATTGCTTTCTGCCACATTATTCAGGAGGTCAATTCAGAGGACATGCGAGGCAAGTGGAGGGTACTCGGTATTGCAGCCTTAAGGCTGTAGGTTCAAGTCATGTGAAAAAATGGGATAAAGAAAAATGTAAAAAGGGGCTTGCATAGCAAGGTGCAGTAGAGGTCTTTCATGTGAGGTGCATCTCCCTTTGGTTGGACCTTCTTGTATCATTACACTTTCTCTTCTGACAAATTCTGACACTGTAGTCCTGTGAAGATAATGATTTTTAGAATCAACATTGCATGCAGCGACTGAGCAATAGATTGCTGCAGCTGTAAGATTATATTTATCTTCCGCTATATGTTAGGTTAGAATCAAACTATCTTCTAATGGTATACTATTGATTGTTAAATTGTATATAGCTTCTATTCTGAATATTAGGCCCAATCTTAACCCAACCTGCTGTTTTAGCTGAGAAAACTGGACCTTATGAACAATGACTTCTTTATCAGGTCATTGTGATGATGATTCTGAAGCCCGAACCTGCATGAAGGATTCAAAAGTGAGCGAGCGTAAGGATGAGACAACATTGCAATGTCTGGAACCTCATGAGCTCCGAGCTCTTCATGAACTTGTTTCTTTAGTTCATGGATCTGTTAATTTTTCTGGTCAAAGTAAACCAGATCAATCCACTTCAATGAAGGGTATAGCAGATAACCTGAAAGGTAAAAGCAAGCAGGACGTGACAGCCATATTTCATTCGAAAGCTGATCCAGTTGCCAACATCCTTTGGACCCTTAAACCACTTGTGCTTCGAAAGACCTTCTTGGCCATGGTGGTACGTTCAAACTCTCCCTTAAAGTCCAACATTTCTTGTCAGACCCACTTTTTGGGTTCTTCTATGAATTGATAAAGCTTCAAATATCACCCTAGTTTGGTTATAGTCAAACTGGTGTGATGTTCTCCATTTTAATGGGCATTTGTGAGAACACATGTATGACTGTCATTTTGTTAAGGGAGTTGAATGTCTCACACTTGCATACAAATCAGTGAGACTAAAGTTGTCCATCAAAAACTGGTGAAATAGTAATGTCTCACATCGTGCTGGTTTTCTTAGCGAAACTTCCCTAGAACATTGGAGGCTCTTATCGTCCATGCGCTTACATCAGTTGGAGCGGAAGTTCTTACCCGGAAGTTTGATGAGATGGATCAACAGACTACAAAAGAAGAGCAGTATGTAATAAACCCTAATGCACCTTTTTGGCACCTTGTAAAAATTGCAAAAGTAATAGGTTTGAACTATTTTTGCTAATACTTGCAGGAGGGAATTTTATCAGTTGTTTTATAGCGTATTTGATGATCAGTTTGCAGCAATGGATAAAATTTTGAATGGAAAAGAGTTGTTCGCAGCCCAGGTATTTCTATATCTACTGTATAAAATTTATCTATTCTCTGAGCTAAATGTATAATTTATCAAGATGTTATTGATGCTTTTCTGCTTGTGTTCGTGAATGAAGCAGTGATTAGTTTTCTAAGATTGGGTCTCTTCCTACAAATATAGGTGCATTCACATATTACGAAATTGGAGATTATCCATAATGCATTAAATCTTTTAATGGTTCGGAGTATGCATGCAGATATTCTGTACTTTGGCATACAGTTTGTCCTTGCATTTCGGGCAGTTTCATATTGATTGATGTAGTCTCCATACAATGCATCCCCACTCCCTCCATTTTTATTTTTCTCGTCGCTAGGTATACCTCGTGCTGTTGTCTCTAAGGTATTTTTAAAAGTTTTTTTTAGCGGTGTCATTGTATCCATGATCTAGTCATGCAGATTTATTGAGAATGCAGTCACTATATTCATAATGATGGACTGCTGCACAAAAAATCCCAATGAGTTCTAATCATCAATTATCGCTAAGCATATGCACCATGTTTACCTGGGTAAAAAGTGTTTGGGCAACATAGCTCAACTTGATCCAGTGGCCTTTTTTTTCTTTTTTTTTCTTTTTGATGACGTAGGTCATGGTTCAAAAGACGTAGTGGCCGCATTACTGGGCATAGTGGTTGTCGCGACCCTGGACCGGGTTTTAGGGCCAATCCGAGATCGCGAGCGGTGCACACGCAGTACGAGGAAAACCCGTCATCCACGTGTGCGGTTTCCCACAGGTTTCCATGTTGAGGATTCCCAAAACAAACACACACGATCGTGGTTGCGGAAGCTTGTAGCAAATCACATAACATATGCATATAAAATCATAATGACAATTTCAGAGGGAGAAATGTAATCTATAGCATTCCCATAGCAGTTATAGTTTCAAGTTAACAAAAGTAAGTTAAGTTACAACCCATAAGAGGCCAACAAAGGCCAATACATTCCCAAAATAACAAAAGATGAAAACCCTCTCCAAAAAGTGATACACGCCTCACGATCCCTTCCGACGTCTAGATGACGTCGTCGGGTTGCCACTCTTGAGCAGGTGGCGGCTCAACCGCCTCCGCTGGACGCTCCTCCCCATAGGCATCGGCGCCTGCACCTGAGCACCAAAATAACAAGGGTCAGACACAATGGTCTGGCGGGTGATCAATTTAGGTATTGAGCATACAAATTATACACTTGATTTCAGTTTGAAAGGAAGAAGGATTCAAATCGAATTATAGTAACTAGGATAATTACTAAGATAACAAAAATCCATGAACAATATATAAGTTAGAAATCTAGCATGAGTAATAAATTATATCATGAATGGAAAACCCACATTGAGCTCATCCTTCTCTAGCATATGAGATGACAAGAGCAAGCAAGACAAGACAAAGCAAAGTCCCACGCAACCATGGATGAAAATATCGGCCGCTGTGATATATCGGCCGTGGCGGCAGTGGCCGCCACGCTACAATGAAAAAATTGGGTATCGCACCCATAGTGTCCGTATCGGCCGCTATTTACCCGTAGCGGCCGATATGCACCGATACGTTACGTATCGGCCACTACGAGCAATGAAACATGGAAAAAAAAAAAAAAATCCGTCCGGCTTTCCCCCATCAATTTGACTGGAGGAAGAAAGATTTAAAAAAAAAAAAAAAAAAAAAAAAAAAAAGAGGAAGAAGAAAAAAAAAACAAAAGAAGTTTGACTAGAGGAAGAAGAAAACATACCTGATCCAGCGACAGCACCGGCGGCGGCACCAACAGCAGCAAGTGGCACTAGCGACAACAGCAGCACCTGCAGGTGGCACCAGCAGCGGCAACAGCACCTGCAGGTGGCACTAGCAGCGGCAGCAGCACCTGCAGTGAGCAGCGGCGCACGGTAGCAGCAGGTAGCCCCTCTTCTTCTTCTTTTCCTCTCCCGCTTCCTCTTCTTCTTCTTCTTTTCCTCTCCCGCTTCTTGATTTTCGTCACCTTCAATTTGGAAAAAGAAATAGGGCACGAAACCCTATGCCCTTCTTTTATTTCATTAGAGTGGCACTTAATGGGCCCTTATGAAAGTTATAAACAAAATTTAAATGTAACCCCTCTTTTAGAGGGCACTCATGGCACCAAAACCAATTTCGTTTCGATCCTTGTATTATTTCATTAAGGGGCACTTATGGGCCTATGAAAGTTGTAAATAAAAATTATATGTACCCCTCTCTTTTAAGAGGAAACTTATGGGCCCTATGAAAGTTATAATTAAAAATTAAATGTACCCCTCTTTTAGAGGGCACTTATGGGCCCTATGAAAGTTATGAAAAAATAAATAAATGAACCCCTCTTTTATTTCATCAGAGGGCACTTATGGGTCCTTTAAAAGGCATAAATAAAAATTAAATGGACCCCTTTTTTATTTCATTAGGGCACTAATGGACCCTTTGAAAGGTATCAATAAAAATTGAATGAACCTCTAAGAAAATATAAAAGCTGAAGCACTTGATTCCTTTAACCATTGGTGGGCTCCACAATGAGGCTAAATATTAAAAAAAAAAAAAAAAAAGTCATATCTTAGCCAAATATTACTCAATTAAAATCAAGGCCTTAGCCAAAATTTCATTCTACTTAAATAGAGCTCAATCAAATTTCACTCTAGCTAGAAATAAGTGAGCATAACTAAGTAACATGAATACATGTTAAAAATTTGATCATTACTATTATTTTCTATTCATACAGCGATACAGGATCTCATATTATGAGGGGGCTGCTACGCCCCCTTATCTAAGTTACTTTTGCAAAAAAAAAAAAAAAAAAAAAAAAAAAAAAAAATTCAATCATTTTCCAATATTCTGGATTTTCTGGAAAAATTTTAGATTTTTTTGAGGATTTTTTCAAAACGCACCGCTACGCCGCTACGTATCACCGCTACGCTACGTAGCACCCGCCCCGTAGCGTTTGGCCTGCTGCCACCGCTATTTTCATCCTTGCACGCAACACAAGGTAGACGGGGCCTGGCCGCGGAACCGGAAACACGTACGAAGTATATGACTAATCTGCGGATAGTCCAAGTGTTTAAGGACCTCAGACCAGCTGATCAGGCTGACAGGGCAGTCCAAGCTCAGTGGTATCTACTCAAATTCATGAATACACAAAACGAAAATACATTTACAAGACCAGATCATGAAAAGGGGAAGCCACTTGTCAAGACAAGGCAAAATAGCATAAGCTATTAGCATGTAAAAACATAAGAAGTGATTCCCTCAAAATTTCCTCAGATCAAGATTTTTGCTGAAAACAAAACCCCTTTTTGGCTCTTGAACCATTTCAAAACAAAGCTGGTATTTATAAGTCAGATTAGATACAAACCGATAACCTCCAATTCAATATCAGTTTGTATCTAATCTGACTTATAAATACCAGCTTTGTTTCAATCTTCAAAACAACTTCTCAAGCATATGCTAAGACCCCATCGTTTGACCCTTGTGTATTTGAAACCCGAATGTCAAGATTTAGGAATGAGTTGGTGCCCCCGATGGTGCCCCCGAAGCTAAACTGACATTCCAAATTCCAAGTGCACAATACCAAGTTAAAAGCTCTTCACATATTCTTGTTTTCTTCTCCATAAAAATCCCTCAAAAATCCCTTATTTCCACATTCGGGTTAGCTCTCGGTTACTTGGTGGCTAGACGCGGTTGGCTAGATCAGCTAGCCGCCAACTGACCGCTAAACCTGATAGAAAAGTCACCTTCTGGAATTGTAACAGCCATGGGTCGGTGACCTATCGGTCACCTGGCGGTTAGCCCTCCCGACGAAAAGGTTGAGTTCTGGAATTGTAACCGCTAAGGGTCGGTCACCTGTCGATCAGCCTCCAGCTAACCGCCAACCGGCGGGAAACTGCATTTCAGATTCTGTCTCAGCCATTTCTCCTTCCATTTCACATCCCTTCGTTCCTAGACATTCCTGCACTTCCAAAGCCTACGTGCTCTCCAAAAGAACCAAAAGAACCAACCTCCAACCAATTTCATCATCAAACTCCTTTCACCAAACCAACCATTCCAACATCAAACTCCTATCTCCAACCGCCATACAACCATGTTCATCAAATAGCCCATTCAAAACAAAAACATTTGAACAAGACAGATTTCAAACTTAGCTCAAAGGAGGATTTCCAAGTAACACGAGTGGAACATGCATGCAAGTTTAAAAATAGACATCAAAACACTAAAGCTCACTAAGAACAAATTCAATTGCACAATTAGTAGATAACATCACACATTTTGCAAATAAGATATCTAATTACTTAGCATGCACAAACATATCTAGAAAGATTACTTGCGTTAGCCCCAATGCAAATCAAATTCCTCCCCAAAGGCCCCTCTCAAGTGCTGAACCAGAAATCTACAAAAGTCCCAAAGAAACACCTCAAAAACCCACAATTTTTGGAAAACCACGACCCATTTTGAGAACAGCTTGCATGTATGAAATTGGGACTCCTTACAAGCCATGAGGACTTATTCTAAGAGATGGGGAGGAGGCTCTCACCTGGAAGGGTCTGAAACAAGAAGAAACAGTGGGAAGGAGGTGCAATCCTGCAGAGTTTCTGCACAAAAAGTACCCAGCTGAAGCTTGAAGGAGGGAGAAGACAATGGTGTAGTCAGATTTTTCATTCCAAGCTCAAGTGATGGACATGCAAGGTGAGAAAGGAAGAAGAAGATGAGCTCTTCCCTGAGTTCTGGAGTTTCTGGAAACAATGGAGTGGGAATCTGAACGAGAGTGAGGGAGAGGAGTGTTTTAAATTTGAGTTGGTTGTGGGCTCCAACAGGTCTAGAACTTCAAGTGGCTGAAAACCCTTCCTGCCCCCCCTAGATGAGATCGACGAAGAAGGAAGAAATGTTCCTCAAAAAATCTAGTTTGCAACAAGTAGGAATTTCTCATGGTTTGGAGATTTAGAGAAGTGTGTACAGCTTTGAGTGTGAAAAGATTGTTTTATCCTTTTTACCTAAAAACTAGGTTTCTGGGTTTAGGACACAGATGGAATGGATACGAAAGTTGTGGAAAATAACAAATTCTTTTGAAAGGAACAATAATCATGATTTATCGAAATCAAGAATCATCCCCCCATGCTTACACATGTAGCCCAGGGCACCCCTGAACGTATCAGACTGAATCCAAACGCTCTCAAAATTCCCCAAAGTTATGACTAGGACTAAGCCCGACCACACTCTAATCAAACGATCTCTAATCCCGCTTAAGAGACTAAACGCTCACATAATTAACACTAATTGTAATAATCTGGGTTAGGGCCTTACAGTGGTTGAGGCCGCTACGCAAATTTAAAAATATCAGCGCTACAGTCTAAAACCTAATAGAGCCAAGCAATTTTAATTTATAACAGTTTTTTTTCTCCTCAATAGCCTTTTCTATGGTTGTCTCTACCCATATATGGTTCCAAATCACTAAAAGAAAAAAAAAAAACAAGATTGGTTTCTACACATGATTTAAAGTTTTTTTAACACTTAAAAAATTCACACCATTGGGCCGCTACATATCACCACTACCACTATGTGTCGCCCGCTATGTAGCGTTTTGGCCACTGACCGCTACACCTACCACAACCACTATTTTTATCCTTGACATGGGTATCCCTGATGTCAGGACTAATGACCCACGTGGCGCCTGCTGAACCCACACGAACGCACACCCGGTAAATCTAGAGTGGGTTTTGAACACAAGACATGGGGAGCAAACCCAAGCCTTATGATCCGGTGGTTACAACATTACATGAGAGGAAACTAAAAAAAAAACATTTAAGTTTTCAATTAAACAGTTGGAATGACCATCATAAAAAACAAAGGCATTAAAGGAATTAAATCAATTATGCTGAAGCTCAAGTACTGATGTTGTATCTTATCACTTTGAGGATGCATTGCAGGCATTCAGGAATGTATTGGATCACTACTTGGGAGTAAATTCTGATCAAGCTGGGTAATCGGCTGGCTGGAATCATACTGATCCTATGCTGGTTGCAACAGGACAGCTGGTTTGTGTAAATAAATCGCAACAGGCAAGGTACTCACACCGCATTCTAGACCAAATATGGCCAGTCTATAATGCCCTTGACTTTTTGATTTTGTATAATATATTGAGATGGCCAAGAACTCAGCTTTTTTTAATTACGCGAGTCCTCGGGAATGGTGTAGCAACGGATAATTAAGAATCAGAATAGGTCCAGTCCCTTCAAAAGGAAGAGGTTTTTGGTTCAATATTGGATTAATTGATTGACATCAGGTCGTCTGCATCAGTTCAGGCTTATTTAAAAAAAAATAACAATACTAAATGAACAGTATCATTTATCTTCTCATGCTGGTGTGGGTTTGAAGAGTCCTTCTTTGCCCGAACCAACCCAGTCCACATTAGACGCCAAGAATGAATAGTTACTGGTCCACCCAAATTTCAATCCAACAGGGGGTGATCCATGCACAGGCCTTAAAACTTAAGGCTCTAACATAAAGAAATCCTGAGCTGAAGGAGTGGAAGGTCACATTGGGATTTATGTTTTATAATTTGAACTGTTCAAAATAAATACCCCCAGTATACGGGGAATCCTCCAAAATTTACCTCAGTCTTGAGCATTCTCCACCATTGACTGTTTGATATGAAATGTGAATGATGAATTTCATGAAACATTCAATCAAACGGTGGAGAAAAAAAAACTGGCTAAGGTAAAATGTGAGGATGCCCCCATGTAACTGGAGGGTTTATGAACAATTTGGATTACAATAGGTGGGTCCCACTGTGTGCTCCTTTAACTCGGGATTTCTGACTTGGAGTCACCAATGGAAGTTGCATGTTGCTCGACAGGAGTTTGAAAATCCTCATGCAGATGATAAATTTTCAATAAAAACTTTTTGTTATGCTTTTGGGGTTTGAGGGAAGAAAATACCGGTGGCGGTCTTTTTGCACGGCGGGTCCAATTTTGTTGTTTCAAATTGTACGGTTGGGCTGGGTCGCTGGCTGAGCAGTTTTTGTTTATATATAGGGTCTTGATCCCGTGCACGTGGATGAGGCCCACTTTGGGATGGAGCTGGGGTGATTTGAATATCTAAGGGGGCCCCTCCTATGTAAAAAAAAAAAAAAACAAAAAGAAAAAAAAAATCACCCCATCCAATTATCCTATCCGTATAATCTAAAGCCTACAAGTCCAGTCCTTTCGCATGGTTGTACAGTCCAGTCCATTTGCATGGGTGCAAACCCAAGGGGGGTGTTTCTGTGGTCCACTGGATGGACCATCAAGTGGGCCCTACTATGGGTGCACACAATACGCGCATTGTACATAGGATAATTTTCCTATATGGGATAGATGGCTGATGTATTGTTTCAACTCTTCCTAAAAATGGGAGCCATGTGCACGAGCCTGACAGATTTAACATGAAAACATCCACCCTAGATGAAAGCATTTGGGCACACCAATTGTACTTATTCTAAACCCCGAGGGGTAACTCAGTTGGCCTAGAACAATGATTTGCACCCAAAGGTCGTGGATTTGAAACTGTACTACCACACTGGGGCCATGAGGGAATTTTACCCGGCAATCTCCTGGGCCTGTAGGGATTATTCTGACCCAAAGGGTTAGGAACCCTGTGATGTAAAAAAAAAAAAAAAAAATGTGCTTATTCTGGATAGGAATTATTACTTTTCTTGTATCTCAAATAAAACTGAAGGTCCACAACACTCGAGAGTAAAAAAAATAATGCCCTCCCCTGATATAGGAGTGATCAGAGTGCCATTCCTGACAGAAATCGAATCTTTCTTCCTTGAAAATAAGAAAACCAGATTCATCTTCCCAGAAGAGAATAATAGTCACCCAAGATCTCATTGCTGAACTGCCATATAAGATCTTCATGCAATTTCCCTAAATAGAAAAATTAATCATTGTTCTAAGAAATGTGACACAAGCAGTCCTCTAACAAATGTGACTAGTCAGGAGAGCCACTGACGGGCTTGTCGTGGAATGGAAATCTAGTACAGTCAAAGAATGAGCAGGATCACAATTCAAAATGGAATGAAGCTCAGCCATTCAGGCCCACTTCGAGATCCATCCATATTAGCCAGGAAGGGTTTTTTCGAATAAGCCAATTCATTTGGGACCCTGCAGATCCATTCTTTTTCCTATTCAAAGATCAGCCCTTTGTCTCTGTGTTTTCATGCCAAGAATTCTTTGCAGATGAAGAGATGTCAAAAGGGCTTATTACTTCCCAAACAAATCCTCCTACATCTATATACAAACGCTGGTTCATCAAGAATACGCAAGAAAAGCACTTCGAATTGTTGATTCATCGCCAAAGATGGCTTCGAACCAATAGTTCATTATCTAATGGATCTTTCCGTTCTAATACTCCATCCGAGAGTTATCAGTATTTATCAAATCTGTTCCTATCTAATGAAACGCTATTGGATCAAATGACAAAGGCATTGTTGAGAAAGAGAGGTTACAGCCTAAAGGTGCTCCTTTACATCAACCAAAATACAATTAGCACCACAGCAACTTCCATGACAATGACAATGAATCTTCTAATAACTACTGTTTTGGAATATGGATAGCCTGTATACGGGTGCACCGATCTCAGGAGTATCGTAGGAGTAAACAATTCTCAAATACCCTATAATGAGATTAGGATTTCTCTCTCTTTAGAGAAGAGAGGAAAAGAAAAGGAATTTCCTGATTCAGGGAACCGCATAGTGTCCACATGGTTTAGGAATTTTACAAATAGGTCCGTAAGTGACACTAATCATTTAACTCGACAAAGACCATAGCTTCATATTGTGCTCAGAGACCAAAATGTACAAACCAAAGGCCTGAGAATATTTACTTTTCTTCGCACCAACAGATTTGAAACCACCTCATTTCTCTTATTCAAGAGCAAGAACTATATTCATTTATCAAAGGGAAAGTTCAACAAACCCTCAATATTGCCAGATGCATATGTTATATTAACATAAAGAATGAGAAGAATGCTTTCAAACTGCTATTATGTATTTACACAATGGCCGAGCAACCTGATGGTGGATACAACTCGAGCAACAATAGAATCGGATCAACTCCTACACGTTCAGCTCCCCACTCTGAATAGTATCCGGTTTCTCCTGGGCAGGAGCATTCTGTTTTGGAAGAAGTAAATCAAAGTATTCTCATATTAAAACAAACAGATCTTAAGTCTCTTCTTTGTCATTGACATGCCACTATGTATTAAAATTTAATGTACAACAGAAAATAAAAGGTTAACAAAGAAACATACAGTGGCAATGAGGGAAGAAGAGGGGCTACAAAAATGCCAACTAAAATTAACAATTGTTCCACTCTAAAATTACAAAAGCTTGCCGCTTGCATGGCATTTGTGAAAATTCAAGAACCTAGATACTCCACAGAAATTGCACGCATAAAAACGAGGTTTGCCATGAAACATATGAACACTATGTTATTTCACACATCAAGTACCTTTTTTATTCTATGATCAGGCAGACACTGAAGGAGCATTTCTTCTCAACAGAAATGGATAGTACATCCGAGGAATGGGAACTGTAACTGATCTACAGAGGATAGGAAAGAACTGGCCCCAAACTGGTCAGCCTTAATAATCATTTCCATTTTCAATAGGAAACACAAAAATAGTATGGTAAGAATAGAGTTTGACAATGTCAGTACCCACCTGGGAGTTGGTGGAGTGGCATAAGGTGTAATACCCTTGACCCAGTTACAAGGGCTAGAATATTATCTGATATTTTACTTTTTAGATTTATAGGAACGTTGAATTTGTCTTCGACATTTACATAAAGGGGAGCGCTACACAGCGCCCGGGCATTTTTTTAGGAAAAAACGCCTTTCTTAGTTGAGCCCATTGGGATGCATCCCATTGGGATGCATGATGATCATGGAAGTCCATAAGATAGAAAGATCTATATGAGGCCTACCTATATGCAAAATCTTGAGCCCATAAGATCTTCCTAACCTTTTGATCCATGGCCCTAAAATTTAATGGTTTAAAAGAATCATTTTATCATGATTTCAATCCAACAGTGAGGAAAAGTTGGATGAGTGCCAAATTTGGACTTGTGACTATTCATGGAGTAGTAGTGTGTGAAAAAATTAGATTGACTCAACATGGGCGCCATGACTAAAAATAAGAGGGGCGGAAAATGGGGCGGTTTTGAGAATTCCCCTTACATAAATAAATAAATAAATATATTTATATATATATATCATAGTTTTTTTGAGTGTCTATAATACATTTTATTTATGTATTGTGTAAATATTAATACTTTGGTGAGTATTATTTTGTCTAATGATTTATAGGTTAGTGTAAGCGGGTCCTGAGCTTTTAAATTGATTATGAGGGATTAATTAGGCCCATGAGGGCCTTTTTTTTTTTTTTGTGCGTGGGTGGGATGGGGGGGACTAAATGTAACTTAGGAGTGGGACCCATGGGTAATAAGCTAATAGAATTGTAGTAGTATGGGAGAGATGGGACCCATATATAAGTGGAGTTCGAATTTAGAAAGAAGTCGTCGGCCACTAGGAGTTTCCTGTCACGCACACAATCCTGATTGTGGTATTACTCGAAGCCACCAAGTCTAGTCCCATCATAGATTCAAGGGCATCCCCTATGCGACCAGGTCCTCTCTTGCATACCACTATACAAAAACTCCATTCGAAGCCCTGGCGTCTCCACTCAACCTCTCCCTTTTTCTCTTTCTCATGAAACAAAGCTATTAGAAGCCCTAATCTAGAGATCTATAGAAGAAGAATTAGAAGAGAAGAGAAGAGAAGAACTAGTAAGAGGTGCTTCCTCGGATGACTTACATGTTTCCCTACGTCAATCAGAGTGGATTTTCTCAATCTACTTGCATAAGATGTATTATCTTCAAATTCAGATTTTAGAAGTCCCAATGTGTGTATTTCCGAAGAAAACCCATGGGAGTAAAGGTTTCCCTTTGGACGCATTCCCAAACGCTATAATACCCGGATACTTGTATACAAAGATCAAAATAGCGGTTATGGCAGGCGTAGCGGTCAGTGGCAAAAACGCTACGTAGCGGGCGATACGTAGCGGTGTGAATTTCTTAAATGACCTAAGTTTTTTGAATCTTGTATAGTAACCAAGATTGTGTATTTTTAGTGATTTGAAACCATATAAGGGCAGAGACAAGTTTAAGAAAGGCTATTGAGAAGAAGAAATAGCAAAAATAGTATTTAAAACTAAAATTACTTGGCAATACTAGGTTTTAGACCATAGCGCCACTATTTTCAAAATAGCGTAGCGACCTCAACCGCTACGACTGATAACGCGGGCACTACGCTACGTAGCGACCGCTATTTTGAACAATGCTTGTATAAGCCCAACGTATCCATATCGGACCGATACAACACTAGTATTGGTACCTTTTACATACTATCCTGACTTTTTGGGATGGTTTTTTGTGATGTATAGTGCAGTCTTGTTCTGTTGAGTTTTTTGTTGGCCTCGCTGCCTTGTTCGGGTAGGCATTTTTGTAAGGCTCCCAATCTGGTTTTCTTTCTATTCTGAGGGCCTTCAGCTCTATTGCTCCTAATACAAATTTACCTTCAAGCAAAAAAAAAAAAAGAAGAAAGTATTGGTACCTAATACTGCACCAATACTTCTAGGAAACAAGTTTAACATATCCTACTTATAAAGCCCTTTATTTCATATAGCTCTTTTAATATTTTTACTTCTCAATATAAAAAATGCTAGAAAGAGACGAAAACAACGATAATTTCATTGATTCAAAAGTGATCTAAAGAAGAAATTAGGACACCCGTATCTGTATCCATTTCCTACATTTTCAAAAGTGAGGAGTCCAATCCCTGATCCCCCGTATCAGTGTCCGTATCTATATTCGTATCTAGGCATCATAGCCCAACCACAAACCACAAATTAAGGCTGGCCAATTAACTAATTGGGGATTGTGGCCTTAGCCGAACCCCATACATGGGATTTGGCCTTAGCCGAACCCCATTCAAGGGGGTTTGACTATGGCTGAACCCCTATTTGGGGGTTTGGCCTTAGCTGATCAGAATTTGCAAGGTTTCCATGATGATAGAATTATGTAAGTTAAGGTTTTGTGATTTCTCTGTGTTATGGCATGTTAGATCATTTTTTTCATATTTTGGATTTAAATTCTCTATTTGTCTAATGACCATAATGAGGTCTCTGTATAACTGAACCCATATCAAAGAATTGGACAAGAGCCCAATCCTATTTATGGTAAGTTTAAGCAGGCCGACTGCTACATGGGCACTGGTTATGGTCTGAATGCATTACATCTTCCTTGTGATTGATCAATGGTGTGTGGTATTGTCTCTACAATGTGATACCATAATTGGAGATGAATCACATGATAACTATGTTTGTTCTTTGCTGAAATTTATGAATGTCTGTAGATCCTTCCTTCAACTAGATAGATATGTGCATAGATCTTAATTATAGTTTGCATGTGACAGAATTGGTTAGCCAACCCATAGTTTTGGGTTCTTAAGTGCATGGCCAAATTTTCATTGTGACCGTAGTCTTGATCAATAATGGTCACATGCTGAAAATTATATTGTTTTCCCTATGTTACATGCGTAAATGTAATTGGATGTATGATTCTTATGTGATAACGATCTTCAATTGATTTCTCTTGTAACATGTTATATATGATTGTGTTTGGATAACAAATCGATATTTGATTGTGTTTGCATAACTAATCGATATTTGTGAAGCATGTGATAAGAGATGATTTCATTATACGGTATTGTGAACATCTCAAACATACAATACACTGGTTATGCAATTGACTTTACACAACCAGATACCTATAGTGAATTGGATCGAGACAGGGATGGTTGCAAGTCAACTTGTTGTACGTGTTGGGGACCATTAAACTGTATGGAGTTTGAAAACTGAGAATGCAAGACCTTGTTGAATATTAAGGATTTGGGATAGGACCTTAATGTAGCATACTCTTGAATCTCAGAACCCCTAGGACTACTAGGTGATGACATCCACCTACTATGGCCTAACATGTAATGTTCTAACTATAAGTCAACTTTGGGAGAATATTCTCCAAGTAGGAACTCGGATCCTGGTTGGTCACCATGTAATGTGCATAAAGATGATGAATGGGGTGCTCCTTGCTATGTGTTGCACCCTTCTGGGGCATGAGATGTGTTGGGCTATGCTACTAAACGGTTAGGTGTCTATTTCAGAAGAAAAGACTTAGCTCTACCCTGCATAACCAAATTTATATTTTGGTGTGATAAAGTGGATATTATATGTTGTTTATCTATGTTATTTGTGTAATAACATGTTCGGATTGTTAGAAATGTGCAAACTCAATGAGGATATCCATTCACTCAGTTTATGTTGATTTGTGGATTTGCCCCAATCCAGGTAACCATAATGTTGATTTGCAAGACAACTTTGATGAGTAAGGTGTCATGACCCGAAACCTGAGGGCCTTCGAATTCCTAATCGTGACTTAAAAATGTATCACAATCACCATCATAATTTGAATAAATAATTCATATTCAATGGGCATAAATTAAAATTTTTGAAATTATAAAGAAAACAATTGCAAGGAAGATAAACATTTGAAAACTAAAACACTATGTCGCTAGATTTCTAATTGTCATGTTGTCTCTCGCCCTCTCAACACGCATGTCAAAAGCCTAAAGCTTCCGAATCATCACAAGCTCATTCTATAGGTTTTGGTTACCTAGGATTGGGGTGAAAATACACAAATCAGTAACATTTAGTGAATATATTTTTGTAAGTCTACATGTATATGTGTAAGCAATAATATACTAAAAGGAAGATTCATCATCGCATGTAAAACCGATGAGGTTTATTTGTTAAGTTAGATTTAAATTTTCTAATTCTAACCTTGATACCACCACCTAACCAACATATGCATAGTCTTCCAAAATCATACACCTCAAAGGTGCCTCCGGAACACAAGATGTGAACTATAGTCAGTCAAACGGCTGACTGATAGCCAATGAAATAATGCAACTGACCTAGAAGGAAAAGAAATTATGTAAATGGCCTAAAACCATGTAAGAAACTAATCTCTTAGCCTCACGTGCTAGTGATCTAGTGGTATCCACTGGGTACGTCCAATCTATTCCAATAACAAATTATTGTCATTCTTAATACTCATAGTGAGGTAGTTGGAAATCAGCCATTTATATGAAACCAGGATTTATCATGCCCCGCTCTGACTCATTATTGGTATCCTGTTGTATAAAGGAATTTAAATACTAACCCCTTATGGTTGGAGACGTTTCCAAAATATTTAGAAAATATTGACAAGCAATAATGTGATAGAAAATAATCGGAATCGCATACCGTTACTCACCAATCTTAGTGTCATGTCAGTGACATTTTAGAATTAGTAGGTTTCTTTAATATTGGAATTCTGTGTTCAGTAATAGAATCTTAATAGGATTGGAAAGGTCCTTTGATCTTCTCTATAAATATGTAAATCCCCTTTAGGGATTGACACATCTTATTATTGAATTGAAATTGAGTTCTGATTTTAAATTGCTTTGATTAGTTTTTTTGTGCGTGAGTTCTTGGTTGTTGAATCCACATCTGGATTCGGCCAAATCCCTGCTGCGGGTTTGGTCCTCTTCCTTGGGCTGCATCACAAGGTTACCCGACTCAGGATAAATTAAAATATATATATATAGGAAAATATAAGAAAAAAATCTAAGACTCCGCTCTCCTCAAAAAACCACTAAACTTCTCGAGTAATCTCACTCCAAGGTTGCACCTTGACCTAACTGGTGAAGCAGAAAAGAAAAAAAAAAGATGAAGCAGCAACAGCTACAAGGGACTGCCGAAGCAGAAAGATGAAAAGAAGTTGGTCGGCAACAGCATAGCAAGCAGCAACAACAACAACAGAACAGCAGCAGCTCAACACATCAAGCAGCAGAACAGCACAGCACAGCAGGAAGCACAGTAAAGCAGCAACCCAAGAGGCAGAAACTTTGCGGCAGAAAACCAGCAGCAAAGAGACTAAAACGACAGCTCTCCCTGTGTGTGGGAGCAAACAGCAGTCACCCCCCTCCCCACTCATTTTCTCCTCTCTTTTCTCAATGACTCAAGCCTAGTTGAGTCGAGTCCAAGTCCATGGGACCCAACTCGGTAAGTGTCGAATCCAAGTCAACTCGGACTCAGCCGATTTTTAAATCCTTGATCCCCATCCTTGTTAGTTATTGAAAGAATCTCTGTGGTATCTCATGGTCGTCAATTGTGATCAATAACTCCCAAAAAGTAATGATCCAGGTCAGCCCAGAATGAGGGGTGTTACTAAAAGCAACACACAAGGGAGTGGTAATTAGAAATTCTCATGGCTGGTGGGTGTTGCAATGTTGGCAATTCAAGTGGAGCTGAAATTTACTCTTAAGAAAAGAATCGGAAAGGGCTAGAATTCTTCTCTCTTCTTTTTAAATGATAACTGGTATTGATCAAAAGCTTTATAGCATAAAAGATCTATTCTATACTAAGAAAAATACAGCTACCACCCAAAAGAGGAGAAAAATACAAGGAGGCATAGGGGCCTTCAAAACAAAAAGGGAGAGGGAGAGATGACAGTCATGGAGAAGCAACTTCCCTCCAATTGTACATAATGGCATCAAGAGATAAGCCCCAAAAATCTAGAAGGTGGGAGACCCAAGAGGCAACACAAAATTTCATTTTAAGGATTAAGTCTTCTTGGGAGGTATTGATCCCTTCAAAGCACATTCTGTTTCTCTCCTTCCATATCGTCTAGAAAAAAGCCAAAAAAGAAAGGCGCCACATGGTCTTTCTTTTGAAGGTAGAAATCGGGCAAAACCATTGATGGAACAAACTGGATAAGGACTGCAGAAGCACCCAACTGAAGTTGAACTCCTTGAGAATAGATGACCAAAGTGCATTTGTCAACTTGCAGGGTGGGAGTTAATGGTTAGCCAATTCTTTGTCAGCTAAGCAAAGTGGGCAAGTATTGACGACGATCATGTACCGATGGCGAAGATTGTCCATAGTAAGAAGCTTATTCCGAAGAGTGAGGCAGGTAAAGGCTAGCACTCTGGGAGGGGCCTTGATCTTCTAGAGAGATGACCAGCTTCTAGTTGGAACAGGAGCAACTGAAAGGGTGGAGAAGGATGATACCGAAAAAATACCGTTGCTTGAGGGGCCCCAACGCCTGCTGCTTGCCTTTCTCCAGCAATGTCTATCCCATTTAGGACCTCGAAGAGATTGAGAAGGTGAGCTTCTTCTACCTCATTGAGATTCCTTCTAAAGATTGGGCACCAGAGGTTACGGTTGGAGTTTGTGTCAAGATAATCTATGATCCTTGCATTATGGTTTATGGCACATCTATAAAGGTCAGGGAACTGTTCCGCTAGAGAGGACTCCAACCCAGGCATCATCCCAAAAAGAAATTTTCTCTCAGTTGCCTACCCGGTAGCGGATGGATTGAGCGTAAGTGTCTTCGGTGGAGCAAATTCCTTTCCAAAAAGTAGAGCACCTTTGGGAGGTAGGAGGGATGTCCCAACCATTTCTCCTCACTTTGTATTTGGCTAACAGGATGCTTCTCCACAAGCCACTTAATTCTTCCCGTAGTCTCCATAGCCATTTTCCCAGCAAAGCTTGATTCATTATCCTTAAAGGTCTGATACCTAGACCACTAGGGTCTTTAGGGGAGCAAACTGTGTTCCAGTTTACCAAGTGAATTTTCTTTGATTCCTCACAACCTTGCCAAAGAAAATCGCGTTGAAGCTTCTTGATGCGGTTGATGATAGCCACGGGGCATTTGAGGATAGACAAGTAGTAGATAGGGAGATTAGCAAGTGCGGATTGGATCGAGGTAATTCTGCCTCCCAGGGATAGGTGCCAAGCTTTCCAGGAAGACAACTTTTTTCTCCATTCTTTCAACGAGGTTCCAGACAGATTTTAGTGCCCTACCGAGGCAAAGGGGAAGGCCAAGGTATGTGGATGGGAAGCAGTCCACTTTGCACCCCAAAGTGTCAGCGAAGCGGCTAAGAGAGATGTCCTCAACTGAAACCCCAAGAATAGTGCTCTTGGAAAAGTTTATCCTAAGGCCTGATCCAACTTCAAAACATCAGAGAATAGCTGCCATATTTTTGACCTGATCATCTTCAGCATCACGGAATAGAAGGGTGTCATCTGCATATCGGAGTTGGGAGACTGAGGTGCATCAGGAGAAGCCTTGAAACCATTGATCAGGTTGCGGTATTCTGCTTTTGAGAGCATCCGGCTGAGAACCTCACCAATAATGGCAAAAAGGAACGAGGACAAAGGGTCCCCCTGACCCAAACCTCTCTCCGCTGGGAAGAGACCTTTCGAGGAGCCATTGATTAGAATAGAGAAGGTTGCATTTGAGACACACTCTTTGATCTAGTTTCTCCATTTAGATCCAAAACCCATCTTGCGCATCATATAAAGGAGGAAATCCCAGTCCACCATATCAAAAGATTTTTCTAGATCCAGTTTGCAAACTAGGCCGGGTGTTCTATCTTTGTATCTGAAGTGAAAAGGCTAGAATTCTTGATATAGTAGCTCCATGGGAAATCAACTTGGATGAAAATAGCAGTCTGCCGATAGATCGGGTGCAACGGCCACTATTTATCCATAGCAGCCAAGAGAGAGAGAGAGCCCTACCCAGCTTCCCCTTTCATTTGTTTTGACAGGAACAAGAAGATGAAAACGAAGAGAGAAAGATAAAAATAAAGGAGCAGTTGCAGAAGACAACATACCAAGAGGCTGAAGCAACAATAGAAACAGCACTAGGCAGCAACGCCATGCAACAGCACCATCAGGCTGCAGTATGCAGCAGCAGCTCCAATCCTCTTTCTTCTTCTTTTTCTCTCTTTTCCTTCCCCCTTCTCACTCTTTCTCTCGATCCTTCTATTCGAACAAACGAATAGGGGACCCCCTTTTCTTCTATTACACAGTGGCCTCACCCATAAATAAATAAAAAAATTAAATGGAATAGCCAACTTTCAATCTAATTGGAAAAACCCCAATCAAATTTCACTCTGATGGGAAACCAGCAAAACATGCCCGCACTTAGCACGGGCAATATAATTTATAATATTAAAATAATAAAAAAAATTAAATAATAATTAGTCTAAATTATATTGAGATGGTAAAAACTGCAATCAAAATTAAAACCTATAATAATAACAATAGTTGGTTAATTTCAAAATGAGAAGAAACAAATAAACCCATAGAAACCCAATGCCAAAAAAAAAAAAAATAATAAAACAAAAGAAAAACATAAATCCATGAAAACCTATCACCACGGAAAGTAGAAGAACCCATCAAAACCGGAAAGAAAAATAAAACAGAACTATGATAAAAAGGAAAAAAAAAAAAAAAATTCATCAAGACACCAGAAAATAAATAAAACTGGAAGAACTTTAAGAAAGGAAAGAAATATGACACGATTGTGTTGCAGAAATCACTGAAAATGCAGTTGTAAGAATCCTTGAGTTTCACTCACTCTAGTTAATTTGAATTACGTGACTGAAGGGAGATTCAAGAGTCTAGATCCAATTAAACTCCATCTAAAATCGAAAACCATGATGGGATTGCAGAGATAAAGGATGGAAGCTTAGATGACACACTCTTTAATACGGCATCAAATAAGATTTGCTTACCTATGGCATTAGATAAGAAAATCTAAATATGCATTGATTAATTCGAGTAAAAGATTGCACTCTTCAAAAGTAAACTCCTTTTAGATTGGCCTCTTTATTTAGATGGCTAAAATCGAAAATTACTCTCTAAAATCTCTCCCTCAAGTCAAAATCGGATTAAAATTAAAATCGACATTGAGCTTCAATTTCTCAAACAATTGTGAAATTGGAGCCCAGTTGTAAAATTGAATCCTATCCCTTTCATATATAATAATTGTAGGAGCTAAATCCTTGCCCCTAGTGCTAAACAAATGGCTGTAAAGATAGAATCATTTCTCACTTTCTATATGGTCCATCACAAAGCTAAGATCCTCGATTTAGAATGACGATAGCTGAGAAAAAGAGTTGATTCATTGGACTCGACACAATCTTACCACCATTCTGCAACACTATTAATTGAAATACTATGGCAAAGAAAACGAATGTGAACAAAACGAAACTGCACTACATTAACAAATTGGACATAAAACAATATGAAACCCAAGAATACAATATGAAAATCCATAGACAACCCGAGAATAAAAATAACTTAAAAGAAATAAATTAACCCATAGAAACTCAATTCCTAAAACCCAAAAACTAAATTAAAAAATAAAAGAAAACATAAATCCATGAAAACCTATCACCGCAGAAACTAAAAGAACCCATCAAAAGCGGAAAGAATAATAAAACATAGCTATGATAAAAGGAAAAAACAATCATTAAGACACCAGAAAACACATAAAAAAGGAAAAGATTTTAAGGGAAGAGATGACACGATCGTGTTTCACTCTCATTAATTTGAATTACGTAACTGAAGGGAGATAAAAGAGTCCAGATCCAATTAAACTCCATCTAAAATCGAAAATCATGATGGGATTGCAGAGATAAGGGATGGAAGGTTCAGATGATAGACTCTTTAATATGGCATCAAATAAGATTTGCTTACCTATGGCATTAGATAAGAAAATCTAAATATAAATTGATTAATTTGAGTCCCTAGAAGATTGGACTCTTTAAAAGGAAAATCCTTGCTAAAATTGCTAATTTCTCTCTAATCCCTAAAATCTCTCCCTCAAGTCAAAATCGGGTTAAAATCGCAATCAATTGCGAAAATTGGAGCTCAATTGTAAAATTGAATCCTATCCCTTTCATATATAATAATAGGGCCCTACCCAACTTTCACTCTAATTGGAAATAGAGCCCTTTCAAAATTCACTCTAATTGGAAATAGGGCCCGAGCCAACTTTCACACTAACTGAAAATAAAGCGCATTCAAAATTCACTTTAATTGGAAATAGGGCCCTAGCCAAATTTCACTCTAATTGGAAATATTGCCCAGCCAAATCTCACACTAATTGGAAATGAGAAGCCATATTTCACTCTAATAAGAAATAGAATTCACCCGAATTTCACTCTAGTAGGAAATATGGCCGTACTCAAATTTCACTTAAACAAAAAGTTTTCTATACATGTATATATATTTCAAAATGTAACTCTGAAATAATATATTCCAAACATGACAGCGATGATATTTTAATGACACTGTGTGATTATAAACATTTTTTATTAGTTTTTAACTTATAGCTAACTAACATAAATGCCAGTAAAATAACAAATCAATATTATCATTTTATAATTATACAGCAATGCAGGACTCTATGCAATGAGGGGACCCCCCACCCCACGATTTTAGTTACTATTGAAAACAAAAATTAAATTCTAACATCTTCCAATATTTTTTCAGATTTGTTTTTACAACTTTTTCGAATCACACAGCCACACTGCTACCGCTACGTGTCACTAGCTACAAAGCGTTTCAGCGACTGGCCGCAACACCCGCCACTATCATTATTTTCATCCTTGGAAATCAGAAACCTACTAGTGACAAATGAGCAGGTCAATACAGTGCTTTCAATGGAGTTTCAAGTGATTGAAAATAATATTAAATAGCTCCATGGAAATTGTATTATCTGATGTGAGAAATCAGAAACCCAGTAGGGTGACAAATGCATCCTTCTCATCTGTTCCAAGAGAGGTGAACTAGGAAGCAAATGGGCAGGTCAAGTCCACTGCTTTTAATGGAGTTTCAAGTGATTGCAAATGATGTCAAATAGATGAATTTGGTATGCAGTTGTTCTGTGACTTTTCTTTTCTTGTCGGTGGTCCATTACCCAATAAATCTCTATGCATCGCTATTGTACATAAAAAAAATTTCTCTCATAATGACTAAATCATTATAATTAAAAACGAAAAAGGTTCCAACTAATGTTTCAGATAGATAGATGAGCTTAGGAATGCATATATATATATATATATACATATTCCTTTAATAGATAGATGGGTTAGGAATGAATTTTTTCTATTTTTTTACCATCTTATTTATTTATTTTGAATGGTTCTACAATTAAAGATACACTGCCACAAATATTTGTTTGAATGCAATATTATCCACTATAAAGATGGTCACATGAAAATCTAATAGAAGATCCAACTATTGCTCACTCAAAAAATAGAAGAGAATACTCACTTCCAAGGGCAGATCAGCTGGAAACAAAGCAATGGCAGGAGCGCTGAAACTGAAACCACTGAGCAAAGTGCACATGGCACAAAAAAAAAAAAAAAAAGTTAATGGCAGACTCTAAAACGTGCAGAATAGGAAAAGCGAGTCAAAACATTAAAAAAAAAAAAAAAAAAAAAAAAAAAAAAGAAGAAGAAAGAAAAAGGACAACTATACTAAGAAAAAAAAAAGGGAAAAAAAATAGAAAAAAAAAAAAAAAAAAAGAAACAAGCAAGGTTATCATTGACTATTGTGTTAAAAATGCCATAAAGTCAGTGGAAATGCCGCTTTAATAAACATTTAGTAATCCAAAATAACAAAACAAAAGTAGTGGTGATATTGCTGGTAGATGGAAAAACTGCTTCACATGGTTATTCTCAAGTTTGAGAGAGTAGTGAAAGAGTACCTATGAGATAGAATTAGTTGCCACACATATGGAATAAAGAACTCCTCTGGATGACTCTCTTGCTCGTATGTAAATCGTAATTGGGTAAACATCTATTAACACAAAAATAAATACATGAAGTAATATGGTGTTGGGACTACCATTTCCAACTGAAACACTGAAACCATCACTAATAGTATTTCACCTTCATCCCTTCACCACGCCATGATCGACAGTTATTAATGATAACTTGGAGAACCTTCTCCACAGACCATTCACCGACCATTCGTTGTGCATCCATGCGACTATTGAAGAAATCTAATACCTTCATGTGGAGATTACCATAGAAGTCTGTAAGCTAGGCAAAGATTAAACAGATCTAGAGAGTTGAACTTGTTTGAGGTCATGAAACAACAAATTCCTAAATTGCTAGATAAAAAGAACATGCATACAGTGTAAATGTTTTCAAGTAGCTCATTAAAGCGTGGATGACTCCTGAAAGGCTGGAAGACCTCTTGTCGGTGCATTATTGCATATACAACCTGCTTGAGTGCAACAAATGAAGAATCTGTAATGAGATCACCCAAAGGAGGAAGAAGAAGCTCTAGTTCCATATACAACCGAATAGAATGAAGTAGTACCTCAGGATTTCGAGGCAAAGCGTACGTAAGGATTGCATTTATGATTTCCAGTACAAGCCTTAGGAAGTCGGTATAAATCTGCAGTTCTGATGACTGCAGTAAATTTAACATTATCTTAATCACAAGGGGAAGAACTCAACAGTACCAACATATACAAGTACCATGATGTTACAGAAGAGTACCATGTCGTCTACTATGCTGCCCTCTGCTTCTGAGTTGGCTTTAGTTTTCTGAACTTTATCATTTCTTAATTCTGCTAATTTGGTATACCTGGAGGGAAAATGCACCGAATAAAATAAGCCAACATGAAACAGATGAAAAGATAACTAATTTCAAGGATGTAAAATCAAAATGAATCCCCTGCAAACCATAAGACTTCCATGCAAGAACAGTGACTTAAAGAAAAATGAACGGATAGGAAAGCTAAAGGATGAAGCATACTTGCGCGAGAGCAGGTCGAAAAGGCTAACCAGCCTCTGTGATGCATAGGCACTCAACCTGTGAACATGGGGTGCCATGTTCGCCAAAGTTGCAAGGCAGTTTGTATGGAGGTACATATCCTGTTAATATTTCACAGAATAAAGTGTTCAACAAGTAGGTAATTGTAAGACAGTGATAAATAGAGTAAAACATATCCAGTATCCTGTAATTTCTATGAACTTTACAAGCCACGTGCCCCATCTTGCACTCAATTGACCAGAATACAAAGATAAAATGCAAATTTAACGCCCAAATCAGTGCAACAGCATTGGACACACTTTTATTAGAGATTCTGAGATTAATGAGACTCAATAACTCAAACAAGAAACTCATGGAAAGATACAGTCCACGGATACGGCATGAACACACCATGGATATGGCGGGGGCATGGATTTTTCACATGAAAATCATGTGCCAAGTTTGATATGATACAGACACAGCCTATTTTGAAGCACCTAGGTATCATAGGCACTGAAGTAAAGAAAACGCCAAGATGAATTTCCATAGAAATACCCGCATCTTCGAAAGGTTGTACTTCATAGTCCTTATCAGTATTACAACCATCAGAGAACCAAGCGATGTGTGATGGAGAAGGCGTTCCTGGTACCATGGAACATTTGGAAGTATCTGTGAAGGCAAGACAAATAAGTAAATAAATTTATCTATCTAGAATATGAATAACAAGGGATGCAGAAGCAGTTCTTACCAGTTTGTGAATACTGGCATTGAAAGATGAATCCTGACTCAGTATAAGAAGAATGATCAGCAACATATAGATTTGATTAGACGTCCTTCTCGATGCATTATAAAGTGTTTCCAGAATAGGCATTAGCTGTTCATTCCATCGCACAGAAACATGTTATTTCATATTACCATCCAACAACAAACTCCCATGATAACTGCATAATATGATGCTGTATTTTCTTGCCATGCTTTTAAAATCAGGCCAAGAAGAGAAGGTTTTTTTTAGTGATAAAATCAGGCTGAGAAGATTGAGAGAATGATAAATATTTAAAGGTCAATGATTTCCCCAATTGAAATGTATCAAATGTTAAATTTTAATTCAACCAAGAATAACTAGAATAATATTGGCTTTTAGTGAAAATCAAAGCAGGCTATATCTTGAATGCTTTGTCTAACTATGACAGTTCATGAAAAATCTCCCTCATAATGTTCCAACTTCCAAGCAATTTGTATGACACCACAACAGCTTCATCAACTTTTTATAGGGGAAACAAATAGATCTTGCAGACAATGTACCATTCAAAAAAAAAAAAAAATTTTCTTGCAAACAATGTCAATTTTCATATTTAAGAATCTTAACTAAATGAAGTCTGTAGATTCATACCAAAGTATCCAAATCAGTTCGCACCAATACATACTCCAAGAAGTCAGAGTTCCCATGCATTAATGAATAAAGCAGTAGGATGGAACTTTCATCAGCCAAGCACCTGCAGTTATATAGTTATACCAAGTGTAAAGATACTTAGGAGTCCTGATTGAACATGAAGAAACCACTAAATACAAAGTACAAAGAATTCCAGGTGATTGTTCTAAATGCAGAGAAAATAATTTTTTTGTTGCTGCACTGATGTGAAGAAGATATAGGTATTTCTTTCCATGATTATTTTTCCTGCATTCTCAATGCCAATATGATTCCATAGAAGTAGAACAATGAAACAACATAGTTATACAAAGCAAAAAAGATTCTTAAGGAGCCTGATTGAACATGAAGAAACCACTAGATACAAAGTACAAAGAATTCTAGGTGATTGTTCTAAATGCACAAAAAATACATTTTTTTAGGCACTTATGTTGTGGAAGATATAGATTTTTCTTTCCATGATTATTTTCTTACATTCTCAGTATCAATATGGTTGATAGCACAATTATACTGCATAATTGTGCACACACAGAAGCACACGCGGACACACACAACAGACACACACACACACACAGACCTAAGTTATTGCACAAGCAGACTGTTTGGGACAGTACGGGGAATGTAATGGGGACATTATTAATTGGGAATGAGAGGAATCTCAGCTGAATTGGATAACTAAACCAATGTTATGAGGGATTTTGGGAACATATCACATACGGGTAGAGAGGTTTAGCTGAACAGTAAATCAACTAGTTATGAGCATCCAAACTTGGTAAGATTTCACCCATCCACAATTAACAATGGACCCTGCCTCCATGAATTGATATGCATCTGAGTTGGGCCCATTGTCTTTGACCGTCTCAGATTGAGATAGAGACAGAGAAGGAAATGTTAAAATTTTATACAAATATTCTAATCCTCTTTAGCAGTTGTCGAACCACCAAAAAGACTTGCATCACTGTTCTCTTCCAGCTGAGTTGAATAGGTGAAAGCATTCCAATTAGGTCAGACTCTAAACACCAACAGGTTTTCAGGCATGTCGAGTATGAGTATCTCCAACAATGTCTGCAATACAATCCAGCTTGCCCTCAGCCATTAGTGGCTGGTCCACCAGCACTATGACCACCGGCTTCTCTTTGACCTCCAGGCTCTACTCATTAATCATACTAGCCAAAGTTAAGTACTAAAGAACATCTGCAGTACATTTAGGAACCAACATCACCTTTGATCAACTTTTTCACTCTAAATACGGGTAACAGTCCCGATTGGAGGAAAAGGATCCTGGCTTAGGACTCAACACAAACCACACCTCACCCAACCAAACGATTTGTAGATGTATTAAGCATCTAACTCCTCAGTCTACTCCTTCATACAACCAATGTATACTTAACTCTCACCATATCCCCCAGAGTTTGGCATACTAGTCTTTGGGAGAATGTTCACTCCACCTGAACTGTGCATTATCTCCAATCAGCTGATAAATTCATGCATTATTTTTTCTTACATGCATCTGCAACAGAAATCAAATCCCACATTTCCTTTGTTTTACAGCATCGGAAACCAATGCAATCACATCTTCCATGGAGTTGAGATCTAACTCCTCACTGAGATGTTATCTACTTCCCAATCACCATAATCTATTAATCTAGGATCATATATAGGTGGTCCAACATCCCATCGGTAATTAAGTCAGCTTCCACCAATGGCCATGTTAGCAGAATACGTTCATTCAATATAAATATTACTCTTGAACAAATTCATAGCAATCCAATTGTTTGGATTAACAATTCCAAATATTTGAGATGTTCCAATGGAAGTCTACTTTCCTAATTACAAAACACAAGCATCCTCCATTTGGTTGAACGTCTTTGAAATTTTAGTGCTTGTGTTTTGTGATATGCTGTTGCATGGTAGCTCTTATACCATTGCTCTGCTGCCTATTTGTTAGTTGTATTTGGATGAAATTTTGCCTGCCTAATATATTTCAACTTTACCGGTCAGAAAAAAAAAAAAGGAAGAGGGGGGGTTGTTTGGTCTCAACAGGAAACATGCTATGATTTATCCTAAGTTCTGCAGTCCCTCAATATCATCAGTTTGACAATGATGGAGACACAATTCAGAAATCCAAATTTTGAAAAGTGGTTATAATGAACCAATCATGGTTGATTTAGTGCAGAAATCTAGAACATGGGAGAATGTTAATCCTTCAATTCATGGCCAGTACAGAGGGAATATACAGTCTATTAACAAAAGAAATAGAAGAAATTTAGCAAATGCCCACATTTAACAGAAATAAGGCCAAAGATTTGGTTGATATAATAGTGGAAGCTGGGAGTCTCAATTGTGAATGAACTATCTTTGGTGAGAGTAAGACCCCACATATCAATGGTTTGCATAACTAAAACTAAAACCCCAAGCAAACTATTAAAAAAATACCTCTGTGGATTGAGTATTGCATATTTCATATATATAAGAGAATGTTTTCCTAAGAGGTATGTCAGCTACCTCTCACAGATTTGCGTTAGAGGTAACCTTTTTACCACTGCATGGAACACCCCATAATAAATCCAACCCCCTCACTCTCACTAACTCCTAATGAATTAGCACTCACCCTAATTTGGAACTAATCTGAATAATAACCACCATCGAATTAAACTTCATGGAAAATAATAACTATCAGCAGCTGCACTCTGCATACATTGATCAAGTTACAGTGGAACATCTAGGAGATGGGTGCTGATTTGTAAATTCAATGGAAAAACATCGATTTGGACAACTAGAAAGAGTGAAATCTACAAATTAAGACATTAAGTATCCAGTTTAATGGCAGTTCTTATAATGCAATAGCCATCAATAATTAAAACTTACATTCCAAGGGTGTCAAACAAAGAGGCGAAAGGCAATCTGACTAGTAGTCCGCCGTGTGCATTTCCTTCAATATCTACACGATCAACTGCAACAGAAGATGAATTTGGATAGTGGTGTATATTGGCAGAATAAATACAAT
This sequence comes from Camphora micrantha, assembly GCA_003546025.1. Lineage (NCBI taxonomy): Eukaryota > Viridiplantae > Streptophyta > Magnoliopsida > Laurales > Lauraceae > Camphora > Camphora micrantha. The sequence goes on along the minus strand of QPKB01000003.1, from coordinate 49,558,651 downwards.
GCCAATTTACCAAAACAAGATAAGATCTTACATTCAATATCCCTAGCATTTTCCAAAGCCTTACAATAAGGGTTCTCTGAGAAGTACGAATTCTCCCTCACATGAGTATTGGAGTTTCTGTTATCACTTTTATTTGATATGAAGTCATCCACCAAAACACACTTTCGGTAGTGAATGAGAACAAACAAAACAAGTAAACTGCTGTCTGCCAATGGGCTTCTTGAACCTTCACCACTTGAGCTGACAAGATAATTGAAAGTATAGTATGGCAATAGTACAAAATTCGCTGCAAAACCAAACATGAAAAATGGATCATGACTAGCTACTACTAGAAAAAAAGAAATTTAGTGTCAGGATGAATCCTACAAATGTATAAAACTGTGAAGGAAAAATGGCTGCTCAATGAAAATGCATATTGAGCACACCTTGAACAGTGCCCGGTGTTAATACCACACCATGGTTAAAAATATTGGCCGCTACGTAGTATTATCGGCATTAGCAGTCAAGGCCACTACACTACTTTGAAAATAGCAGCACTACCGTCTAAAACTTAGTAGAGCCAAGCAGTTTTAATTTTAAATATTGTTTTTCCTATTTTTTATGCTCAATAGCCTTTCCTAAAGTTGTCTCTACCATTACATGGTTTCAAATCACTAAAAAAGCACAAGATTGGCCGTTGCACAATATTCATATTTTTTTTACCACTTAAAAATTTCACACCGCTACAATGTTACTATCGCCGCAAGCGCTACGTATCGCCCCCTATGTAGCATTTTGGCCACTGGCCGCTACACCCGCCGCAACCGTTATTTTGATCCTTGTACCACACAATTTGGCCTGAATTAGGTTGATAACAATTAAGTTAGAGCCATCTTCATATGTTCTCACAAATTACCATGGGGGAAAATTAACCCAACTGAATGATGAAAATCACATTGAATTAATTATATTCTGGCCAGTTGCAATGGGTTCACAAGTCGGTCTGATCAAATGCTCAACATTGATTTAAAAAGAAGAAAAAAGAGTTTGGCCCACAGTGCAGATTTGCACCTTGCATCATGAAATAAAGTAATGTCTACGGCTAGCATTAGCCAGCTGCACAGAGATACACTTTTAGTTTGCATCCAACTTGCACAGTGTGCAGCTATAAAGGGGGTTGCTAGATTGCACGACACAAGAATACTCTGCTGGGATGATCATATCCATCAGATCAAGAGCCATGAAATAGATGGTTGCATAAATCAAAATGTTACTACCAATTATTTTGCAAGCGTGGCTATGATTGTCTCTCTGGGAACTTGAGGGGTCTTATGCAATTCAATATGGGTCCCTCGTATTCAAGAATCTTATCATGCATGTTAGATACAAATAAACAATGGATCTTTAAAAACTAAGCAAGATCTTTAAAACACGCTAGTTACAAATAAACAATGATCCCCAAAAACTAAAGTTACGTGCAAATTTCAGGGACATGATGCCATCCTTAAGCTTGGAATGGCCTGGCCTTGAGGGGGCAGCACTATGATCAATGGGGTGGTGGGATGTGAAGGTCCCCAAATGTGTTAGGGGCGCCCATAGGATCATGACATAATGATCACAACCATGTCTAAATTCAACAGTTTTACTAGTGTCATAAAAAAATTATTAGAATTTCCGGCCCTTAACAGGTGGTTACAATCATTAGATTGTGGCAGGCCCAACCCCTAATCATGTCCAGGTGGGCCCAAGCTATGATGCCCAAATACGAACACGGATACGGACACAGACGGGGGTATGGGGATTCGACACGCCAATTTCAAAAAAGTTAAGATACGGATACGGGTAGGGCATCTCTTAAGATGCATTTTGAAAATTTATTTATGAAAAATAATATCTATAGAAAGAAAATATATATATAGAAAAAAATAAACATAGTTAGAAAATTTTAAAAATAAAGCTTGCCCCAAAGCCCTACCCATTTATAAAATTTGCACATGTCATAGTCTAATTTTACAAAACCCGCCCCAAGCATGGGGCCATGCCCATTTAACAAAATTTGCCCTAGGCCAGCCCAGTCCCAATCCCGCCCTTTTTTTTTTGCCGAATCCCACCCCAGAACCAATCCGGCCCCAACCCCTTTAATAGCCTGCTTTTTCCCGAGTCTCTCTCTCTCTCTCTCTCTCTCTCTCTCTCTCTCTCTCTCTCTCTCTCACCGAAAAATCGAAGCCCTCCTTGTCTCCATCTTCTTTAAGTCCAAAAAGAAGGGGGAAAATAAGGAAAGAACAAAAGAAAGAGAAGGAAAGAAAGGAAGGACAAAAACAGGAGAAAAATAGGAGAGGAAGTGGAGAGCACAGAGAGATGCAGCAGCGGACATGACCAGCGAGTAGCTAGCAACTACGAGTGGCGGCAAAGGCGACGGCAATGGCAACGCTAGGGCATAGATAGATCTGTCTTCTTCTTATTCCCCTTACAACCCCTTCTTTCAAGGATAGAACCATTTCTTCCCTTTCTTTCTATGGGTCGCACGAAAGGGGGAAAAGGGTTCGGGGTTCTTTTTCTTTAGGTTTTGAAAATTGTGGGCGAATGTTGGAAATTTTCAAAATAGTAAAAAATTACAAGAAGCCCACATTGGATATGATTGAAAATGAAATGTCAATTATTTATGCTTCTTAGTGTAACTCTATTGAGTTGGTATGGAAGGGCATGGGCTTTAGGACTCATTAAGGAGCCTTATCTTTTGCCATTTATTGAGCCTCACTTGGGTTAACTAGATATCTATTTGAGTTGGGTTGGTTTGGGCCTAACTTGGGTTGACCTAGTTCCTATTTGGATTGGGTTGGCTTGCTTCTGGGTCAAGAAGGAATAATAGTCGGATAGCCAATGTGAGCTTCGAAGATGGGATGGTAGTTGTACCATGGTAGTTATGTCCAAATGCCCCTTGTCCAAATGGATATACTCCTTCCAAAAGGTTACACAGAGTTTCGCTTGATAATTCATATCCCCAACGGTCACTGCAAATTTTCTAACAGTCATATCCTGATTGGTTTCTACATATATTCTCTAACAGTCAAAGCACAATTGGAAACACATTAAGACAACAAGCACCAATCATATCCTGGCCATCAATAACATCATGTTCTGGGTGGGGACCATTGGTGTTCAAGATTGGTTGATCAAATCTACAAATTGAGTACAACACACAGTGGATCTGGGCTATTTTTATCTTAGAGGAAAACTTGCCAGTAACCCGGTTGCAGACACCAATCTAGTGTGGGGACAAAAACCCATTAAGAGTAGTAACTCAGCCTCCCTTTCCATACAGACATGCACCTGGGATGGGAATAGAGATTTTCATCTCTCTGTTTTAGTACACAAGCCATCACAACTATGACTTTTTCTTCCCATTGAATCCGAAAATTTGATACTATGCCTTAGTCGAGTTGGGTTACCATCACAGGTGATGATTATCTTAGGGTTTCAACTCCATCCCATAGACATGGTCCAGATCATTTCCCTTGCAAGGCCCTTAATAAAGGGATCCACCAAATTGGCCTTCAATCGAGAATATTCAATTGAGATAACTCCATTAGTAAGGAGTTCTACACATATCTATGTCGTAAGGCAATGTGCCTACACTCACAGTTACACATGCCATAATATTCCTGTTACGGCGCTAATGTGCTGTCACAATGTAAGAAATAACTGATACCGGTTTAGGCTAGAAAAAAAAAATCTCCATTAACCATTTAGCTGCTTTGCCCGCCACGGGCAATGTAATGCAACCGTGGATGGTCAAGACCCATCCACTTGTGGATTTAGAAGTATCACAAGCTGTAATCCAACTATCATCTATGTACCTTTCAAGTACAACCGGATCCCTTTGATAATGCTACGCACAATTACCAAATACACGAGTATCGTCCTAACATATGTGACCAGGGTTACTAATATATATATATATATATGTACATGTACATACATATACATATAGTGTATGTATGTATACATACATATATTAATGTATATGTATATATAGGCATTGTCAAAAGATAAGTGCATGTAATATATTACCAATGCATGACCAAATACCAATATGATGCACATAATTATAATGTGAAGGTGACACTCTGGGAGTATAGTCTAGCCCATGGATGGGCTTTATGACCCTAGCCACTTGATTTCTCAGTAAGTTGGGACAAACATGGCTCAGCCACCAAACTAGATACCATGATTCAAAATCGCATGATTGGTCGCGGTTATCACCTTATCTGTACATCGTGGTCGTTGCGGTATTTAAGTTATTTTTGTCTAAAAAATTATCAAAAATATCCAAAAAAAAAAAAAAAAATCTAGAATACTATAAAATTCTGGAAAACAATATTTTTTTCCATTAGTAAAAATAATAAATAAAAATATCGGTCCCCGTAAGTCATGACATTCTGTATCGCTATATTATCTAAAGTTGTTAAATATGTTAAGCTCTAGTGTTTAATTTTTTAGCCAATTTTTACAATTTATAAATCTATTAGTGCAGCTCATATTTAAAGTTTAGACCATTTAAAATCACCATCACCGTCATATAAACTTTATGCAAAATAACCAATAGAGTGCCCATCGATCAGACCACTAGAAACTTTTTTGTTTAGATATTTCATTTTGCACCTTTTATAAGTGACCAATCTGACAAGCACTAATTCTTATTGGAGTAAAATTTTTGGAGGGACCACTTAGGACTAGATATTTATTTTGAGTGATAAAGAATTTTTAATAAGTGGGTCATACTAGCAGGTACAATTAAAAAATCTTCCCAGTAAATGAGCATTTGACCTGGAGAAATCCTGAGTAGAGTGGAAGTCCACAAATGGAGCCTGCCTATTGATAATCTGAGCCACTCAAAATGAACATATTCCTGTATATGAGATATATCCAAATTTCACACCAATAGGAGTTGGTCCCATTAGAGGATTGATGGTTTTTTCATCAAATGCTCAATCCCATGGTGGGGCCAACTCCTCTTGGAGTCAAATTTGGAGACACCCTTTAGAATGAGAGGGAATTTATTTTGATGGGATGAGATTTGTAATAAGTGGGTCTGATCCTTCACGTCCAAGACAAAGGCTTAAAAATATGTATATATAAGTCAAATGGGAGGAAGTTTACGGAATTTTCTTTCGACCGAATGAAAGTATGAAATAGAAACGAAGAGGGGGAAAAAGAAGAGGGGAAAGAGAAGAGGGAGAGGAAAAGGGAGGAGAAATTGTTGTTGCGGCGGCGGGGGCAGAGGCAAATGCTCGTTCTCCAGAGTCCAGGTACATATCCTCCTCTCCTCCTGCTGTTTCTTTTTTATTTTTTCCTCTATAACTACATCTCTCTCCTTTTTTACCCTTTTATGTAATTCTACATAAATTGCATGTGATCTCTCTCGCTCTCCAACTATGAAAATGCAAATGTTCAGCAGAAAAAGGACCATCTGAAAATATCAGCCGATATATCAATTTTGACCGATATCTTGAAGATATTGGCTGATACGGACCGATACGACTGCAATATTTTGGGGGGCCGAATCCGATGCCGATAAGTCTCGATTTATTGGACCGGTATCAGCCAATACGAACCGATATCGCCCGATATTTTAAACCATGCTAGATACACTAGGTACAATAAAACATATTTCACAAAGCTCCTTTTGATGATATTAAGTCATTGCGCATAGAGATATACATATGCAATTTAGTGCACTACACTGTTTGAGCCATTATCAAGGGTCCACTCCCACAATACGCTTAAAAAATGTGCATCTGATCGTCCTAAACCTAATCATACATGGCCCACAAGTTCAATCCATTTGGATGGATGTACAGTTGATCCAACAGTCCAATCCAGTCCATTCGGATGGATGCAAACCCATGTGACGTGTAAAATTCCAGGGGGGTTGTGGTCAACTCGAATGGACCATCGGGTGGGCCCCACTATGGGTGCACACTTTGCACATGGTGTGCATGGGGTGTGTGTGTGTGTGTGTGTATATATATATATATATATATATATATATATATATGGGAGATGCTCCTATGAGAGATATCCCTCACCTTATATGAGAGATAGGAGTGGGGGCCCTCACATTTAAGTTGTTGGCATTGGATATGGATGTGAGGGCCCCCACTCAATCTCTCATAGGAGCATCTCCCTACATATATATATATATATATGGATGGCTTATTCAATGCGCGAGTGCGCACCGCACTGTGGGGCCCACCTCAGGATGGGACCTAGGGGGAATTAGAAGATCTACCTAGGCCCCTCTCAGCAAAAATCAGCCCCATCTGATCATCCTAACCCTAATACCCAGGGCCCACAAATTAAGTCCATTTGGCCGGAGTGCGTTGTCAATCCGATGGTCAAGTCCATTCGGATTGGTGCAAACCTGTAGGGACCGGTGACTATTTAGGGAAGGTGGGCTCTTGGGTGATCCCCTCGGATGGACCAATAGGCGTGTCCACGCCCGATGGGACCAGACCGTCAGATCGGCTTCACACCCCATCTGAATGGATTGAACTTGTGGAGCCCGGATGATAGGACTAGGATGATCAGATGGGGCTTTTCTTTCTCCAAAGAGGGAAGTAGATCTTGAAATCCCCCGAGTGGACTCCACAATGCAACATGCGCTCAAGACCACATATATATATAAATATACCCGCGGAGCCCACCTAGGTGGCATAGGGCATGGAAAAGTCTATGCTTGGGGGAGTAAAGGAGCCACCATTTCAAATCTAAAGGAACTAAGATTATCGAGATATGTCTCCACCCAAAATCAACAGCTAAAAAATGTAGAGATCGTAAGTGAGGAGAGGCCTAAAATCACAAATTGGGTCGGGTGACAATTTTTAGGGAGGATGTGATAGAATTGGATCACACATAGCTCTTGCAAATTGCGTGGCTCAAGAAAAATCATCACAATTTTCAAAGGGTATGGTTTCACAGTTTTAGCTCCACACAAAACCCACCTATCATTAATCCAAACCCCTCACACTCACCGCGTCCTATGAATTGGCAGTCACCTTAATTTGACACTAGTTTGAATTATACTCACAGTTGGGTTGAATTTCATAAAAGACATAACTTCAGAACCAGTTAAAGTTTTAAGGCCCCTAAATCAATGGTTGTGATAATATAATTAAGATAGTTCTTTTGCCCAAAATCACAATCACAATGAGACCTTTCCATCACACTATTCCCCCATGATTGGCATCCAAGTGGGTCAGTCCCTCAAGGGGCTTAGATTTTTACTTCAAGCAAGCTTGGGAGTTACCTATATAATATATATATATATGGGTGGGGCTTTCCTAAGAGATAACCATGAGAGACAACTTTTTGGGGCCGCACCAGGCACCATGCCAATCATTGGGTGATCGGGGATGGAAAGATCTCAATGAGACCAAGTGGTTTTCAAAATATCAGCCCCAATAGATCATCCATTGCCCTCAAGATTAATGGTTTTAGAAGGAATCACTTTTTTAGGATTTCAATACAGCGGTGAGTAATTGTTTGATGTGTGTCAAATTTGGGCTAGTGCCAATTCAAGAAGGGTAGAGAGTGTGAGGGGAGTTGGATTGATCATAAGGGCTAAAAAAGGGATCTCTCATATGAGACATCCTTAGGAGAGCCTTTCCCTATATGGGTGGGGCTTTCCTAAGAGACAATTGTGAGAGAAATTTTCCTAGGGCCATGCCAATCATGGGGAAGTGGGGGACGGAAAGATCTCGATGAGACCTAGTTGGCTACAATATATCAACCCCAATAGATCATCCTAACCCCTTCATCCATGGCCCTCTAGTTGAATGGTTTTAGAAGGAATCATTTATTTAGGATTTCAATTCAACAGTGAGTAACAATTGGATGTGTGTCAAATGAGGGCTAGTGACGATTCATGGGGCATAGTGACTGTAGGAGGGGTTTGATTGATCATAAGGGGGTCCCACGCACCTAAAAATGGGAAATCTATAAAATGTCTATCATGAGAGACAACCTTCGAAGACAGATAGAGGTATATATAGACAGATAACATATATATATAGAGAGAGAGAGAGAGAGTCAAGCTTTGTGGACCCCGGCATATAAATCTAAGCCATACACACTCATCACCCCTTCCCGGTTAACAACTTAACACACTTAAATTTTACACTATTTGTGTTCTGTGAGTCCTTGAATTGATCATAAAAATTTTGGCACCCATATGACTTCAATTGGTGAGGATTTGGATATCCCCCAAAACAATATGTCCCTTGATTGGATAGGATAAGGAGACCTTCAAGCCCTAATACCCCCAAGCCCCAGGCTGCAACAAACTAAAAATAAAAGCAATTATCATGTTTTTTAAATGGCGCATGTAGGCTCTACAGGCCATATCTCCAATATAAGATCGTTCTTGAAAGTTATCGTATGCATTTTTTTTTTTTATAACGAAGGGTGCCCCAGCCCTTTGGGCAAACTAATCCCTATGAGCCCAGGGGAAGCCTAGTAAATCCCTGTGGCCCCAGTGTCATAGCGCAATTTCAAAACCTTCAACCCTGGGAGCGAACCATGGTCCTAGGCCAATTGAGCTAACCAAGAGTACAATGCTCTATTTTTTTTTTTTAGAAAAAGAATCCCTCTTGTAGGGCCACACTAAAGCATGGTAATGAAGGAGGGCGGAGGGGATGAATACATTTGGATGTGGACTAAGGTAGGGCCAAATGTGGTTATGATCAAATAGTCCTAGCCCTTGATCTAAACTCTAAAGCCTCAAAGTTAAGTGACTTCACATCAACTAGATTATTTGTGTTAAATGCATGAGTGAGTGATGTTCGGGTCTGTGTAAAATTAAGACAAGAGTTGACTCACTTGTGCATGGGCACTGGAAGAGGTTGATAGTAGGTGAGCCCCATACATGAAAACTCAAAAGGGGGCATGATGCAGTCCAGTACCATGACCATGGCTTGACCTAGCCCAATGGGCCCAGCCCACAAGCCCAAAATGACCAGCCGATTTATCGTGGGAATTTAAGTTGTTTAGAAGTTTTAATCAAGTAGTTTAAGTTAATTAGGAGTCTTATTTGAGAGTTTTTCTTTATTTAGAAATCTATAAATTAGGAGTTCTATTTTATTTGGATTGTTAAGCAAGTTCAACGAAATTTAGTTTCCCTTGTTGTTAGGAAAGTAGAGTCCTTCAAGGAAAGGGGATGCCAAACCCTTCCTATAAATATTTAATCCCTAAATTAGGAAAGATAACGTAAGCCGGTAAGGAAAGGGGAATGCTTTTGAGAGCATTTAGGAGTAGCAAAAATAAGGGATAAAATTAGAGAAACTCATTTGAGATGGTTTAGGCGTATCCAACGTAGGCTAGTAACGGCACCGGTAAGGAAAAGTTTGGCCATGAAGGTTGATGGCTCACCAAGGAAAGGGGTAGGCCAAAGAGAACGTGGATGGAGGTAGTAAAAATAGATATGAAGGAGTATAACTTATCTGAGGATTTGGCTCAAGATAGATCGGAACGAAGAAACAGAATTCGTGCAGCCGACCCCAACATAGTTGGGACAAGAGTTTGCTGATGATGATGATGATTAGGAAAGATAACCTATCATTATTTCAATTTTCAATAAAGATTGTTATGGGTTTCCCTGTGATTATGTTTCTAAGTGTTTCTCTTTGATGTAAGAGTGCTCGTGTGGTGAGTCCTAAGAGGGATTCGGCCAATTCCCAACTATGGAGTTGGTCCTCACTTGAATCCATTTAGGATTCGGTAAAATCTCCCATGGAGTTTGTCTACATCCATTCCATCTTCTATTCGTGGATCCAAGGCTGCGTCAGGGCAGAAAGTAAAGGAGACATTTTAGAGAATTTGTGCACAAAGAGAGAGAGAGAGAGAGAGAGAGAGAGAGAGAGAGAGAGAGATATTAAATCCGTGAAAGCAGATCGCACAAAAATGCAGGCGCCCTTACCAGCTGCAGAACCAACTTTTTGTAGAACACCAGGCTGACTTTCTTCAGAAAAAATGGGAAAAGCTACACCATTTGAAGGAATCCGTGGTCGTGTGATATAATTAAGCAAAAGTCTACGAACAACAGAGCCAACCAATGCACTTTCCTGTGAAGGAAAACAGAATAAATAATCATTATAATTCAATCCCTCAACTGGTTGAAACACAAACAGAAAATAAAGTCACTTTCTCATCACCTGAATCATTGCTGCATCAATGAATGGATGCACATCTTTTGGCCCAGGAGATGGCCCAGAACGAAGCTGAGTAGACATTGCAGTGAGCATCAAGTTCAGCAGTTCATGATGGAGGAGGCACGTATGAGGGCTGGCAACAAGACATAAAAAACCTTTGATTGAGGAGCAGAGGAACTACTCAGGAAAACGGAGATCTTTTTTAGTTAATATGGAAACCTTTTTGAAGAAAAATATAAAGATAAAGATATACCTTACATCTGACACACCAATAAAACTAAGCACACCATGCATAACAAAATCTGCAATATTCTGACCTACATCACAAAAAATGAAGACTGTAAGGATCACAAATATAACCACCTGACAAACATAAAAGATCCTAAAGATCTTAGCAGGAAAAATCAAAGGTACAATGTCTCAACAGATGAGCAGTGTGCAGAAGAGAAAAATCCTTAGCGTGCGTCCATGGTTTGGTGGCAAGGGGTTGCCCTAAAAATCTCCAAGGTGGGATGATCTTAATTCTTCTGTGTTTGGTCTTTTTAAGATCCTTGCCCCTCCTTTTCAACTGTCAATTTCTTGGCCACAATCAAAGGTTGAGATCATACAATCTGAAAGATCTTTTGGGGAGTCATCCATTTACTGAATAGCTCACCAGATATACAATCAGGATAACCAAACCATGACCCCTGCCTTCTGCAATAAAGATTTTGATACCTCGGTGTTGCAATAAGAGCCCCTATAGTTTCTCTAATGACCGACTTAAATGGCAAGAACAATTACAGATCACACCAAGAATCAAATTTTAGTAAACCACGAATCGCATAAAACTGAAGGTATTTACAGAAGCACGGTTACTTATCTAGTTTGTTCAACCCCCCAAATTGCGAGATCTAAATCATAGAAATCTGGATGGTGGGTTGTTGATTCACTATAATTCCCAAGTTGATTCCTGATAGCAAGATAAAACCCCATACAAGCACGCACTGGTGCACTCATATTCATGAAAGAGTAAAGGTCAAAAACAAAATAATTTGGCATCTCTATTTCCAAACTCTATTTGTCTAAATGTCCAAAGCGGGTAGAGGTTTGGAAAATAAGAGAATTTGGCACACAAGTTTACCCTCTAGCCACTTTAGAGAAGTGGTTTACCCTCTTAAAATGAAAGGCCCCATTTCTGGGCATGTGAAAATAAGAGCTTTAGCCTCTCTTTTTTATGGGTCGTCTACTTTGGATGGCTCTATTGGAATAAGAGTAGAGATACCAAACAAGGCTTAAGTGCATAGGAGACATAGGAGATATGGTAAACTGAAAAGGACAAAAGTACAAAAAGCAAGGAACCAAAAAAATATCAAGACATAGGAACCAAGCGATCCAAAAAAACAGATAGACCCATTCTAACCTAGCTACTAGAATCTTAGTACATCCGGCAAACCACAATCCATGAACGGCAAATCATAAAATGCAATACATCAATGTTACGTAACCCTATCCAGAATCATAAAATACATTGTTAAGCAATCAATCAAAAAAGGATAAGGTATCCTTTTACTAACAATTATGATAAATCACATTGTGATAGTCATTGGTAAATACATATAACCAATGAAGACATGATCTATTACCCCTTGGAAAACCCTTTTGTGCTTCTTCACCTTCATCAAGGCAGAGATATAATTCTTCAAAATTATCACTTTTTGCATTTTCAATTAAGTACTTCAGGAATATAGATGATATGTACGCCGCATTTACAGCCTTCATATGATTTGTTGATGGCCCAGTGGATATTGGCATGGATTCTTGCAAGCACCATACCAGATGAATCAAAATCTTTGCAAGATGTCTTGTGTGATAGTTGTTCTGCGCTGCACAGCATAATGGAAGAAAACTAAATAAGCACTCCTACACAAGTTCCTTCAAAGCTAAATCCAGCCAAACCAACCAATGAAGACAATATAAGACCTATGATGCCCAAATACGTGACGGAAATGCCATAGGCATGGCAGGGACATGGGTTTTATGCATAAAAAGTGAAGTATCGGATACGATACGACACAATACGTTGCCCATTTTATAGTAACCATGCATCATAGTATATATGATACTTTTTTTTTTTTTATAACGTAGATATGATACTATTTCTATAGACTTTCTTTCGTTTCTATTATATTATAGATAAAAATAAATAAATAATAAATCTATCAAAAAGAAATAATATATGAACAAAATTTCTATACCTTAATTTCATTTTTGATATATAATATATAAAACTCACAAAAATAAGTCCAAGTAGATGGATTAAGGCTTTGAGGATGATGACATTATAAAAATAGAAATTATAATGGCAATGATTAAATTAAATCTAAAAGGAAATTACAAATAAAAAAAAAAAGGTCAAACATTATGCACAAAAGCTGATTGGCTGGCTCCATCATTAGTCAGCCGATTCGCTACAATTTGCATGACTAAGAACTTGCCTACAACTAAGAGACCACTAAGCATTATCTCAAAAATCTCATCTATAATATCAGATCCACTGCAAGCAACAAAAAAGAAACAGTATAACAATTGTTGTGTTACATATAACAGCAGAAATTATTTTAGAAAAGGTGTATAAAATAAATGAAAAACAAGTTGAAACAGTGGAAAACACTAGTAAGCAACCTGTTTTCAAACACCATCCACATCATTGCCATCTAAAGTTATGGTATACAAGATTTGGGAGAGATCTTTCATGTATGCTAGTTGTGCATAGCAAGACTCAACTCATTCATTATCAAATGCATCAAAGAGATCTATTATGAAAAAAATTCTTGCATTTAAGTCCATTATGGCTTCAAAACAGGACAGGATAACTGTAAATCAAGCAGGCATGTCTAAATTCTCATTCTGCTACAATAGATACCAAAAGCCCATCAGCCTTTGAGTTCTCCAAATGGAATGATTAATAACAATGCAGAAATGTTGATCTAATGATCTGATCAACCTCATGGAGTTTTGCTCGACCGTTACTTACCAAGAGATTCTTTCTCTCTCATTTTCTTTGAACAATAGAGAAGTACCAAGAGACTGAAAATAGTTCTTGAACCAACAGAGGCCACTGAGAGATTTGACTTCGAATAGATATGATGATTAAGTTATATTACTATGAGTCGGCCCTGACTTATAGCAACATGATCACATTTCTTCATCCAAAAAGGTCTGCAAAGACGATATATATATATATAAAAGGGTCTGCAAAGATAAAAGCAAACCATGTTCCTATCTATGTTATTTATCATTCAATTTATAGATGTCATGTTTTCTATTCTCTTTATCATTTTAGTTTTTTCTACTCTTATGAAAGACAAATATTAAAAAATGCTTCGATTAAGAAATAGGATAGACACACAACTTGAATCTCATAAATAAAAAATGGAGAGTTACTTACCTCAAAGATTAGGAGATAGTTTTGGTAGTCATTCTGGAAAGGAACTTTCTAAGGTAATCATTCTAAAAAAATTAATGGGAGAGAGAGAGAGAGAGAGAGAGAGAGAGAGAGAGAGAGAGAGAGAGAGAGAGAACTCATCTCATCTATTGGAAAGATGTTAAAAATTCAAAGGAAAATGAAGGTTTAGGTATTGGTAATTTAGTGGAAAAAATTACGCATTCTTGTCAAAATGAAAGTAGAGGTTCGAGGTTGAATGGGAGCCACTATGGAGGAAGGTTGCGGCCCCAAAATATGGGGAGAACTAGGTGTTGGAATGTGGGAAGAAGGAATACCAGTGGAGTAGGATCAAGGCTATTGGAGGATAATTTGAAATGAGAATAGTGCAGTGAGAAAGTCAATGGAGGAGAATCCTACTCTTTCCAGTAGGAGATGGGAGTAGGAAATGCTTCAGCGAATATGTGTGAGTGCATAATTGTACTCTTGTCTCATTTGCAGACTTCATAAGGCATCTCTTTTTTTTCTCCTGAATAATAAGGAAGCTCTAATTAAAGATCGTGTTCTTCAAGATAGGGATCATGAGATGGAACTTAACTTCTAGAAGTTATGTTAGGGATCTCGAAGGCAAAATGATGCCATAGTTGTGGGCAATTCTAAAGGAGACACCACTACTATTACAAGGGAAAGATAAAAATAAATAAATAGAAGAAAGAATCCTTTCAGACTTTTCGAGTAAAAGCTTGTTCCTTCTACTCACCTTCAATCCTTTAGTGTCTTTACCTACAAAAGTTGTTTGGTGCACCCAAGCCCTCCGCATTACATCCTTTTGTTGAACTACAACATGTAAAATGATTTTTACTTAAGATAACCTCAAGCATCGTAAATTTCCATTCCAAATATTTATTTCCTATGTTGAGCTATGGAGGAGACCATTGACCATTTATTTGTTCATTGTATTTGGGGTTTCTCACCTTCAATGTTTAGAGTATCTTCTCCTTTTACTTTTTCTTTTCATGACCTAATTGAATGTTGGTCCAGGCTCCTTTTCTAATTAGAGGTCATATTCCACAGAAAGTCTCGCGGAATTTTGCAAAAAAAAAACAAGAGGAATCAGGGAATTTTTTAAGAAAAATGTTCTTTTGAACAAGGGTACTCAATGGTAAAATTAAAGATTAGTTTTTTCAACGTGAACTTCAAGCGAATGAGTTAAATGAAACTTTCTATTTGGACCTTGAGAGAGAGTACTTTGCAATAATGAAGAGCTCTATTAACACAGTAAATAAAATTCCCTTTGTGAGTCACCTTAAAATCCAGGCAATGGAAGCTAAATACAAATTGGAGCTCTCCTTGAAAACAGTGCATGGGGAAGGGGGGGTGGGGGTTGAAGGGTTGAGACATCTTATCAGTGATAAATTTCCAGTACCCCATCCACTGAAGACCCACTGTCTTAACAGTCTGCATTAACATAACATTTACTCCTTGTGTTTCATCATACCAAACAAAATTAGCAAAGCCAATCAGCACAACACAGCATCCCCATATTCAAAATTACTCAAATTGAACTACTTCATATCTTTTACTGGCCTCACACAATCCACATCTCCAATCCAAAACACACGAATTCACAAATTTCAACCGCATTGCAATGATAAATTAAAATACCACAAACAAGAAATCAAAAACAATATTTAAAAAATAAAGAAATCACACACAACCCCTTTGATCCTACCATCACCAGTAAATCTAAAGACGAAGAGAGAGAGAGAAAGGAAGATCAAACAAACAAAAGATTCTACCGACCGAGCATCTGGCACGCTTCGATGACACGATAATGCGGCCATTGGAGCGTGAGCGGAAGCTCGAGCAGCTTCTCCCAGAAATCCGACGAAATAGGGTACGATTTCTCGCCGACAAATGTTCCGATCAAGTACTCCGCCGTGTCCCGCGGCCTCGCGGCGCTCTTCCGTGGCGTCGAAGGCACGGCTCCCATCAGAAAAACCCTAGTTTCTTCCTTCTGTCGCCTCTCACAATCGGAATCCGGAGATCAAAAGCCATGAAAAGCAGCAATTCATTTCAATCGAAGGGAAAAGCCGAAATCGGAGGATTTGAGAGAAAGATAAAGAGTTTTGAAAGAGAGATTTGAGTAGATCTGATCGAAATCTAAATGAAGATCGAGAGTTGGAGACGTTTGAAATGTCAAGGGGGGTTTTGACGAGAGGGACTTCGACAGAGTTTTTGGTTTTTTGGAGAAGGTGATAGGCTTCTACAAGTTTAACTTCAGTGAAAAGACTAAAGTACCTTTGCAGTTGACAGAGACTGATGAGGGTACAGATGGTTGGGCTGTTAGCGTACGTAGGGGTATTTTTGGGCGATTGATTTTCTGCATTTGGTGTGGTGGCTTGTTGAGTGATTAACCACCGATTGGGTCAGGCGGTCTGTGTTTGGCCGTTGGTTTTTCTTCTTTTGTTAGTCGGCGTGGTAAAAGCTCCCCAAACTGGGAGGTATGTATGTACTAGTATCTAATATCTATATACTACTGATTTGCAAGGATTGGTTTGGATGGCGTGGGGACTGCTTGAAATTGTAGCACATGATGATCTACTTCTGGGCATTATTTGTCACTTTCCATGGGGCATTTATTTTTATTTCTTTTAATTTCTTTTGTTAAATTGGAGATTCGAACTCCCACCCTCTTCTCACACACCCATGTTGCTATCTAGTTGGGTGATAGTCTACGGATATAAATGGTTCATCGATTCTTTGATTACATGGTGGTTCTGATCCGTTAAAAACCAGGTCTAGTCCTTATTTAGACCTTGATAAGTAAATGGGTCCGAACACAATTCTACCTTGATTCGGACCCATAGACTCGAGACCCGTCATATTATCTCAATTTTCGAAAATATCTTTTGAAAGTCATGTTAATATCATTCTCCACCTAGACCCTTGACCCGGATCTAGTCCCATTCCATATATGGTTCTGGTTCCGATCCCAGAGCCAAGAAACCAGTTCCGAAACAGTTTCGGTCCGGATCCGTTTCCACCTTCTCCTTAAGGGCATGTTTGGCAATTAGTAGTTAAAGTAAAGTGAAGTGAATCCCGACAATAAATGACAAGGGGTCATATCAAAAGTACAAAATTTCAAAATTTCCTCTGAATTTTTTAAAAAAAGTCAAAAAAGCAACATCCTTTCTCCACTAAAAGACAAAAAAACTCAACTTTTTTATACAAAAAGTCAAAAAAATTCCATACCAAACAACAAAAAAACAAAACACCATCATAACACCTTATATTTTATTCTTTCTTGATTTTATACTTCACCTCACCATACGTCAATTCACTATACATCCAAATAGGCCCTAAGAACCGACCCATTTACAACCCTAGGTGATAAAATCACTTTCATATAATTTAATTTACTAAAGTGATGGTCCCTAAATAATCATTTTTCATAAAACAAGGGTAATATTATATGTACATTTGTAGGTCGTTTTCTTTCTTTCTTCAAATATGAGTACCCAAGTGTAAAGGTCGGAATCCACATATCAAATCACCTATATATGATTGATTTTCAGCAAGAGGTATTATATTGTTTTTATTGGTTTTTAGATCTCTTTTTTTAAAAAAAAAATGCATAATCCTAAATATTATGAACTATTTTTTTAATTTTTTTTTACGCTAGATTGGATAAGTCGTGTAATACTCATGAAAAAAACTACCCACCTAAAACCAATCCCTCGGCGGCAACTATGCGATATGAGATAGAGATACCACCGGGGTGTTTCATGTTTTTCAAATGTCAAGAGCATGAGATGGTTACTGTATGCAATGGTAAAGTGTTAATTAAGGGTTGAAGAATGTGAGTTCAATTGTATGCTCCTAATGGTCTGACCTAGAAACTGGGACCGATTTGCTACTTCATATATGCTATGCCATCTTGTTCATATGAATTTTCATAAATAGCATGTGTCCCCTCGGTCCTAGATCTGTTGGATGCCGGTGTGAGTAGAGTGCTAAGTTTGAA
The DNA here is from genome assembly GCA_003546025.1 of Camphora micrantha. Lineage (NCBI taxonomy): Eukaryota > Viridiplantae > Streptophyta > Magnoliopsida > Laurales > Lauraceae > Camphora > Camphora micrantha. Next base: position 49,541,013 of record QPKB01000003.1, on the reverse strand, counting down.
TACCCAATATATTAGGAGTAAAAAGAGATAAATAAAGCATGCATAACAGGGAAAAAATTCACCTAAAAGTACAAAGTGCTAATGGGCCTCGGCCAGCCTAGGCCCAATCCCAGCCTAGGTCACTTTGGGACGGGCTTGGATTTAGTGATAAAAATTCCAAAGCCCCAACTCACTTGGCCCGATTAAGGAATGCTTATGAATTATGATTTAGAGACTTTTTGCCCAAAGGATTGCTAGAAAGCTGGTGCAACTAATATAAAGCCCACTTCATCTCGGCCCTGATTGACAAATTGGACGCGCTTAGGCCTAATAGATGTGAGCCGTGCTGACTAATTTCCATGTCCTTGTTTGACCACCCTTAGGGGTGTAAAAAAAAAAACCGTCTAACCGACCGAACCGAACCGATGGCTAATAACCATGTTTCACGGTTTGGTTACGGTTACGGTTATTAAAATCGAAAAACCGCGCTTCACAGTTTGGTTACGATTTTAAATCTCAGCTCACATTTATTAATTAAACCGAACCATAAAATATAGTTCGGTTAACCATTTTTCAAAAACACATGGTTAACCAAACCTTTACACTAATAAAAAAAACCTAAATGGCCCAAATGAAATAAAATGACTTAAGTTAAGCCCCCTTTCCCATTCTCGCCTCTGAGAATACAATTATTTTGTGAGTTAGAATATACTTGTCTAATGTTTCCTAGAATTATATTGCATGATAAATGTTTTGTAGTATCATTTTAGACTTTTAGTTATATTTATTTTCGTGAAAAATGATAGTTTTGTTTTATTTGGTATGTGAAAAATGATGATGTTGTTTTGTTTGGTATGTGAAAAATGATACTATTGTTTTGCATGCAGAGTTAAAAGGGTAAAGATAGATTTTTTTTTTTAAGTGACAATTACCGTAATCGAACTGTCTAATGAGGTTAACCGTAGTTCGGTTTTTTACGATTTTTTAGGGTACTATTACAGTTATGGTTTTGGTTTTTAAAAACTGAAAACCGTAAAATACGGTTCAATTAAAGATTTTTCCAAAAGAAACGGTTAACCAAACCGTTACGCCCCTAACCACTCTATAAGAAAAAAAATGGTTTTAATGGGAAAAAATCAAATTCAATGTATTTTTATTTTTGAAATGACTAAACCACCCCACAGTTGCCTCTAATGGTTCTATTTTCGGTATGTTTGTACCTAAAAGATTTCTTTGTACAATGTAGAAAAGGCGCATCGGATTCTATACTTTTCTCTAATTTTTTGTATTAAAAAATGTGAGCTGGTTTTCTTGCTGCCGTAGAAAACTATTTCTTATCCATGACAGCACTTTTTTCAACTCTATGAAAACAAGAATTTGCGAAAGGCACCCTTAACATTGATTAAATAAATTTAGAAGAGTGATCCTAGCTTTGAGGTTTAGATCCTTAAAATTTAATGGAAACATATTGTATAAACTTATTGTGATAAAACCCAACGGTGAATAATGTTCAAAATATTGTGAAATGAAATCAGTTTCATTAATCAATGTTCCACCATGAGAGAATGGGTTAGATTGATCAAAGGTGGTCTGTAAAAGTCTAAAACGGAGCATTCAAATTAACAAGATAAGATTCTCATCAAGTTATAAATGAATCACTAAAACGAGTTTTCATTTGTTGGACCCTTATTCCAAATGGGAAGTGAATGCCACCCTTGACAATAAAAAAGACTAATATATTTTCATCTTCTCGCTAAAGTGAAGGGATCAATCAAAGAAAGTCGGAACTATAGAAGATACTTTTTTAAAGTTTGAACATTAGTCAAGGGTGGTTTCAATAAAAACATAATAACAAAGGGTTTCCTTTTTCAGAGGTCGTCACTTCTGAGAAAATATATAGGGGCCTTATGTAAAAAAAAAAAAATTGGTCTTCCATTTTTCTATTGTTCTACTCCCAAATTGAAATGATGGATGCATTTTAAAAAAATGGATGGACGGACCCAGAAATCAAATTAGTGAGCAAGATGCATCACAACTAAGGCTGTCAGTTGACATGGTCTGGCTTGGTTCTGCTGAGCCCTATTTCGACTACGTACATTGGATTCAAACTATCCGACTTAAGGCTCAAGTTTGGGGCCTTTAATCCTTATCCTAAATTTAATCCTTGTTAAACTCTGGATTTTGTTGAACTTGTCCTTAATTCGGTCCTTAGCCCTTCATCATTAGGGGTATGTATGATCCAGGTCTTAGGTTATTGTTGAACTCAGAGTCTCGGACTTACATTCAAGCTCTAAAATCCTTATCAGCCCCCAGGACTCAAGCTATGCGAGCCTGATCTAATCTCAGCAACAACTCTACTCTTAGGGCCCATTTGGATGTTTACAAAATAAAATATTTATAGATTTAAATATTGCAAGAGTAAGATAGTATAGTATAATATAGAATATTATAATATTATAATATTTGTTATGAGATATGGATCATGGGTTGATGCCCACATAAGATGAGTCAGGGTTAGAATCTTATTGTAATTAGGGTTTCTCAATTAGGATGTTACTTTGCCTATAAATAGGCATCCCTTGTATTTGTATATTACTTGAGATAATAGAAAACTATGTCTCTCTCTTCTCCCTCTAGCCTTCTTTCTCTAAGTTTTCTCCTTTTCTAGCACCTTATCAATACAAAGCTCTAAGAGAAGGAAGAAAACCCAGTCTTCTTACCCAAAGAGGAGAAATCCTTCCCTGTGCGTGGATCTTCATCGCGAAACCCATCCCTGCTCGGATTTCCATTGCGAAATCCTTCCCAGCGCAGATTTTCCATCGCGGATTCCTTGCGCAGACTCCTTCCAAGCGCGGATTTCCATCGCAGATTCCTTCCCATCGTGGATTTTCATTGCGAATTCCCTGCGCGGATTCCTTCCCAGCGCGTATTTCAAAAAAGGGTAATATTTTTCTTCAGTAAGTAGTATCCAAGCATCCTTAAAATCAATTTATTAGAATGCATGCAACTAGTTGATAATTCTTGTTTACAGTAATTATGGTACTCGTGTACTTTATTTTTTTTTAATTGGATACTATTTATGTAAATGGATCACAATATAGAATCAGATGTTCTAAATTTGAACATGAAGTTCACCGATCTATGGACTAGCAGTCCTAGAAGTTGGAATACTAATATAAAACCTATAGATTCATATCAATAAATCAAAACCTGGAGTTTTTTTGTTCAAATCCAAATAAATTATAAGGCCATGAAATAAAACCTGAAGATTTGACAGAACCAGAAGTTCTATTTAAAACATGAATATTTGACAGAACATGTAGTTCTAATTTCATGTAGTATGAACTTGAAGTTCTAAAACCACGCAAGAAATCTTCACAGAACTAGCAGTTCTAATTATCAAAGTTGAGAACTTGATGTTCTAACTTTTCATAGGCTAATTTATTTGTCATGATTAATTCCTTCCTCAATTTACTTCTGATATTAAAGCTTCGTTTTTCTCCTTTTTTTTCCCTTTTTACTTTATTGATTATCTGCATACGGTTAACTTCATATATATATATATAATATCTTATTACAATTCTTGCATGATGTCAAATCTGGTTATAAACTTGACTTTAAAGCACTTAATATAAATGAGAACAATTACTTATCCTGGCAACTAGATGTTAAAATCCATTTACAATCCAAAAAACTTGGAGAGACCATAAAGGAAGGTAACAAGATGTCCCCGGAGGAAAATGCGTTAGCCCTCACCTTCTTGAGCCATTATATACATGATGACCTTAAAAATGAATATCTAACTTAATAAGACCCAGCAGACCTCTGGAAATTCCTGAAGGATATGTATGATCACCAGAAGATGGTCATACTACCAAGCTGCTCAGATAAATGGCTAAACCTGAGGTTACAGGATTATAAAACAGTATCTAAATATAACTTTACCCTCTTCAATATTGTTTCCCGTTTAAAATTATGTGGTGAAAAAGGTTACGAAAGAGTAGATGTTGGAGAAAACATTATCCACTTTTCATGCCTCGAATGTGCTCCTGCAGCTGCAGCAGTATCGAAGCGACATTTCTCCAAATATTCAGACCTTATTTCTTATTTCCTAGTCACTGAACAGAATTGTATAGTATTGATGAAAAAACATAACTCCAAACCTATTGGATCTTCAGCAGTTCCGGAAGCAAACAGAGGCAGAGGAAGGGCGAGTGGAAGACATAAATCCTCCAGTAAACATGGAAGAAATAACTCCTTCAAGCGAGGTGATTTTAGAGGTCTCCCCCCAATATTCAAAAATCACTAGAAGTGGTCTGCTCCTAAGTAGAAGAACAATAAGAATCAACCTGCTAATCATACCCACCGTCCTGGTGACACGTGCCACAGATGTGGAAGTGGGCATTGGTCACGCACTTGTCATGCGCCAAAGGAAGTGGTGGAATAATACAAAGCATACAAGACCTATGTTCATTTAGTAGAGACAAATGATCTGGAAGGCTGGAATTGGAATACAATGACACCAAAGGGCCCTCCAATTGACATTACAAACTTGAAGACTCGAGACTTCTTTGAAGATAAGGACAGCCAACCTCTAAATAATAAGGCATTTTAATGCTCAATTAGGAGCACCCCCTGGCAAGGTCTAGAAGACCAATAATTCTTTGAACTTTACAAACTTAATTTTTTTTTCTTAATTCATTTGAGATGCATGTTTCTTAGACATTTCCTTTATGATAGGGATCTTTATTTTCACTAATGTCCTAATTTATGGTGAATGGTTTAATTATTTCAGTTTTATCATGTGATTGCATAGTTATATTGGTTTATTATTTTGTTTCAGGTATGGATTATAAAACTAAAGACAATCTCTGTTTGGTAGATAGTGCCACAACACACACCATTCTAAAAAATCAGAAATTTTTCTCAGAATAGATGTTCATTCCACGAAAGGTATCCACCATAACTGGACCTGTGCAAATAATTAAAGCTCCGAAAGAGCCCATATGATGTTACCTAATAGTACCCATCTATTCATTAAAGATGCATTGTTCTCAAGAAGTTTCCCGAAGAAACTTGATTACTTCAAGGACATCAAAATGAATGGGTACCACATTGAGACTGTAAGTGAAGGTAACAAGGATTACTTATGCATTGTTACTAGTATTAGAGGCCAGAAGCAAATACTAGAAAAACTAAGTGCACTCTCCTCAGGTTATATTACATGACAATCTCCAATGTCGAATCATATTCGGTTATGAGCAAAATAACAAAGTCAAGTCCAAAGCTTAATGATCCTAAGACGTTAAAGCTTTGGCATAATAGGTTAGGTCACCCTGAGGCAACTATGTAGAGAAAAATCGTAGATAACTCATTTGGACATTCCTTAGAGAACCATCAATTGACCATACCTAGTGAGTACTTATGTACCGTGTGTTCGCAAGGAAAATTGATCACCCGACATTCTTTTGCTAAGGTTGCATACGAATCCTCATCCTTTCTGCAAAGGATACAAGGTGACATTTGTGGAACCCATAAATCCCCCAGTCGACCTTTCAGGTATTTTATGGTTTTGACTGATGCCTCTACTCATTGGTCGGATGTTTGCCTACTTTCAACTAGGAACGTAGCATTTGCCCGTTTATTAACTCAAATAATCAAACTTAGGGCCTACTTCCATGATTATCCCATTAAGTCTATAAGACTTAATAATGCAAGTGAATTTACATTACAAGTTTTTGATGATTTTTGTTTGTCTCTAAGAAGTGTAGTCGAACATCTTGTCCCCTATGTCCACACCCAGAATGGCTTAGTTGAATCCATGATTAAGCGCATCCAACTCATTTCTACGACTCTGCTGATGCAGTCCAAATTACCAGTTAGTGCTTGGGACATGCTGTGTTGCATGCATCAATGTTAATTAGACTTGACCCACGACCTATCATCAATATTCTCCTACACAACTTATATCAGGACATCAACCCAATATTTCTCACTTGTGCAAGTTTGGCTGTGCAATTCAAGTCCCAATACCACTTCCTAAGCGTACTAAGATGGGACCACAATGTAGATTGATAATCTATGTAGATTATGACTCTCCTTCGATTATTCGATATCTAGAACTGATGCAGGAGATGTCTTCACTGCTCATTTTCCTAATTGTCAATACGATGAGACAATATTCCTGCCGTTAGGGAGAGATAAGATAGTTTTTGAAGAACGTATCATTCCTTATAACAACTCGTTCCTGAAGAACGGTGAGAATTAACATGGAATACTTTCACTCTGTCTCATCTGTATCTACGAACTTCACAATGTGAAAATGAAGTACGTAGAATTGTGCATTTACAAGAAATTGTAAACAGATTTACCTGATGCATTTAATGATGCAGCAAAGGTGACAAAGTCACATGTGCCAGTTATGAATGTACCTGCCATGATTAATGTCCATGTAGGACAAAGTCAAAATACAGCAACAAAAGAATCTGCAATACGCCAGAAGTATGGCAGACCTATAGGTTCAAAGAACTCAACTCCGCGAAAAAGGAAAAATGAGCAATCATCATCATGTCTTCCCACAGAGGCATGTAATGCTCCTAAAGAGGTTCCTCCCGAAGAGGCACATATACTTCTGAAGAGGTTATGGTAAAATCCATTCTTTCTAGAATAATGGAAGTCCTTGATGAGACTTTGAAAGCCCCTGAAGAGGCACTGGTAACGGATAATGAAGAGATCTCTATACTTTATAATTATTCAAGAGAGAGATAAAATAGAAATGAAATTGTCATCGATGACGCATTTACATATGTGGTAGCTACACAAATATCAAAGGAGAATGATGATGATGATTGAGACACAGAACCACGTACTATTAATGAATGTCGACAAAGAAAGGATTGGCTAAAAAGGAAAAGTGTAATCAAAGCAGAGTTAGAGTCTCACAATAAACGTGGTGTGTTTATCCGAAGAGGAAAGAATCTAAACTTTCTTAAATTTGAATCAAAAAGTGAAAAATCTGTTTTTTTTTTTTTTTAAGTTTTTGTTTTTTAATTTTGAAAGACCACTAACGGATCCATCAAAGAGAGTAATGGCCTCCCCCAATTCGGATGCAAGTTCAGCATTTCTGCGATCTTTTATCCGAAGAGGAAAGAAACCAAAGTTTCTCAAATTTGAATCCAAAATTGTGAAATCATTTTTTTTTATTTCTTTTTGTTTTGAAATATCACTAATGGATCCATCAAAGAGAGTAAACGGCATCCCCCAATCCATATGCAAGTTCAACATTTTTGCGATCTTTTATCCGGAAGAGGAAAGAAACCAAAGTTTCTTAAATTTGAATCCAAAAGTGAGAAATCTGATTTATTTTTTTTTTATTTTTTGTTTTGAAAGACCACTTATGTATCCATCAAAGAGAGTAAATGGCCTCCTCCAATCCAGATGCAAGTTCAACATTTCTGCGATCTTTTATGCGAAGAGGAAAGAAACCAAACTTTCTCAAATTTGAATCTAAAAGTGAGAAATCTGACTTTTTTTTTTTAAAGAAAATGGTGGAATTAAACTCAAAAGTAGAATTATAAATTCCCATAAATCCATTCTCATGTATTTTTTAGATGCAAAATCCAACATAGGCCACCAACTTGAAAGGGGCTAATCTAGAAAAGAAGCATAAACATAGAGCAAAAATATGATATGCAAGTGTTTCTTTTCTAATCATCATGTTATCAAATGAACGAGTCCCTCCTAGTATGCCAACTTGATCGGCTCGCTCGTTCGTTCGCGGGACTACCGGGGTAAATGGACGTGAGAATCCGTGGGATCCAACCATTTCGTGACCGGAGACAAAGCGAAAATAAACATTTGTGGATGGGTATGCCAAATTTTCTACTCTACTTGGAAATAAGAAACAATGGTTCGTGGATCCACCTTCACAAGTAGAAAAAAAAATTACTTTTTTATCTAACTTTCACTGCACATGTGTTAAGAAAATAGACATAATTTGAATTTGGATGCCGTGAAAGGCGATTTTCATTTGTTTGGTGATTTTTTGTGTTTGACGTGAAAGGAGATTTACAACTCTCATCAAATGAAAAGACAAGACTTGTGATTCTCTTGTCTCTTTTAAAAATACAAATATAATGAAAAGGAAGAAAGGGGAATTTGACAGGAGATTGCGGGTATTTGTTCAGATTGACGGTCGCAAGTCATGTTTGAGTTTTGCTGTCATCCTTCAGATGGTAACTGAGGATGCTTTTGATTCTCTTGACTCGGCTTGAACCTCAGATTTTTAAAGAATAAGGATCAAAGATAGATCCTATATCCAATAAAAATCCAAGTTGACTGGTTAAAAAAGCCGCGTCTTAGCCATAGAGATAGAAGACAGGATTTTGGGGGCTGGCCCCCGTAGGGTCTTCAATTACCTTGTAGTGGTGGTCGCTGCGGAGCTTCTTCAATGGAAGAAGAGATCATCGTTGGAGCGTTGTAACAACGATATAGAGTTTTTTTTTTATTTATTATTTTTAGGATTTGCACATCATGTCTTGGAATAGTGGAAATGACCTCCTTTTATATGCTTTTGGTGGCTAGGGAGGGAGTTTATAGGCTTTAAATGCATTAATGCTCCATGATGGGAGGAGTTACATGTTTTTAATGTTGTATTTTGGTAACTCCTTTTCCTTGAATTTTGATTGACCGTTATAGAGTAATGGGCATTTAATTGTATTTAAACTCCATGATGGGAGGAGTTATATGGTTTAATGCCGTAATTATTGTTTGACTTGTAACTCTCACTCCTTCAATTCTGATTGGGTTGTCCATGATAATGGGTAATTAACCAAATTCATTTGTCATAAAATGGGTCAATAACCGCATTAAGTGGCCGCCGAAGTACTTGAAGAGTGGCGAGTCGTTCTGCGTCTTTGGAATTCTACATACAACGTAGGGATCCTTGATCGCTAGTGGAATTTTTATGCCGATTGTTGTTGGATGATCTTGCAAATTTAGACATTGGTTGTTACCAGTGGGCCGCTACCATCCGTCCTTTCGATTTCTCGATCGATCGGGTAGAAAGTGTGATTTCTTGGTCGGCCGATTGGTGATTTCCTAGTGTCCAATGACGAACCCATGATTTCAACGGTGGATCTGTGATGTTGTCAAAGATCGACGAATTTCGTGCCCTAAAAATAAGATTTTTGGAAAATCACAGAAGCCAAACAGCTAGATTACCAGTAACCCAGATTACCAGGATCGCGGGCAACCATGTGCCTATGGTCGTGGCCCATGGTCGCAGGCCATGGGGCAATTTTCCCCCTTTTGGTTGCCTTTTTCGGTTGTGTTCTGGGTACTTCCGATTTTTTCTTGTGGCATTTTTCTTGGTATTTTTGTACAATTTTTGGCATGATTACCCTACAGAAAACTTGATGAGAACTCGTACGGAACAGTGGGCAAAGTCTTCTGATTTTCCAGGAAAGCCGAAGGCTTTGTCGCGCAGGGATGCCAATTTATCATTAAGAAGCCAAAACCGGGTCAAACGATGTCGGAATGACCTGAAATTTGAGGTGAAGCTTCATGGGCAATAAATAAGACCAACCACATGCTTTTGTTTGAGTTTTGAAGCCGTGTGGGGTCCTGTCGCCAATATACTTGATTTTGTTGTGAAGAAGACGTTGTGCTTTGATGTACGGTCAAACGATGTTCGATTGACCTGAGATTTGATAGAGAGCCTCATGGAATCATTTTAAGATGATCCATAAGCTCTGATTTAGAAATCATGGTCTTGAGGGGGCTCCGCCGCCGGGAGGCCTGATTTAGCTTCTGGGAGGTCAAAGTCTGGTCAAATGATGTCGAAATGACCTGAAAATTGACATGTAGCCCCTTGGAAGTATTTTGAGACCATCCATATGTTTTGTTTGATGAGTGATGACTCGGTAGTTTCTGCCTTCGAGAGGCTTGGTTTTGCTGTTTGTGGGTTGATGTGACGTTAAACGTTGTCGGTTTGACCTGAAATTTGACATAGAGCTTCTTGGGAGTGTCTTAAGACCATCCATAAGCTTTGATTGAAGATTTCATGTCTTCGACGTTGGCGCCGCTGGGAGAGTTGACTTTTTTTATGGATCTTTTTCTTTTTGGGCGAAACGACGTCAGAATAGCCGGGAATTTGATGTAGGGCCTTCTTGTGGCATTTTGAGAGGCAACTGTGTGCTCTTTTTTGTGAAATAAGGTCTCTAGCTTCACTACTGTCGGGAGCTCTTATTCAGCTACGGGAAGAGTGAAGTTAGGCCAAACGATGTCGAAATGGCCGAAAACTTCACTTGTAGTCTTTTTATGGCTGTTTTGAAGGATCTTGAAGTTTCTGATTAATTCTGACAGGATCTGATGCTTGAAGTAGCATTGCCTATTGTGATTGGATGCAACTTCATGTAGCTTATTTGATGTTGAAAGGATGTGGAGAAGCAAAGTGACATTTTCGGTGTCAACAGATGGGTCTAATGATGTTGAACTTGAGGCTGTGTTTGTCAGAGAAACTTAAAAAGGGGGAGGTACCAAATATTTAAGAAGAGGATCGGCCCCGTTCTCGGGTACCCTCTTTTAATCCCTTGGCAAAACAGGGTTTAAAGGCTGACTTTTCAAATCAAAATGATGATGCAAATGAGACTTTGACTTGTGATTTCTGTGTTTTTCGTGTGCGATACACGAGTGATAAAAAGTGAAAGGCCGACAGGCCGTAACTGATTAGAGGTGGCCGATAGGCCGTAATTGATTAAAGGTGGTCGATGGGCCGTAATTGATTGAAAATGGCCGATGGGCCGGTGTTTGTTTTAGAGTGGCTGATGGGCTGTGATTGTTTAAAAGTATGTGTGAAATCACTCATCTCATCTCGTCATTCTCATTCATTCAATTTTAGAAATCAGTTCTTCATTCCCTTTTATCATTAAGTTCGATTAAATATCTGGCACTTGAGGTGGAGGAAGAAATAAAGGAAAAATCTTTTTGGGTTTATTTTGTTGGTTTTATAGTTTTTATGAATTTTTGAAATTGGGGCTAGAAGGGCCTAACTAGGTGATTTTACTTGGATTTACATGATTAATGCTTTGTTATTGATCATCGGATTAATCCAAACCTAAAGTCCTAGACCGCCCACATCAACTCTCCCGGTCCCTTAACGGGGCCCGGAGAGAGAGTGGGACCCAACTTATTGGAATGAACGAAACTAAAAGTAGTCTAATCAGACTAGGGGGAGACCTAGATCTGAGTCTGGGGTTTGACCTGGTCAGTCTAAACTACTATTTAATTTCTAATTCCAATTTTATTAATATTTTTTTATTTTTAATATCTTTTACTTTGTTTTCAGTCTTTTGTTTTTGTTTTTGTTTTATGTTTATTTATAGGGCCTAAAATCCTAAACTAATTTGTCTAATCCTAATGAAAGAGGAAAAGAAGAAGAAATTAATTATTAAACCTAACCTAATTACTATAATTAATCTAATACTTGGGATTCTATTTTTTGTTCTTTTGTTTCAAAATTAAATTCAACTCTTTTTTTTTTATTTTATAATCTTTTAAATTTTTTTTTAAAATTTTTTCGGTGAATTATGCAATTCTAGGTTTCATCTAATACAGAAACTCAACTAAAATTTTGTCTAAGAAATAAGATGCAAATAAATTATATGATGCATGGGCATGTTAGATGCATGGATATGTTTGGCACATAAATTATGGATAATTCAAAATAAATCAAGACCTGAAAACAAATAAACTTAAATGCATGGGCAGGTTGAATGCATGGGCTAAGAACAAATTAAATCAAACTAAAAAAAATGTAAAAAAATGCTAATATAAATGGATGAGCATATTAGATACATGGGCATAATTAGATGCATGAAAAATAAAGGCAACACAATAAATGAAGAATTAAATGCAAGAAATAAATAGCAAAATGAAACATGGGCTGTGCATGCACGGGTCAGATTGGTGAATGGGCCGACTTGGAACAGGTGGGCTGGACAGCGAGGTGGTGAGAGCAAGTGTGGGCAGTGAGTGTAAGAGTGAAGTAATGTGATGGGGAAGAGAAGAGGAGAGAGAGAGAGAAAGAGAGAGTGCGGGCTGAGAGAGAGGAAGGAGTGAGGGTGAGAGAGAGAGGGAGAGTAGAAGAGAGAGAGTGGCAGAGAGAGAGAGAGAACGGACAGAGAGGAAGGGAGAGATGGGTGTGCAGGTCAGGAGAAAGCAGGGAGGGAGAGAGAGTGCGGGTTGAGAGAGAAAGAGAGAGATGGCAGTGAGAGCGCGGGCTGAGAGAGAGGAGGGGCAGAGAGAGGAGAGGGAGAGTAGAAGAGAGAATGGCAGAGATAGAGTGGAGGAGAAGGTGGGTACAACGGTGTTGTAGATAGGAGGAGAGAGGGAGAGAGGAAGGAGAGAAAAGAGAGGAGAAGGAGGAGAGATGAGGAAGGGCAGGGAGAGGAGAAGGAGAAGAGAATGAGTGGGAGGAGTAAGCAAGGAGTTGGAGAAGAGAAAGGAAGAAAGAAGAAAAAAGAGACAAGGAAGAGAAAGGAAGACGGGAGGGAGAAGAATGAGAGAGGAGGAAAGGAAGGGAAAGAGAGGGATGGATGAAAGAGAAAGAAGGAGAAGATGGGCAGGGACGCAGTTGCAACGGCGCAGGGGAAGAAGAGGGAGTAAAAGGAAAGAAAGAAAAGAAGAAGGGGAGTGGTGTGGCAGTAGCGCAAGGGGGAGAAGAAGAAGGAGGGAGAAGGGAGGAAGAAGAAGAAAAAGCAGGAGTAGTGCAGTGGGTGCAATGCTGGCGGTGATGTAGGGATGAGATAGGGGAGGAGAAAGCGTACCTGGTTGGGCGTCCGGCGGCGAGAAGGAGGAGGTTGCGCTGGTGGAGAGAAGCTCTGGGCGTGGAGCGACTTGCAGAAGAGGAAGAAGAAGTGGGCGACGATCTGGTTCCGAAGTCAGGTTGCGAGAAAGACGACGAGGGATGGTGCTGGGATGATGAGATGAAGATGAAAGAGGGTGGAGATGGAGAATGGTGGCATGGGCTGTGAGGGGGCGACGGAAGAAAGTTGGAGATGAGGTGATGGGGATCTGCGTGAGCTTCTCCGCTGCGATGGATAGATGAAGGGAGATGGTGTGGTGGAGCAGGGATGAAGATGGTGACTCCTCGGCATTATGGGATGGACAGGGGTGATGAGAGAAAATACGTGAGGGAGAGGGTGATGATGAGTCTGAGAGATCTGCGAGATGGGTTAAAGAACGAGAGAGAGGTTGGTGAAGGGGGAGTTCTGTGCATCTGTGCTGGGAGGAAGAAGAAGACGATGAAGGGTTCTGTGGGGGAGATCAGGGAGTTAGAGAAGGAGAGGTGAAAGAGGATGATGGGTTGTGGGAGTTCTGCGCAGGGATGGAGATAGGGACCGGGAGTTGTGGTGAGATGGGCGTCACTCCTCCGGGATAGATGAGGGTGATGGGGGATAAGATGAGGGGGTTCTGATGAGATGATTAGCGAGAGATAGAGAATGAGAGGGAAAGTGATAGAGATGAGGGAGAGTTCTAGCAGAAGAAGGAGTGGGAGAGAGAGATATCGGGGGGTGGGGAGAGTCTAGATCTCGTGGACTCTCCTCTCCCATGCGGGTGATGGGCCCAGCGATCTGGGCCAAATTGGGTCGGGTCAAGTTTGGTTCAGGTTTGGGTTTCGATTTGGATTGGAGTTTGGGTTTTGAGCTAGAGTTTTAGATGGGTTTGGATTTAAAAGAAACTGATTCGGGCAAAAAAAGAACAGGTTCGGACCCAAAAGAACGGGTTTTCATTGTCGGGACCCAAGCTTCGTAGATTTTGATCCGCTTGCCAGATTTCGACGTTCTACATATCGTCGGAAAGCTCTCAATGAGTAGGTCAAGATAAACCAACTTTCGGGGCTATCAGGGGTCTAGAAATGGAAGGTGATTTTTTATGCAGACGCCTTTGGAGTGTGGGCCCGTTGTCATGATTTTTTGATCTGCCCATCGGATATCGGAGTTCTATATATAGATAGAAAGCTCTTGACAAGCAGATCGCAGTAAGCCAACTTCCGGGGTGATCGGGGGTCTAGAAATGATAGGTGACCTTTGACTCGGGACCTAATCATGACACCATTAAATATGGTGGACTGAATTACACCTTAGGGTGCCAAAATGAGGTGCCTACACTACATATCGTCGAAAAGCTATCGGAACGTAGAATAGTTTGGTCTATATATCATAATGATCAGAGGTCAGGAAAAGGTAGGGATATCTGGATCAATGATCTTAGCCTCTTAATTTATGCTAATCACATCGTACTTAGACAAACTAAACGTAATCTTTTCAGGAACAACCTGAGTGTGTTCTATGCAGTCTGGAAAGGGCTTGGATAGTGTGGTAGTCCATTCTTTGTATGAGTAGTGAGATGAACTCGAGATCCCGACGTGATTCTTCCTTTTCTCTCACGAATTTCTAGGGATCGTCGAACTAAGTCTAAAATTTTCAACAAGCATCTTCATCGTCATTAATTAATTTGAATTATGCCATTAACCATTCAATTATGGGTGAAATGGGAACACCATTTGATGAGTCAGGCCCAAGTGAGCCAATTCTTAATGAGCCAGGGCCTAAATCTGTGAAGATCCGGTCCGTTGGGATCCGAGCCCAAGTCTACCAAGACTGCCATGTCAAGGCCACCATGTCGTTTCGGATATAGTCATCAGTCTTTAACCTACTTTTACCAAGTCTCGCGGAGAATATCTCACCTGCCTCGTCTATCAAGGACAATTCGAGAGACCCGTCGAAGTGGATGAAGCGTGGAGGTAAAGTCGCCCCCATCTGTTGGGGGAAGACTATAAATAGAAGGGGCAACATTTTCCAAGAAGAGGCACTTTTCTGTATTCTCTAAGAGTTTGTAATCTCTACATATTGGAAGTAAAGCTACAGGCAACCTTTTCCTTTCTGAAGTGGACGTAGGTCATATTGACCGAACCACTATAAATTCTCTCTTTTTTATTTACTGCACTGGCATTTATTGCTTGACGGGTGGTGTCCGAAACCAATTTTTGGCATCATCACCATTATATATGACAGGTGTTTAATGCTATCGTAGGGGGCCAAATGAGGTGTCTACAGTATGCCCCTCTTTGGGGAACAACACATGGAGAGTCGTGCTTCAAAGAAAGTAGACACGCCACTCATGACTCACGGGAGCTTTTGAGCTCACAGGAGTGGCCACCTACGGATGTATGCAATTGCAAATTCATTCTAAAAGTGAGGTTCACTTTTCTAGGATCAATTCTGATTCAGGGGAGAAAAGAAAAAGAATAAGTTACGTGCCCATTGATTTGATTCAAAAGCCGAGATCTGTGCCTCGGTGCCCGTGGTATTGCCACGTGGCGGGTTGGGAACTGTGCCCCGATTGTTTAATTTGAAAAGATGGTGGGAGCTGTGCCCCGGTGGTCTGAATCAGAAATTGATCTTTCGATTGGCTAAGTCATTATTAGAGTTTCATTTGGTCTTGCAATAGTGTTCGATTCAATTTGTCATATATAATGTCTTTTGACTTTTATCCACAGTTGAATGCTCAAGGCATAATTAAAACTAAATAGCAATAATGGGGATCTTGAAGGCAATTAAGAACATAGTTCAAGCAACGGAGTGAGGTGAATGTGGGAATGATATGCATTTTCTTTTGAAAAGAGATTTTTTTTTTCGAAACTCAGGTATACATCGAAAAAAGCTAAATCAATGGAAGACAGTCACCAGAATAACTGTCACTCTCTAGGGATCTTGGTCTTCACCCAAGCTTAGATGAGAACCTAGGATAGCTTCGATCATCATTTCATGCTTATCATGGAGAGCTTCAAGTTACATGGATTCCACCCTCTAACGTCAAGATTTGAGTCGGCAAACACCACAATTCGTGATAACACGGTATTATGGTTGCTGTACCGATTATAAGCGCTTAAGGGAGGCCTACGGCGACTCAATTTCTAGACGTAAGGTAAAATCATGAAAATCATGGTTAGGGATACTTACCTCAGGAGCTTTCCGCAAATCCAGTATTGGGGATCGCTGTCGCTTTCTTTCGTTGTTTGTTTGCCAAAGCCTGTGAACTTGTCATCAATCTCCATCAATGTGCTTGAAGGTCCTTCACCTTCGGTGTTTTCACTTTCGCTTGGGAGCCTATATAGAACAGACACTAAAAGATTCTGCGTTTTTTGTTAGTAGTATTCTGTTTTATAATTTGCAGAGGGAATCGTTCTAATTTCTATTGATGGAGCTGACATGGGATGCAATGCACAATGCTAGATGCATCCGTGATGGGACTAATGTGCACATGATGTAACTGGACCCCTTGTGATGGGACAATATTTGGTTCGACAATGTGTCGTGCTTTTTTGTGTGTGCCTTTTTAGCTTCCTCTTCCTTTTTTTGCTTTTTTTCTTGTTTTTGTTTTTGTTTTTGTTTTCTTTTTTCTTTTTTTTTTTTTTTTTGTCTAGTCATCATTTTTGCCAATATCTTAGGCTTTCGGGGCAGAAATGGGTGTAGGCATGGTTGGCACCCAGCCTTTAAAAGCATTGCTTTTCCACATTTCGTGTGCAGCAGAGAACCCCTCTACTCTCCTTTGCATATTTTTCTTCAATTCCGAACTCCGAATGTGAGAACTTTGAACTCATCTTTTATCTGAGTGTGTGGTGTTTCTTGTTTAAGTCGATTATTTAAGTTTGATTAGTTTGTTTGTTTTTAGATTAATTGTTTTAATTATGTTGTTTTATCATGTGTGTTGGTGGGTTTTATCATATTTATGTTAAGGTTTAAGCTCCTTAAACTTTTTATTCATTTTAGTGTTATTTTGAATCGGTTTGTGATTTTTAGGCTGTTGAATTGGACATGGCCCCTTTCTTTCACTTTTCATTATTTTTACCCAAAAATCTTAAACCCAAGCGGTCCAGTCCTAATTTTCCAAAGAGGATAATTATTGATCAAAGATAGCTTTAGGAGTGGGCTATGGATTAGGTTTGTTCAAATTCTATGTCAAAGACTTCCAAGTTTTCTATCTCCTTTCTTTTTCCTTAAATGAAGTTCTAAGATGTGGAATGAAGTTTGGCCATTGACTGTGATGGCCATAGAGGTAATGGATCTTCATCAAAATGGTGGGGCACATTCGTTTCAATCCGAGATGGGGAGAACAAGACCTAGCTGGATGTGGCCGAAATTTGGGGAAAAAGGGGATTTTGTGCAATTTGTGGAAATTAATGAAATTAGTTGGTGTGATTGGGTTTGTTGAGTGTTTTAGTTAATTTAGATTCAGTTTTTGGTGAATTTTTATGTGTTTTATTACTTTTTTGTGGATTTAAGGGGGCAATTTTAATTCTTCTTCTTTTTTTTTTTTTTTTTTTTTTGTGTTTATATGTGATGTGTGGTGCTTGATGAGTGATGTATTACAGATGTGGTCGTGGTGTAGTGAGGTGAAGTGAAATAGAGTGAGGTGTAGTGGTAAAGACGTGAAGGAGCATGGAATAAGGTGATGTGTGGAGGAGTAGTAAAGTTCTATTTCCTATGAATGATGTATGCATGCAAACCGTTGAAAACTGAACTTAAGTGTGCCTATGTTGAGTTCGATTAAATATGTGTATTTCATTATTATCTCCTAGTTGATTATGTTTATGAGGTGTATTTTAGCTTTGTCTTTTAGTTTAGTTATGGATTGATTGAATTTTAAAATTGGTTTTGTTTAGTTTTAATTTGCTCTTGTTGGTTGGTTTGTTTTGTTTTGTTTATTTGTTGCTTTTTTTTAGTTGGTTTTTTTTTTATTGTTTTTTGTTATGTCTATTTGTTTTTAAATTAAGTTCGTTGTCAATGGTTGGTTGGTGGATTTTATTGATGGTTAATCTGTTGTTTTTGTAGAGAAAAAACCCAAAAGGAGGGTGGAGGGTGTTCAACGACAATCTCGATTGATTTTGGCATGAAGAGGCAAGGAGGAGTGCAATGAAGCTACCATTTCATCTTGAACGAGCTGAGGAACCACAAGGTACGCATCCTCCTTCTCTGCTTTGTTGGGTTAAGTCTTTAATTTACGTTTAAGTTTAAGTTTAATTTTGATTTTAAGTCTTTTAGTTATAAGTTCAAGTTTGGTTTTAATTTTAAATTTGAGTTTGGTTTTAGTTCTTCATTTAGTGAGTTGATTTCTTTTATGGAATTTGATTTGGCAGGTCACTTGGCGTCCTTATCAAGGTGGCTTAGGTGATGAATGATTGTGGTTCCGGAGGGGTGTGATTTATTTCAAATGGACATATGGTTCCACGCACCATAGATTGCTATTAGGCATGTCATTAACAGGGTCGCACAACAACTAGGGTGTTATAAGGTCATTCCGGTTAATGAGGCTATCATGAGTCGATTGAATTTGGGATAGATCCCTTAAAGATTTAAGAACGAATTCAGAGGATCAGGGAATTACATAAGATGTTGGAGGGATTTTCCATACCGGTACATACTCTCAGAGTCATACTCTTGCGAGGCCTCTTAGTTTATTAGAAATTGTGTAGAGACAATCGAGGCCCTATGTTGTTGTTGTTGTAGTAGTTATGATTGTTGTTTGTTATCTGCTGATGTTGATTATTAGTTGTTGATCATTGGTGTTGTATATATGATAGAGGGATGTTATTTCTAGGCTCATTTTTCACTTTGATATACGCAGGATGATGTATATGGTGTGCATAGGTGCATGCGACATCCATGATGCAAACATGTGATTCATGACTTGATAGTGGTTGTGATGATTGATGTAGGAGTGCCATGGTTGTGTATGATGATGGAATAGACTCCCTTAGGGGCACCGAGAGATCATGTGAAGTGTGTTTTTTTTTCCTTATATATAACAGGTTCGTACTTGATGATTCTCTCAGGATCTGAAAAATAAGGGAAACTTTGGCGAAATCTCTTTTTTTTTTTTTTTTTTTTGAAATTCATGTGTAGACATGCGAGTCTCACAGAGGGAGCATTAGTAGTTTAGAGTTGATGAAGCGAGATTTCATATAATAAAAAGAGAACAAGCATAATCTCTCATCAATCTAAACTTAGTAAGCAACATAGAATTAAGTTCTCAAACAATGGGGAATGCCTGAGTGTGTGACATTTGTGACCTATGCAACTCTATGTTTTGAGGCATTCATAACATCAGCTATAGATATGAAGGCATATGCTAAAGATAACAGTATTTTCGAATCTCACAACAAGTGATATCATAAAAGGGTGTGCATAGCATACATCTATAATCAAATTCATCATAGGATATCAGAACAGACATAATTTATATCTCTTAAGTTTGATTACCATCACTTTATTCTTTTCAAGTCATGAGGAGTTGTGCACAAAATAATACCCATAAAAAAAAATGCCCCAGCTTGTGGGATGTTTTGGGTGTGATTGGGTTTGGGTTCCCTGCAAGGTCTCGAAACAAACTTGTTAGTTTAATATTTTTAGGCCCCCCTATATAGTGTGGCTAAGGTGGCATTTTCTTTCTCGGTACAAATGTCAGGGGGCCGTTTTGGCACTCAAGTTTTGAGAATAACAAGATTGAATTCATACCGTAGGAGATATGTTTCTCCTGCATCCAACCAAAAGTCATTAGTAGTAAAGGCGTGCATGAGGTGAGTGTGTGTAGGTTAGTGAGTGCTCGTGACAGTTGTGTATGCGATGAGGACCCAGATTGGGAAGCCGTGTGAGATAGACATATATTCATATGTATATATATATATATAAGAAAAAATGCCTCAGCATAAGACTAGTGTCTATTCTGGCTGTGGGTGAGGGTGTGAAAGTATATTAGCTTCTCGATCCATGATTTTCACTGTGGTGGCAGCGTGGTCTTCCCTAGCTACCATCTGGAAGTCGAGCCCTCACAAGTCTCCTTTTGTAGCTGCTTAGTCTTTTCGGTTGAACTTTGGAGAGCACCTGACCGCCTCTGGGGCTCATTTGTGAGTAATGTTCATGTGTGGGGTGGTGAGTCACCGTGCTACCTTAGTGTTGTGGTTTTCGACCATTTTCTGCTTAGGTCACCTGCTGAGTACCCATGTCACTCCAGCGAGCCTAGTTCTAATAGAAATTTTTTTCTTTTTTTTTGGTTTTTTTTGACATGTGACTGTGCAATGCCTGGGTCCCTTAAGCTTTCTAATCAACCCATGTAATGAGCATTCGGCCAATGACTCCCAAACTAGGTGGCTTGATGGCACTAGATATGTAAATATCCCTACGGGCTTACTGGCTCGGGTTAAAAAGGCTACGAACCCAAACTAGTCACAAAACTTTTATTCTCTTTAAGACTTCGTCTCTCCCTTTTTTTTTGGTTTTTTTTTTATTTTTTTTGGTTTTTTAGGTGAACAATCGAGAAGCTTTCATGACATGAGCGATCTCACCTACAAACCTTCACATTGGGTGGCTTCAACCGTGCGGAATTTGTGTGGGGTAGACTCACCATTTGGTGTTTTTTTTTTTTTCTAGTGCTGGTGTGTGTTCGAGTTCCCGGTTTGATCAAAGTGCATCTCTTCGGCCTTCCTACGAGATTTCTACAACTACGCTAAGGAGTAAGAGGGTCATACTCCACAAGAAGTAGGGGAGGGCGATACCGTGTACCTTTTCAGGTACATAAGGTTCCATGGGTCGAGGAGCTCTTCCCCTTCTGCATTTACTAGTCTATATGCATTACCAGAATATACTTCTTTAACTACATAAGGGCCTTCCCAATTGGGTCGTAACTTACCTCTCGGATGCGGAGGCTATGTGGGTGTGATGCGTTTCAATACAAAATCACCAACTTTGAACTTTCTTTCTTTGACATGCTTTTCATAGGCTCTGGCGATTCTCTTCCGGTATACTTGTGCATGTTTTGCTCCCTTCATTCTTCTTTCGTCGAGTAGGTCTAGCTGAATTAGCAATGCTTCTCTCCTCTGGTCTTCTGTCACATCTTTATTTAGCTGGATGCGCAGTGATGGATGAAGGACTTCGAGGGGAAGGATTACTTCCATTTCGTAGGTCAAAGAGTATGGGGGTTTCTCCCGTAGGAGTTTTTATAGAAGTTTGGTACACCCACAATGCTTTAACCAAATGGTCTGGTAAGTTACTATCTTTGGGGGTAATATGGGGTTGAATGATGTGGATCTATGTCATATTTTGTGCACAACTCGTTTATTTGTTGAGATATAAACTGTGGGGTCATTGTCTGTTATGAATACCTTAGGGATGCCAAGTCAAGCTATTATGTTCTTTTTAATGAATTTGAGTATGGAGGCAGCTTTAATGTTGACATATGTCTTAGTTGTTATTGTTAATATGAATGCCTCGACAGTTCTTAAATCTCCTAATGTGGTCAACCAAGCTGCCCTTTTTAGTACCCACTAGTATATAGACACCTATCCATCATCAACAATTGGTTTTCCTGGGGTAGTCTGGGTTCTGAAGCAATGGGCAAAGTTTCGCTATCTGTCTTATTAGTCTTACTCATGATCTCTTCAAGTCGTGATTGTTCTAGTAGAGGAATTTTGCACTATTCTGGCTCGTCTATTCATTTTATGATGATCAACCAATTATGATTTTATATTGTTTATACTTCTTTTTTTTTGGTTTGTAATTTTGATTTTTTTTGGGTTTTTAGGGTTTTGTGATTTTTATGGGTTTTTATTTTTATTTTTACATAATCCTAAATAATAACTAATTCATTCGGGCCTGCTTGAATTTGCAGCCCTTCATTGGCAAGAAGCCTAGGGTTTGCCTAGTATGATTATGATTTTTCATTGTGTGTGCTAGTGATGTGTTGTGCACTTTGAACATTTTGACTATTCGAAAACGTGCAGGTGTAAGACCTTTAGATCTACGTGTTTTTATTAGTGGATATTTGGTCTAGGTCTTATCATTTTTGTAAGGTCCGCGACCTTACTGAGTCAATTGGGCCCAATAACCGGCCCGTTGACCCATTTATTTTCATATTATTATAATTATTGTTTTATTAGATATTTAAGTGGGTTTAGATTGTGAGCGAGTTTCTTTTAGTATTAGAATAGTATCTGCGAAGTTTCGTGCGATTCGGAGTTCGTTTGATCATAGTAGGGGGGTAGTTGCAATTTAGGAAAAATTGAGTGTTTTTCAAAATATTCCAAACGCCGTGATTTTTGGGTTCGTTGGAAAGATCTCGTCGAATAGATCAATTTTGCCTCTTGACTCGTCGCGATCCGATGATCAGAAAACCTTCAAGTGGCCCATTCTTTACCGGGCCCACTTAAGGGATAATTAAGTCTTTTTCCCCTCCCTCTTCTTCTTAATTGATGCCAAGCCCTAATCTCTTATTCTATTCTCTACAACGAAGAATAGACAGCAGCCCAGTTTCTTCTTCTTTCTTCCTCAAGCCAGAACTCCATCCAAGAAAGCTCCTTTCGAAGATCTGATCCGGTAGATCTCAATCTCTTCCTCCCCTCTTTCTTCCGGTACAACTTCCGGTAAGCTCCTCTCCTTTCATATTTTCTTTAATCTCCCTTTTTGGTTAGATTTAGGTTAGATCTGAATTATTTTCTTCCATTGTTGTTCCTGGTATGTTAGGTTTCGTTCTGTCGGGTTAGATTTGTGATTTGGGGGTAGAAAGGCTTCTCCTCGAAAGTCACCCATTTCTGATATTTCTTCCGGTTGAGGCAAGTAGATCTGCATTTTATAATTAAGCATGTATGTATGTCTTCTATTGATTGGATGTGTGTTCTTGTTAGTTTTCCCTAATTCCAAGCCTGTTTGTTATTAATTGGGTTTATTTAATTTAATTGTTAATTTTAATGTTAAATGATGGATGGAATAGATTATTGGGGGAGCACGGTGGCTCAGTTTTGTGCAGGTGAATTTTTTAGAATGGATTGGATGAAAAATTGTAAAAAAATGGGTTCTTATTTGACAGAGAAAGAAAAAAAAAAAAAAAAAAAAAAAAAAAAAAAAAAAAAAGAAAACAGACGCTGGACGTCAGAACGTTCAGTGGCCATTGGACGTCCAGAACGTTCAATGGCCACTGAACAATTAAAATGGTTTGTTTATCCATCCGATGAATCGGACCGATGGATGGTCCGTCGCACTTTATATATATATATATATTTATATATATAAAGGGTTAAACTTCTATGGACCATAACTTCTGAACCATTCGTCGGAATTTCACGAGCCATATACCGTTGGAAAGCTCTTGGAGCGTAGAATCCAATGATACATGTCTCATGATGATTGGGGATCAGGTAGGGAAGTAGTTAAGGAGATTAATTATTAGACCACTTTCTTGTTAGTAACGAGATTGTTAGCCTAGGTTTGGGCCTTAGACATTGGAAACCATAAAACCACTCTCACGTGACCATTAATGTGGTTTTGAAATCGTAGCACGTGGCTTGGTGTGCTTCGATGGGTTGTCTAGGTATTCGTGTATTGTGTATGGTTAATCGAATGCGTATGGAATTGAATCAATCGATGTTCAACATGATTGTACACCAAGGAAATTCTTTATAAGCATTGATTGTTCGAATTCCCCACGCACTCCGTTAAAACACATATGGTACATAGATGACAACACTTGCCTAGGATTGGATTGTAATCTCTCCTTGATTTGTTAATCGTATCCGTTGATTTTGTAACCTTGTACACTCTCTTGGCATAAAACACCTAATTAATTATGAAACATAATCCTTTGTAGAATTAGAACTTGGACCTGACTTAGAGTGTACCTTAGGACCCCGTGTTATGTAATTGATGAACATGACTGGCTAGACTGAAGGGATTATCACGTGATTGGGTTTGTCTTGTATTGACTTGAAGGAGATAATCCCTATGAACATGTCTTGTATATTGAGTTAGCCAGACTTGCTTGTCTTGGTTTTCCCCGTGTGTCAACACCACTTTATTATTATTATTATTATTATTGCATATCATGGCCAGCTGCAGTTTGGGGGTTTATTGATGGGCCGGTTACTCGGACATCGGGGTGGGCAGTCGGCTTTGGACGGCGTCCATGGCGTTGAATAGTTGGGAGCGGGCTTGGACCGTGCTACTATTCCCAGGACCGGGAGCTTGGATCCCCCTGGAGCCGGACTTTGGTATCAGTAGTCCGGGTAGGATTGTTACTGGTACCCCGTGAGGTGGCTTGGACATCCACGGAGTCTCCCTCTTGTGCATTGCATTACATTGGTAGTGGTGATTGTTAGTATTGTTAGGATTCCTGTCTATGATTCTGATGATATTTACTCATGCTACATGCCTAGTATTGTTCCTTGTATTCCTACGATCTTGTACTTGTCATTACTCTTATATTTGATGCATGTTATGTTTTAATTATATCTTGCTTATGTATTGCTCAACATGTCGTTGACTCGGTTCCTTGGTGTGCAGACTCCTCAGGTGAATATTACTATGAGGAGCAGGCCGGTGAGGAGATCCCAGAGGATCTCCAACCAGCAGAGGAGGCACGGGAGTGGAGTGCCGATGACGTAGAGTAGCGTCATCAATACCAGGCACATGAGAGAATCACTTTGGGACAAACATTAGATTTTATTTAATTCATTTTTTATTCTTCGTTGAACTTTTCTTTCATTGACATCATGTTGTTTTATGGCCTTAGTTTATGGGATGGCCATAGTAATTAAATTAATTTCCACTTTAGCTTTAATTATTGCTTGCAACTTTAAATTTAATTGAGAATTATTATCTATTGTTTGGTACTTAGATATGCCTCGAATTGTATGAATTCCGCAATTTTATATTACTTGAGGTTTGAAATATAATATCCTCACAGCGGACTTACGATCCTTGGGCCTAAAGGGCAAAAATTTTAATTAGCCCTAAATTTCACTCCCCGGATCCGGTTTATTCTCTAATCGGGTTTCGGGGGACGTGACAATTTTGCTCTCTTCGGAAACGAGAGCGTTGAAACATTTTTAACCTCCGCCATTTGGGCCTTGGTCTGATGACAATATATCTCACTTGTATTTTATTATGGTGTCTTTTTTGATACATGTGATTTGTTATTTGTAGTTCAGGTCCTAAAATAATACATTTAGTCCATAAATTTTTATTTTGGTTCATCCAGAAACGAGATCGCTGAAATATCTTAGTCCTCCGCCATTTTGGGCCTTGGCCGTAAAGAGTTTGAATAATTAGGAGATTTGTGATCTCTGAACGATGATTTCCTATTTTTACTTGATCTCGGGTCTTTTGTTTTCCTAATCGTTTGACCCTCATCTTTTGTGTGAACTGTATGATTTTCCCTTTTTCTCCGGGCTCTAGATTTTGTTGTAGTGCGTCTAACTTCCTTGAACGTAGTTCGTCCATATTTTGGAAGGCGTGCTCTAAATTTTCTTTGTAACCTAGCAGACTTACATCGTGAGAGTCTTTGAGCAAGGGTGTAATCTTGAAGTTTTGGTTGTGTCACTAGTGGATCGTCATGTGGGATAAGATTTTCCTTAGTCGTGGGAATTTCTTCATTGTTCTTTAGGACTATTGAAATCTTAGGTGGCACAGTTGGGTAAGTACCTGAAAGTTCTTCTACAGTCAAATCTCCAAAAGTCTTTCCTAGAGCTTCGGGAGTGGTCTCAATTCTTTCGTGGAAACTAATTGGATCAAACTCTATTTGGCTTTCTAGTTCAGGAATAATCTCTGTTGTTGTGCTTGAATTTTGATCTTTATGGGCAGGGTACCATTCTAGGTGAAGGATTGGAGTTGGATCAACCCTTGGTCGTTTTCTCTTCTCAAAGTATTCTACGTAATCTTGGGTCATTATTACTGGATTGGTCAAGGGCGGGCTTGGTAAACCTTTTAAAATACTCTGAAGTCTCAGTCTCGCATTTAAATGGGCCTTAATCAAGGCAAATACAGGACTAGGCTCTATCTCATTGTGGAAATTATGCTTGTCCTCTAAGATTGATTTAATTATATCAATATCCTTTGATTTTCTAAGAGGCTTTGACCTATGAGGCTCACTAGTCAAAACATCATTTGATTGTGGTTCTTTTTCTATGGTCTTTTCTAATGAGCTGGTAAGACTTATTTGAGGGCTTCCTCGTTGGATTTCAATGGTAGGCCTAACAGTCTCTTGGTGTTGATTCTCTAGTAATGTTTTGGTTTTTATGATAGGTTCAGATGGATTTGCTCGTTCTAGTGGCATACTCGACAAGATCGACTTCTTCGTAATCTCATAATTGAGTTTCTCTATGTCTATTTGCAATTCACTAAACATACTGGGACCGAGAAATTCAACTCCAGAATCTTTTTCAATCTTCCTTGGCTCAACTGGTTTTGGGATGTGTCCAAGATGCAATGGTTTTGTTCTAGGGTAGTCTTTTTCATCATTTGGTTGCATGTTTATTTGTCTTTGGATCATGATTTGGGTTTTGCATGATGGCCTGGGATCCAAGTTCTTTCGTTTGTAACATGGTCTATGTCTTTTTGTGGTATTCATCTTAGATTGAGGTTGTAGATCTTGTATGATTTTGTTCATTTGTATATGGTGCTTGACTCCAAATGAAGATAGTTTGACTAATCCATCAGTTTCCATACTCGATTCTAAATCATTTGAATCAAATCTGACTGTTTTGTGTGTTTCAAAACTTATGATATCAAAATTTTTAATTAATTCATCCACTGATCCATTTGATGGTCAAGTATCTTCATTGTCGTCATGAATTTTGATTCTTCGTGTGGGTCATTAGGTTGTACTGTCTCGTGTGCCTTCGATTGAATCATTATGTTTTTTGTTTGTTGTGTTGAATGATCTTCATTTGGTTGTGTCTGGGGTAGCATTTGTGGTGTTGGTATTTTTGATTGTATGGTTGTTTGTGATTTATTTAGTTCTTTCATTTGATGAGTAGTGATCTGGGTTTTACCGTCCCAAGGTGTTTCATGTTCTTCGTAATCTTCATTAAGCATATTATAAAAGTCCTCAGGAGGCATGTTTTTAAAGATGGGGTCGTAAATCCCATCGGAAGATTCAGAAGTTTGGTCATTTGGTGGATAATAGGTTACCTTAGGGGCTACAGTTGTCAAATATGGAGGATCATAGGTCCAATTCTTGAGAACATGATCCGGTGGGCAATTAATTATGGGATATGGTGTGTCTATGATTTCTTCGTTTTCGAGTTGATGGAAGGGTGCAAAATATGTTGTAAGAATTCGTATCCCCTATTCTACCTCGTAGCCTTTCCATAATGTTGGGATCTTGATATCTTCGGTCATAAGTCTTCTTAGAGTTTCTGAGATTAATCGAAGTTCCCATTCTAGATATTCACCACCTATCAATTGTTCTTCTAAGGGCTTCCCTGTATTAGCATATCGATCATTTTTTGAAGTGATGCTCTTAAACCAATCCAGATTGGGCAACTCTAGCTCACTTATGTCCACCATTTTAGCAAACTCTTCCTGGATCTGTTTTCGAGATATTTTGGTTTTGTGTGGTAAAAATGGATTTTGGTTTTTAGTGTTCGTGGGTGAGTTTCTATCTTGGTTTTGATTGGATGTTTGACTAAGCTGGTCAGTCAGAATGCGAGTGGATTGTTGATATATAATCGTTGGAGATTGAGTTGGTGGATGGGTTGGATTGGATGGCATGGTTGGGTGTGGCTGGAATGGGTCAACGATCATGGCAGGTGGTGTTGTTTGGTTGAATGGTGAGGGTTGGGTGGGATAATGGCTTTCATTGGATGACGTGGATTGGAATAGTTGATAGGTCGAATAAGGATGCATGGTTATGGAAGGTTGGATTAGTTGATTGAATTGATGAGGTTGGATGGTTTGATTGGATCGAATGGTTTGGATTGGTGAGAGAGTTTGATTGGGTGAGATGGTTTGGATGGATTGGTAGGTTTGAACGGGTGAAGGAGTTTGATTGCATGGGATGGTTGGGATGGATTGGTTGGTTTGATTAGGCGAAGGATCTTGATTGGATGGGATGGTTTGGATGAATTGATAGGTTTGAATGGGCGAAGGACTCTGATTGGGTTGGATGGTTTGGATGGATTGGTAGTCTTGATCAGGATGGATTAGGATTTGGTTTGTTGTTATATATTGTGTATTTTGTATGTAGATTCATTGATTATTAAGATTTAAATTTTGATTTATGTTATGATTAATGTTTTGATTATTTGAATTTGTGTGCATTGTGTTTTGATTTGGTTGGGTTTAATATTGTTGAGTTGGTTGGGAAGTGGTTTGATATGATTGGGGATGATGGATTGGGCCATGGTTTGGCCTAGTGTGTTCGTAAGAGGTGTGGTGATTGTTTAAGTTTTTGTTTGCATAAAAGTGTTGTGTAGATCTAAGGGAAGAAGTTTGAGTTGTTATGGTTTGGTTGGAAATGTATTGATAATTTTGTGTTTCGTTGTGGTAGTGTCGGTTTATATTCATGTATGAGTTATTTAAGTTTTGAAAATCTTGAGTAGTGTGGTTCATGTAAGATTGGTAATTTGAGTCGAACATGCAAGATGTTTGGGATACAATTGTTCTATGTGGATTTCGATAGGCCATCTTATATTTGATTTCCAAAGCAATTATCATACAATATCACGTAGCACCAGGAGATTTTTTTTTTTTTTTTTTTTTTGTTCAAAATAGAAGGGAGGGAAGAGGAGAGAGTTTTTTTTTTTTTTGGAGTTTTTTTTTCTATAATTAATTTTTATTTTATTGGTGAAAGGGGAAAAGTTTTAATGATGGTTTATTTCATATGTTATAATTGAGGGAAGGCATCAGAGGCGGTATATTCAGAGCTCAGGTTTAACTTCGGACTATACTCATAACAACCCTAAACTGAATGGGACACGGACATCTGATCATTGACCGGATGTTCGTGTCTTAGAATAAAACTCTAGAAAGACCCAAATATTGACAAGGAAACAAAAGAGGTCCCTTCACAATCGCCAGGCTGTCGGCATGGAGATCGTGAGACCTGCAAAAGACCCAAATTCGTGACTAGACAACAAAATTAGTCCCATCACGATCGGCAGGCTGTCGGATGTGAATTTTGATCCCCCCGGGGAGGGAAATCGCCATTCAACTATATATGCTATTTAAATTTTTACATCGAAAATGAGGATTCCGACTACCCTCAAAATCGATAGATCCCGATCGCCAGCTACGGTAATGGCCGTGACACCGTTCTTCGACGGAAGCGGAAGAAAAATAGATGGGAGAAAATAAGCAGGTGGGCTCTTCTTCTCGTCTAATGTGCTGCCGGCAACACACGACGGTCGTCTTGTCACATTAATTTGGGTCTCTTTGGGTCTCTTTAATATAGGGTCAATTCAAGGTCATGAGTTAAAGTCCAAATAAGGTTAATCCTCACATAGCAAAATCATAGTGTATCCAAGTAAAAGAAATAATTAAAATAAAGAAAATAAAAGGGGGAGGTGCCAAATATTTAAGAAGAGGATCGGCCCCGTTCCCGGGTACCCTCTTCTAATCCCTTGGCAAAACAGAGTTTAAAGGCTGACTTTTCAAATCAAAATGATGATGCAAATGAGACTTTGACTTGTGATTTCTGTGTTTTTCGTGTGTGATACACGAGTGATAAAAAGTGAAAGGCCGATGGGTCGTAACTGATTAGAGGTGGACGACAGGCCGTAATTGATTAAAGGTGGTCGATGGGCCGTAATTGATTGAAAATGTCCGATGGGCCGGTGTTTGTTTTAGAGTGGCTGATGGGCTGTGATTGTTTAAAAGTGTGTGTGAAATCACTCATCTCATCTCGTCATTCTCATTCATTCAATTTTAGAAATCAGTTCTTCATTCCCTTTTATCATTAAGTTCGATTAAATATCTGGCACCTGAGGTGGAGGAAGAAATAAAGGAAAAATCTTTTTGGGTTTATTTTGTTGGTTTTATAGTTTTTTATGGATTTTTGAAATTGGGGCTAGAAGAGGTAAAGCTTTGAATGCCATTTGGTATGCTGACTCAAGTATTGATTCAAATTCTTCAAAGTCTGATTCGGAAAAACCTAAGTGTATTGCTTTTATGGTCAGAACTTACATCTCTTCTGTGCAGGGCATTCCATGCATTTGATGAGGATAAATGGCAAGATGACCCACAAGCTGAAACATTTGGAATCTATGAATTCTACACTCCCATCCGAACTAGAAGATGAAGGTAAGCCAATTAGATTTAAAATGTTCAATCTTGTCTAAACAGTTAAATGATGCAAGTATCAAGGTCTATCTGCTCATTAAGCATGATGAGAAGGCTGAAAAAGAGCTAAAAAGGCTTCGAAGTGAACTAGCTACTCTTAAGAATGAAAATGACAACCTTGATGGTAAGTTGAAGACGGTGCACAGCGAATAGTTCACAACAAAAGCCTCGCTAAATAGGATAAACACTGGATCCAAGAAGTTGGATGAAATCCTATGCAAACAAAAGATGGCCTTTGACAAACAAGGTATTGGCTTCATTGATGGTGTGTCTACCTCCAAAAATCCAAGTAAATCAGTTTTTATTAAAGGACCAACATTGATTTTTGCCCCTCCTATGAAGTCCACTGCACAGGTTAAGTATGTTCCTAAAACACCTTATCACAATGTGATTCGTCCTAAATTTATTCCTATATGTCACTTCTGTGGGAGCAAGGGACACATTAGACCTTATTGTAGGAAATTGAAAAATCAGAAAAGGAAGTACTCTTCCCTAGTTCAAAAGGTCAAAACTAAGAAGGTCTGGGTAAGGAAATCAGATTTACAAAGTTATGTTCCCCATAAATGTTTTTACAAGGTGAAATAGTTGTTATTTGAAAAAAGTATTGATCAAGAGTCCATGACTGGGAATTGTGACAAAAAGAAAGCCATTAAGATCTTGAAAAAGCCTCATGAGCCCACTAGGTCTGAATACTTTAGGAGTTTTCTAGGCATTTGCTTACATCCATGATCTCAAATTCATTATCTTATTTGCACATGCATTTGATTAAAAGAACTTCATTTTTTTTTTTTTTTGCATGTGATATATTGTGAATGATATTGGATTTTACGTCATATTCCATTTTCACTATAAATGTTCTTCCTAATTTCCACTTTAGGAAAAGAAAAAGAGAATGGAAGCAAGTTTTTTGGTGAACCGGAGGAATAGGGCTACCTAAGAGTATGTGTGATAGCCACCATATGATTGAAAAGTTTCATTGGAAAGGGCTACCATATTCATTAGTGTGAAAGTCACCAATGAAGGTTTACATCTAAAAGAAGAAAAGATTTAAAAAAAAAAAAAAAAACTGGTGATTGATGATGATAGTTCAATAAAATAATTTTTTTGACCCAAATCTGAATGTCCGTGGAAGTCTTTCTAAGTTTTTGTGAGCTGAAATGAACTGTGTCTGCTCCGTAGTTTTCTATGTCATTAGATCTTGAAAACTTTTACCTTGAAAATTTTCAGCGTGAAAAGAAAAAAAAGAGGGTATATGTTGCTTCGAGATAAAATAAATAAATAAATGTGAGTGATATTTACGAGGAGCACTCCATCACACACACATACACATGATTGTAAATCTGGATATCATGGCACTTTGATTGATTGATTTTCAAGATCGATTGATTGATTGATTGGTTTGCGATTAGTTGTGTTTCAAAATTTGTATTTCCTCTCCCTAGGTTTTCGGTCCTTCAAGTGGTCATCGTCTGGTGATTTTGGCTCATTTTGAAATTATGATTAGTCTCAGACACCCTCGTGGATATTCCGAATCATCCAAAACAAAAGGGCCGAACATGATATTTCGGATTAAGGGGGGAAAAACTTTGTTAACTTGATTGCTTGCTTTTTATCAAGAAAAGGGGGGAGTATGAATATTAAAAAGTTGGTCATTGCATCTATTATCCCTTTTGCGCTGATTTTGTCAATTCTTAAACAAAATGGGGAGTAGATTATGTGATTTTAATTCTTCCTTTATTCTTTCATTTTGATGATTTTATGCAAGATCTTTTGCCAAGGTTTTCTCTGCAGGTTTCATACAGGAGTTTTGAAGACTTAAAGTTTTTTTTTTTCCAGTTTTTGTGTAATGAGATTTTTTTTTACTAGGAAGTGGATCTATCTATCTTAGTTATAATGCAACCAAGATTCTTCAAACTTCATCTAATGTGTATAGGAGACTTCATCCTCTGCCTTGTGGTTTCATCACAAACCACTTCTAATAGAACACTAATTACAACACAATTAGGACTTGAGTTTTGTTCAGACTAGATAAATTAGCCAACTAAAACTCTAACAGTCTCCCCCTTCAGCAATTCATAAACAAAACTCTTAGGCATGTTTGGTAACAAAATCACCACGGATGTGATTTCGGCTTTCCACACTAAACATGAAAATCCAAGTTTGGTGTTGTCAAACCGTTACTGATTTAGGGCACCGCAAATCATTGCAAGTAAGGTTTTTAGGATCCGACCTCCCCCCTTCGGATTCGCAAATCAATGGGTGAAAGAGTGGGGGTATAAAAACAGAAATCCTCACCCCTCCTTCCTCGACTCTTGCGAATTAAGCCCTCTCTCCCATCCCAATCAAATCGACTTCTTTGTGCAAGGTCTCTTAGGTATCCCTCTCACTCTCTCTCTCTCTACTATACAATCCCAGCAGAGTCACCCCTCCCTTGTCGAGCCTTCTCTCCCCTACCGTTGCAACCTTGCCAAGATAGATTTGTTTACTATTTAGGGTTTTATAGTATCTAATTGATTGAGATGCTACAAAGATTTAGTCCATTGAGGTGTCATTTCTTCTATTTGTTAGCTTTCTCTTCCGTTCTTCTCTTTTTGCAATGATTTGATCTTTTACTTTGTTCAACAAAGTAGTATTCATATTTCTTTGCAATGATTTTATTTATTGCTGTGTCTAGATGTGGAGTGATTTTTTTCTTTATTTATTTTTCTTCGGTTAGATGGGATCTTAATCTAATGAATGTGTTTTTCTTCTTCCTTACTTTTCCCTTTGGAATTACATAGATTGGATCAGTTATGGTGTTATTGGGATTTATAGCATCTATAGACTCCCATGCTCAAATTGCAATTTTAAATTTTCCATCTCATCTAAACAAGAAAAGAAAAGAAGAACTAAGGTAGACGATCACTGAGAAAGTTATAGGGGCTTTGAGAAAATCGCTCCTGATTTTATTAACTTCATGCCACCCATTTGACAAAATCAGTTTGGATGTCATATATTCCATTTTTATTTATTTATGAAGTTATATTTTGATATATGTAATGCTAACCGAATAACATTCATTTATAAATATTTGAGGTTTTTACCAGAAAAACCACTTTATGCGGTCAGTAGACCTGAACACGGAACATCAAACATGCACCTAACAGGGAATCTGTACATGATTCCTAATTTTTTTTACCATTTTTTTTTGCAGTCGAATTCGACCTTCAGTTTCAGCACTAGAGGTCGAATTCGACCCAGAGATAAAAGGTGGCCTTAATACATTTTAGTTCCCTGCATTGAATTCGACCTTCAGTTTTCTCTACACCATTTTCACGATATGGAAACACATGTTTCGTCAATCTAAGATGAGGTCAAGTTCTCATAAAGCACTTCTAACATCCTTACTCAAATCTAGTTGGATAAAAGAATACAATGTATTGACCATTAAGAAACCACCCATGCAAACCTGTTTGGACCTAAAAACATACACCCATTTCACTATTGATATAGGAAGAAAATTTAGCAATGAACAGAAGGCTCAACTAGGGGAGAAAAATCAGTCATACGTATAAAGTAAACAAGAAAAAAAAATCATTTTTCACCTATTAATCTATTGTCTTCACTTTCTCTCTCTCTCATGAGTAAAAGTAAAAACTCTTTTGGTTGCAACCAACTAATTTCCTTCTCAAAATCCATTCATGTCGATAAACATATACAGCTCCATTACAAATACCTAAGATACAATACAAGTCAACACATACCTCCATTGCAAACAATATTACATACAAATACACATAGACACATTTATGAAAATATATAGAGGTTTTTACCAGAAAAAGCACTTTATGTGGTCAGTATACCGAACATGGAACAAAAGGCAAACATGCACCTAACAGGATTCCTATTTTTTTTTTTTTTTTACCATTTTTTTTTGTAGTTGAGTTCGACCTCCAGTTTTAGCGTTGGAGGTTGAATTCGACCCTAAGATAAATGTGGCCCTAATATATTTTAATTCCTTGCATCGAATTCGACCTTATAAGAAACACCCGAAGGTCGCATTCGACCGGAAATGTATATGAGTTTTTCTGACTTTAGGTACTGGGAGGGCAGTAAATGGACTTGATACAACATCCTTAACACAAAGAGATTTATGAGTATTTGGAAACTTTATCTGTAAAGATGTAGGAAGCAGGCTATGTACTTGATACAACATTAGTTCTTCATGATGTTGATCAAGAAGAGAAGGAAACAGTTTTTCGTGTCCACAATGAGAAGCTTGTTGTTGCATTTGGGATCATGAATACAGTTCAAGGGACAACGATCCAGATCATCAAGAACCTAAGAGTCTGTGGAGATTGTCATATCGCAATCAAATTTATTTCCAAGATTGTCAGTCGACAGATTGTTGTGAGAGATTCAAATCATTTTCATCATTTCAAAGACGGGCTCTGCTCCTGTCAGGACTATTGGCGAGATTAAATAAGGAAAAAGAAATTTTACGGTACAAACCCATTGGGCTAGGTTTCCAGGTAATTGTGCTGTCCCCATTTTAATGCTTGTGGGCAGATTACTCTACTTCCCAGCCAATTTTTATTATGCAAGATTGTCAATTGAGAGACCGTTTTGAGGATTCAAATCATTTCATAAATTCAAGGACTGGTTCTGCTCTTGTTTGGCTTATTGGTGATATCACTTCATAAGGAATTTTGAAAACCAATTTTGACTCTTTTGTTACAAACCAATTGAGCTGGGTTCAACAGCTGTGTAGTCTTCACATGTTACTTGTGGCCAAGACTGGCTTCCTTGTTTCAAATTTAAGGTCTGACCTTTTTAGGCCTTGAGGCTTCTTGTATTCTTTGACGCTATTGACTTTTGAAGATAAAAAACAAATATCATCAAAGAGCTAACAACAAGAATCATCATCTTAGCCTCATCCGGACATCTAATCCTTCTGGGGTCGGCAACTAACAACAGGAATATTTAAGAACAGTTCAATTCCAGATTTGTAATTTAAGAGGTGATTTTCATGCTTTTTCTTCATTTTCATTTAATTGAAATGAAAATGTCAATGACAAGCTGAAAAACTCATGTACTGCCCTCCCAGTCCCTAAAGTCAGAAAAACTCATGTACATTTCTGGTCGAATGCGACCTTCGGATGTTTCTTACAAGGTCAAATTCGACGCAGGGAATTAAAATATATTAGGGCTACCTTTTATCTTAGGGTCGAATTCAACCTCTTGTGCTGAAACTGAAGATCGAACTCGACCACAAAAAAAATGGTAAAAAAAATTAGGAATCGTGTATGGATTCCCTATTAGGTGCATGTATGCCTATTGTTCCATGTTCGGTATACTGACCACATAAAGTGATTTTTCCGGTAAAAACCTCTAAATATTTTCATAAATGTGTCTATGTGTAGTTGTATGTAATATTGTTTGCAATGGAGGTATATGTGTTGGCTTGTATTGTATATGTAGGTGTTTGTAATGGAGCTGTCTATGTTTATCGACATGAATGGATTTTGAGAAGAAAATTAGTTGATTGCAACCAAAAGAGTTTTTTACTTTTACTCATGAGAGAGAGAGAGAGAGAGAGAGAGAGTGAAGACATCTGATTAATAGGTGCAAAATGATTTTTTTTTCTTGTTTGCTTTATACATATGACTGATTTTTTTCCCCTAGTTGAACCTTACTTTCATTGCTGAATTTTCTTCCTATATCAATAGTGAAATGGGTGTATGTTTTTTGGTCCAAAAATGTTTGCATGGGTGGTTTTTTAATGGTTAATACATTGTATTCTTTTATCCAACTAGATTTGAGTGATGATGTTAAAAGTGCTTCATAAGAACTTGACCTCATCTTAGATTGATAAAGCATGTGTTTCCATGTCGTGAAAATGATGTAAAGCAAAGTGTGGATACGTCAGTAATGGGCTTAGAATAGGTATTCTAATAGTGGACATGATTTGAATGGGCTCCATGAGAGCATATATATATATATATATCGAGTTGAATGGGTGCTCTGCATTCTTAGTGTATATGTTATAATTTTTGTATTTATTTGTTTCTGGTTATGATAAGCAATGTGAATAAATCAAAATCCAATTATAAGCCTGTGATGGGTATGCATGCATTATTCAAGTTGGCACTTTCAAGAGGAAGGGATGGGGTGAGAAGGAAGCATAAGGCAATGAGACTATTTCCTATTGGTTTCTTATAATTAATTTTAGAAGGCAAGAATTATTGCATGTAAATGCTGATTGTATTTTTTCATCAACTTTGTAATTTGTGATTGGAAAACATATCAATCTAATAATTGATAATTCAATTTTTTTCATGTTTAAATGGAGTAAGTTAAATGAATTATGTTGAACGGGTGCTAGCGAGATTCAACATTATCGATGCTAAGCCAGTTAGCATGCCTTTAGTCAGTCACTTCAAGCTCAGTAAGAGATTATGTCCTACTACAGATGAAGAAAAGGAACGGATGACATCTGGTCCATAATCCTCAGCAGTTGGGAGTTTTATGTATGCCATGGTGTGTACACGACCAGACATTACTCATGCAGTGGGTGTAGTGAGTAGATTTCTTTCTAACCATGGGAAAGAGCATTGAGAAGCAGTGAAGTGGATCTTCAGATATCTGAGAGGAACATCAAATTTTTGCTTGTGTTTTAGAGGCTTAAAACCAGTACTTGAAGGCTATATAGATGTTGATTTTGCAGGCGATCTTGATCGTCGGTTGTCTACTTTTGGGCACTTATTTATTTTTTCAGGGGGAGTTATTTCCTGGCAATCTAAGTTGCAGAAGAGCACAACATTGTCTACAACCGAAGCAGAACACATAGCTGTTAATGAAACAGGGAAGAAGATGATTTGGTTGAGGAATTTCTTTCGAGAACTGGGTTTAAAGGAAGGAGAGTATGTAGTCTACTGTGATAGTCAGAGTGTTATAGATCTTAGCAAGAACGCTACATACCATGCCCGCACGAAGCACGTTGATGTGAGATACCTTTGGATTCATGAGGTCATCGAAAAGAATCTCATGAAGTTGGAAAAGAATCACACTGACAAGAATCCTTCGGACATAATGACTAAGGTCGTGTCTAAGGGAAAGCTGGAGCTATATTCAGAGTTGGCATAATTGGATTCCTGGTAGGGGGTTCAGGCGTCATTCCCATGGTCTAGAGGGGGAGATTGTTGGCCAAGTGGGTCCAGACCAAGGGGGTTCATGTTCATGGGTATTTTGGTAATTGTACTAGGACTTTCTTATTGACTATGATAGGGTTTCTTGGGGGATAAGAAAGAGAACACTATATATATGATGTAATATGTAACCCATGAGATGTATTGCATATCATACAGAGTGAATCCAAAAGGAGAGTTGAGTTTCTTTCCTATGGACGCAAGCAAGTTTGCCGAACCATATAATTCTCTTGTGTGTGATTGCTTGTTCTTGTGTGGTTGATTGCTTGTTCGATCGCTTTGATTCGCATCTCCACATACACACGCACAACAAGAAAAACCAAAGGATGATGGTGGATAATCCAACATTCTGGCCTAGTGAGACCTTCGGGGATTCTTTTGAGAATTCAGAGGGGGGGTCATAGGTCAGGAACTGATTGATCACTGCTGGATTGAGCCGAGGTGACCCCTTCACTTGGGTGACATAAAGAATAAATAATCTTATATGAAGAAACACCTTGTCTTTCATGCAAAGTCTTTTGGAGTCCGGATCCCCAATTTCAACAAAACAAGGAAAAGGAAATATTGTTTTGGCGTATCCTGCACGCCACCTATATAAAATGTGATGCCAGCTAATTGCATACTCTCAATTGCTTACTTGGAATTGAAAAAAGAAAATATGACATTTTATATAGGTGGTGCTCGGGGATACGCCGAAACATTATTTCCCTATTTCGTTGAAACAAAGGATATAGACTCAGCCTTTTGTTCTTTCTTAGGTTATTTGTTGGTTTCCTTCTATAATTTTATCCTAGTTATTTACTTTTTAAGAAAAACAATTGAATTTTATGTCCGTGGTGTTTTATATTATTAGAAAGAACTTCCTTTTTTAAAGAAAAAAAATTGGAAAGATTTTTTTTTTTTTTTTTTGAAATCTTTTAAGTATTGATGACTCCACTATTGACATGGAGTCACTTTAAAAGAACTCTTAAAAATGACATGATTGAATAATTGTTTATTTTCTCTTAACCTTATCATTTTTCTGGTTCAACTGTGAAAATTAATTATTTGGTGTTATTGAATTAATATCAGTTTCAAGTATTAATTTTAAATCATTATTCTATTCGCATTAGAATTAACCCTGCATCTCATGGGATTTAATGCTAGTAATTAAGAATATAAAAGAAAAGAAAACTCATGCAACTGTGTTCGGATGCAGCAAATACCCGCCGCCAAGGTCTGGTTCGTCTGGGCCTGGTCCAAGTCCGGTCAAGCCGCCTAATACCGCAATT
Source organism: Camphora micrantha (assembly GCA_003546025.1). Classification (NCBI taxonomy): domain Eukaryota; kingdom Viridiplantae; phylum Streptophyta; class Magnoliopsida; order Laurales; family Lauraceae; genus Camphora; species Camphora micrantha. The sequence continues at coordinate 49,502,406 of QPKB01000003.1, read as the reverse complement.
CTCTCTTTCTTTATACATACATTTTTTTTTATTGGGTTGGTAATTGGTTCTGACTGACCCGTAATGACCTGACCTGACCCCTCGTTGACCCTGAATTCCATAACATTAGATTCTGCCATGAACCAGTTTTAGACTGACCTAATTCTGGCTCATTAAAGACCCAAGCCTTATATGTTTAGGTGCCAAGTTGTCTACTTAGACCTGCGTTTTGGTTAGTTGCAGACCTAACCCAGTCGATCAGAAACTGTAACATGATAGATGAAATTGTTAACATCTTGCTGATGTCAGCAATTATCTCCCAGACTAGCTTGATTAAGCGGAATTCTTAGATCAACAACTCAAATTAAGTCCTTAATTAATAGTTTCTAGGTGAAATTCCTGACGATCAGAACCGTTGGTTATTGCTTGACAATGTTATCTCGTCGGTTATTGTAGGTTAAGTCTTGATGATTAAAGGTTTGATTAAATTTTTAGATGGAAGAGGTTTAAATGAATTCTACAAGAGCCCTGCTACATGGACCGAACATTGGGACCAGTCTTTGGACCGATCCCAATGTTCGGTCCATTTAGACTTTTTCATTCTACAACTGTATTTAGGGATTTTTATGGAGATTATGCTTACTTTTTTTTGGATGAAGATACCCTTGCTCATCCAACTGGTGATACCATCACCCATTCCTCTAGATGGTGGTTGGACCGTGAGGATGATGGTGGCTACTGTGAGAGTGGGAAGGAAATGGAGAGGAAGGAATGGTAATGAAGTTGCAGATGGGTTGGGCCGGCTGTTTGGCTGTATAGTTAGTTGGACCCACAATACATTGTGAGCTGGTACTTACTATTAGATGAAACGTGTATACTTTTAAAAGATTATTACTAGCAGAGTAGCCCGTGCTGCGCACCGTCGCTTTTTCTGCTGTCAAATAAAAACTTACATATTGAGACAATGAATATAATATATTATAAATTAAGCATTCATTTAATGAATAAATATAGAAATACTTTAGTTAATCATAGCCGCAAACTAAGCATCCATCAAATAAAATATAAATAAAATACTTAAAATGTGCACATTAAAAAATAAATAATAAAATGATATCATTTAAAATTTATAATATTGTAAAGTCTTATATTGAAAGTTTATTGTACTACTTCAACAGAAGTAATTAATGATGACATATGATTTCATTCAGCGATATGATCAATTTGTTAGGAAAATTGTGTGGCCCAACTGTCATTTGGGCCCACGCCACATCGAGCCCGGTAGTGTGCCGCGGATGAACTCCCAATAAGTCTTGATCTGGTTGAGTCAGATAAGGATCAAATTCTTCGTGGTAGAGTTTCGATTAAGTTCAGACTCTCAGTTGGCAGAATTCCCACGCTGGTCAGGAGATGTGGGATTCCAGGAGGGGTAGAGTCCGTAGTAGCCGTGACTCCTATGGATTGCTCTATATAAGGGAGATGAGAACCCTTGCTTGATCATCCAGTAGATCTGAGAGCATTCGCAATGAGTTTGCAGGTATACCTCACACCAGAACGTACAAGGTTCTCGGCGAGTTTGGTTCTGACACTCATCTGGGACTAGCAAGTTCTTTCACAATTTAGTTAATCCTTGTAATAGGATATGATTGTTAAGTGATGTAGACATAGGCTTTTTCTTTATATAAAAAGTAGAGCTTTCTGTTTAGATTCATTTTGATCAATGTGATTTGAAAATAATTTAGACAGTTATCTTAATCATATTTAATAAATAAAAATGACTAAAATTACCCTTAAATAACTAAACAATTGAAGAGAAAATAGAGTAATAATATAAATTTACAATTTAGAAGTCAAAACTGAAATTGATTTAGTCAGAATCAACAACTTTAATATTAATATAATAGTGGTTGAGAAATAAATGATAGAAAACATTCAGATTTATAAACAAATCATAAAGAAATCTATTAATTTGAAGTTCAGAATCATGCAATTCGGGATATTATTTATGTGTGGTCAATCCAGTAATAATAAATGATTTAAGTAAAAAATAAAGTTTAAATACAATTGGGAAATGGCAATGGATTAGGTCCGATCGAGTCAATTTCATCCATACCTAATAAACAACTATTATAAGACCACTACAAATTTATACATTAAAAAAAAAATGGGTCCATGAGAAAAAATTAAGTTTAAGTCAAGTATAGGTCAACTCCAATCAAACTAAAGTGAGTGAAATTTTACAAAGTCTTTTAAGTTACTATACTTAATAAGAACTTCGCACAAGGTTATTGATAAAATAATTGTAATCCCTTAATTGGATAAAGTTTAACAATATATTGGTAGTCAGGGGCGGACCCACATTATACGATGTGGGTGCGGCCGCCCCAGGTAACTTGCTGAACTTTCTTAAAGGGCCATGGTTTGTATGGGCTATGCACATGTTGAAACCCAAGTCCGCACCACCCCATGACCTGTGTCACCCTAGCCTATTATTGAGAACTTCATTTGATTTCAGCAAACTCCATACTAAAGGCACTAAGGGTTCGTTTCTGATAATGGCAGCAATGGCAACAACGTCGACAACACCCTCTATCTATCCAGCTCTCTCTCTCCCTCCCTCTCTCCCTCTAAGTTTTTGCTGTGATTACTATATGAGATGTGTCATGAGTTTTTGTTATGAATTCTATGTTTGAGTTTCGCCTCTTGATTCCTTCATGGTCCGAATATAATAAAGTTGTTGGACATGTGGTCTAGTCTTACCCAAGGTTGGAAAGCTCGTGACTCGGACTCAACTTGTTAAAAACAACTTGGGTAGAGTCAAAGCGGAGACTCAGGAGAGTTTTGTTTTTCATAAATAATTTAAAATATTTAAAAATAAATCTATTATTTATAAAATAAAAATATACATTTATTTACTTGCATTCATGATAATTAGTTCAAATTAATAAATTTATATATCCAAGAAAGATAAATTAGGTGAAAAATGTCTAGCAAAAGTTTCGCACCGCCCAAACGAAAATCTTGGGTCCGCCACTGCTTGCAAGATCCAAAATATCCTGATCAAAACGTGAACTCAAACTTTATTTAGGATCATTTGATCAGATTTATATTGTGGATACCCTTAACAACATCCAAACGTATGCAATGGTGGAGCTAAGTTTTTTTTTTTTTTTTTATTTTTTATGAGGGACAATCGATGGTTGAAACATAATTTTTATATTTATTGATTTCTTGCTATCCATATAAAAGCTTCTTTTTTTTCTGATAACTGAGGGTGTCCTAGCCCTATGGGCCAGACTAATAAAAGCTATTATATTTATGCACCTCCTTTCAGTAATATATGAAGAAACGCCCTAAATTTGAAAGTATCCCAATATTTCTCAAAGCAAAAATCTCAATGAGAGTTAAAATACAAAAGTAATAAAATGCACTATAATGAATCTAGACCACTCAAAATAACCCTACTCCTTGTTTAAGATTAAGAGTTGTATTTCACTCTAATGAAAGTCGGACCCACTTTAGATCAATCCAATGTGAACCAATCGACCGACAATTTAGTTAATAAAAACCCATTGATTGGATTGTTGCGATCATTTGGTAGGTCACGGTGATTGTGTGGCAGCATTAAAAGCCATTCACTCATATAATAAGATGAACTATGAAGTCAGAAATGACATGATTATGCAAAGTTAAAGAGTCCAAATTCTCATAGTGTCTCACTCATGCTTCCTTTTGGTCAAGGGAGTGGACTGGAACCCATTGTGAGACTCTAAATTTGAACCGTTCAAAATGAACACCCTTACGAGAATCATGAGAATCTTTTTCGTATTATAAAATTATAAGCATTTGCAGGTGGTTCTTTTGCTCTAGAATAGATTCAATCCATTAGGCCTAAACTTACAGTAAGACTACTCGGGTTGATCCCATTTTGATCCTCAGGTCATAAACCCATCTAACAGCCCAGTTTCACATAAGCCAGCAGGAAATTGTGGATAATGTAAGGGAAGATCAACTGGGGCTTTGGAGAGAGGAGCCTCCATTCATTTCTTTCTAGGAGGAATCGTATCTAGAACATCACACTGATTGGTCTATAAATCCCCACTATCAAATTAAAAAGTACAAGCGTGCGACCACCTATGGACACCGAAAATGGAAAGCAGTGAGCTGCCACATTTTAGCGGAATGAAGGCTCTAATACCCTATCTCCTCACAACACCCAAACCATCCAGCTGATTATTTTATTATTGACCTGAAACTTGGTGACTCGAAAAGATGTCATGAAGTGGCAACTTGCCACTGGGGCACTGCAAAACCACCTCTGGTTTTGATCTCACAAACAATATTCTTATCGAAACTGCCCATCATGCCTAATTCAGATGTGGGTCCACCTCACTATCACCATCCCTACTGAAACTTCAGGAAGCTTCTCCATCTTTCTAATATCGGAAACAATAAAATAACAATTGGCATAAAAAATTAAGTAGATTCAAAATGATAATGTTGGTTGATGTCGGAATACAAAATTCCAAAATTGAGCAAGCTACAAATGCTCTAGAACTTTCTAATTGCATTCCTCTCTCTCCAATATTTATGTAATCGCTTGAAACTATTAATTTCATCTGTCTTCAATGCTTGAGAGGATTTCTGTATTGATGTTATTTATCTATTTACACTGATAAGGATGGTTACAATTAAGAATCTGAACACTTAAAATCATTTGAATTTTGAGTTTGTTGAGGATCACTTCTTTGCTAAAACGTTATCCTCTGTAGAGACCTTATCTGTTGAGTTGGAAGGCTTATCATTTGACCCCCCACCACCCCAAAAGATGATGGGTCGTGGACGAACCGTTAGCTTGTTTCTAATCAATGAGAATCGATTTGAGGCTAATCCTTTTGATCAAGTGTGGAAATAATACGAACAATCAACTCTTTGCATAACACCTGATACCATGTAATCGCATGAAAATATTGAGTTAATCTCTCTTTAATGCTTGAGAGGATTTCTACATTGAAGTAATATATCTGTTTACACTGATAAGGATGATTACAATATTAAAAATCTGAACACTTAAAATCATTTGAATTTTGAGTTTGTTGAGGATCACTTCTTTGCTAAGATGTTATCCTCTGTAGAGACCTTATCCGCTGTGAAATTACCTTTAGGTGTTACTAGAATGGATTACTAGTCTTAATTTAACCAAACAATGCAGCGGAAATAAACCAATTAGGCAATATAGAACTAGCTATCTACCAATCACACACCACAAGAAGGCAGACACAATATTTAACGTGGAAGCCCTATCCAGGGAGAAAAACCACGATCTAGAAATCAAGAGTTCAAGAACAGTTACAAGATATACTCACAAGCTCTTTTAACTCAGTCTATACCTCGACCTAAGGATTGTAGTAATTATTCTTGCAAAGAATTCACTGACACGACATCCACTGTGCTCTGTTCTCCTTGCTTGATCTTGTAGCACCTTGACTATCAAAATGATCAATTTTCTACAAGAAAGGTAGAAGCAGCAATGACCTTCTAGAGCAGCCATTCAGAACAATCTCTCAATAGCTCTAGAAAATAAACTCTTTTTAAAATATCTCTGACTCAGATTAATGAGAGTAGTGGTGGTCTGTAAGGTTGAAAGAAACACCTTATATATATAGCCCCAAATTCGTGCCTAAGACTTGGTGCACAAGTAGGACTCAAATTGGGAAACATAGTTTCAAAGGGAAGCTAATTTGGATTAGAATAAAGACTTTTCCATTTTCTGTGCACCTGTTCGCTCGAGCGAACCCTTCATCCGCTCGAACGAATGAGATTCTGTCTCAGCAAAAAAGTTTTTGTCAGTGCGTCTGGGTATTCTGTCATT